>CM053624.1:301856920-301871557 GCA_028646595.1 Phalanger gymnotis
TGTTGTTGGTGGATCTTGCACCCCCACAGAAGCTGCTAGCGGGATTGTTGAAACATATGCCTAGATTTCCAGCGGGGTATATTATTTGTTACTAGTCCAGTCTTTCTAATAATATGGTCAATGGTGAATGGAAGGAGTCCAAGTGTAAGAGAGTACAGCACTAACTCTGGCTCACCTGCTCTCCTCTAGCTCTCTGTCATAGGTCCAAGAGTCTCAACAATACTTAAAGAAAGCTTAAAGTCAAGAAAACTAAAAGTGAAATCTGACCTCAAGACTCTCACTATTTGTATGAATCTTGGTAAGTCACTTAACCTCTGTTTGCTTCAGTTTGCTCATCTGTAAAGTGGGGATAATAACAGTTCCTATCTCTTAAAGTTCTAATAATAATAAAATGCTATAATGTTCACAAAGCATTTTGTATACCATAAAGCTCTATTTTCTTTCCAAATACCTTACAGAATATTAGACTAAATTGTTCTTTAAATGTTTAGCAGAATTCACTTGTAAATCAATCTGATCCTGGAGATTTTTTTCTTGGGGATTTCATTGATTGCTTGTTCAATTACTTTCTCTAAAATGAGGCTATTTAAGTATTTCATTTCCTCTTCTGTTATTCTGAGCTACTTATATTCTTGTAAATGCTCATCCGTTTCACTTAGATTGCTTGATATATTGGCATACAGTTGGGCAAAATAGCTCCTAATTATTGCTTTCATTTCCTCTTCATTAGTGGTGAATTCAACCTTTTCATTTTTGATACTGGTGATTTGGTTTTCTTCTTTCATTTTTTTGATCAAATTAACCAAAGAGTTATCTATTTTCTTGTTTCTTTTTTTAAAATAAAACAAATTTAATCTATCGCTTAATAGCCCTTTATCACATGTAATTTTTATTTCATTGTGATCTGAAAAGAAAGCATTTAATATTTTTGCCTTTAAACATTTGAACATGATGCTTTTATGCCCTATGGTCAATTTTATTGTAGATGCCATGTACCTCTAAGGAAAAAAAAAAAAATATATATATATATATATATATATTCCTTTCTATCCCCATTTAGTTTTCTACAGAGGTATATCATATCTAACTTCTAAGCTGTTGACAATTTTTTTTCATAATTCTCTTGCATAACTCTCATTTCTTTTCCCAATTTTTTCTTCCATATCTCTTCCTTAATTTTTCAAATCTTTTTTGAGCTCTTCCAAAAGGATTTTCTGGGCTCAAGACCAATTCATATTCCCCTTAGAGGCTTTGCACGTTGGCATTTTGGTACTGTTGTCCTCTTCTGAGTTTGTGTTTTGATCTTCCCTGTCACCACAGTAGCTTTCTCTGGTCAGGGCTCTTTTCTTTGTTTTTCTGCTCATTTTATAAGTTGAGGTTCCTGGGGCATGGGGGTGGGAGTGATGAGGGCACAGTCTTTGGGAACTCCCTTGAATCTGGAATACAGTCTCTGGGAGCCCCCTTGAACTCTCCTTGAATCTTCCAACTAGATCTAGCCTTCCCCTAAGGCCATAAGCCTTACATTATCTTTAGGCCCAAATCTCTACCTAGCCTCGCCCTTTATTGTCCAGCTACTTCACACTCTTGATACTATCCATATCCATGCCTTCAACTACTTCCCACCCTTAATCCCATTCTCTTGGTTCCTGGACTCTGACCTCATCTCCTCCTCTTTAGACTCTTCCTCAAGACCCTCCCTAAAGTCCTCCTCTAGTCACTCCAGACCACCCCTCAATACCTCCTACAATCTTTGTGTATATAATCTCCATTTTGCTTCCATGAAGGTGCTCAGATTCAATCCAGCTCAGTAGATTGAATCTGGCCCACTTGTGGAAACAGGCATCACAAAGGGTGAGATTTCTTAAGACAATCCATTATGGTGAATCTCTAATAAAGTTTGTCTTTTCCCTTGGCTGAGAAGGCTTGAGTCGAATTCTTTTGGCAGGACACAGCATGTTGGTATTTTGGTCTTGAGCACTCCTAGAAACCTATGGTTCACTAACAATCATCATTTTGATTAAACCTCTTCAGGAGGTGAAAGGGATGTCCCAAGCTTCTTGCACTAGGAACCAGGAGCCTGGTGACTGGCTTTTTTTCACTGGAGCCTCTGGGACTAGTGGCTTGCCCAGTACACTAGGGTTGTCTAGCCTAGCCTCACCTATTTTGTGGAGGTTGCTGGGCTGGTAGTTTGACTGCTGTACTGTGGCTGGAGGCCTCACAGCTGGCCTGATGTGCCACTAGCCTGCTGAGCTGGGACTATGAGACTTCAGTTTCTCATCTGTGCTGAGGCTAAGAGCCTGCCACCGGCTTGCCCAGACATCATCTACTCTGGGCTGTGTTCCCCTTTTACCCAAGTAAGACAGACCTTTCCCGAAATCCTTCTAAGTTATCTTGGGCTGAAAAATTGTTTCCTTCCATCTTTTAGTAGGTTCTATCATTCCAGAATTATTTTAGAGACTTGATTTAATGTTGTTTCCAAAGGAAACGGGAGAGCTCAGGCAAATTCCTTGCTTCTCTCTGCCATCTTGGCTCTACCTTCTTGCTATGATTATGAAATAGTTGAATTACTTGAAATTCCTTTTTTTTTTCTCTTTTGTCTGCAGACTCTTTTTGATTTTATTTTGTCCGAAAGTGATTCTAATTGACAAGTTGAATTAACAACAAAAACAGCTTGAGCACAGAATAACTCACAGAAGAATAGGGAAATGAGAGGGAAATGTTTATAATTATAGAAGGAACAATCCAGGTAGAAGCAATAAACCTCAATGCCATAAGAATTACTTTAGCACAGCTTTGAAAAGGACTTTAGGGGACCCAGTCACACTGTGGTAGCCCCTAGAGTTATAATCCTATGTCTCTTTGGCAGGAGACAATCAAAATATTTAAAATTACAGTCACAGACAAACTTTTTTTCCCTGTTTGTTATACTTTTAAATGGTTGAAATATTTTTTTAACCAAATCTGCAATGAAAGAGTTTTTTTCCCTAGTTTTATTATTATTATTATTTGCTTTCTAGATAATCACACAAGTTTCTATGAAGTCCTTTGTGAAAGAGAGATTTAAAAGGTAGAAAGTAAAATATTTTATGTGCTGATTATCTCAGTAAGATTGAACTGAAGAAACCTCTTGCCTGAAATTTTTTTACCTCATAGAGGGCATTCATGTATATAATATCATGTTGCCTTGGTAACCTAAGAACACTATGGAGAAAGAACTTTCCAAACTTCATAGTCTACTCAACTTTAGATATTTAGAGCTCACCAATTTGACTTTGAGGATTTAACTGAAAACTGAAAACATATGATGATTTTTTTAAACTGGCTTTATTGATGTCATTAAAAAAAACAGTCTTTTCTAGATATAACCAGTTTCAGGTTAGATATAACCAACCTTAATACAACTCAGCTCCCCAAAACCTCTCTGGCATTGAACCCTATCTTTCAAAAAAGAAACACTTAAGAACAATGGTCTAATAATATTTGCAATATCCTGATCAATATGTCTTTCCCTATTTTATCAAGGAAAGGGCTGCCCAGTTCTACATCTCATCCCTAGGACTATTATTTAATCCTGTTCTTTAAGAAAAAAAAAAAGTATTGGAAAGGGACTAATGGTTCAGGTCATCTATTGATAGAGTGTAAGGTAGGCAGCAACCTCCTGGAAGAGAACAGTTAGCATTGTTGTTGTACCAAAATAGAGCATAATTTGGCATTACTTTTAAAAAGAAATGCACATCTTTTTGATGGTACCCAATTTTACTCTCCAAGGCAGATAGTCGCTTATGTTGTGATGCTAAGTCATACGAGCTAATAATGCTGGGACAAAAACTCTGGTTAACAGTGCTGTGGGACTCGGTATTTTGCAATATAGCCTATGGTCTATATGTGCCCTATTCAGTCTTTACTTAATACCTTTAGTCTTCAAGCCTCTAATATGCTGGTCATGAAATATGGAATCCATGAGGTGATAGGGGAAAAAAGAGACCATGAAGTAAGTGTGAGAGAAGGTAGAATAAAAGAGAGAAAGAATGGGGAGAAGTGACAGTAGAGAAATTAATGGGAGTGGAAAGGAAAGAGTGAATACTAACTTTGACCCTTCAGTACAACATTAGCAGTTTGTGGGGGAAACATTAATTCCTTTGGCAATCTGGGGGCTATTTGGCAGTTTTCATGCATTTTCTGACTCAAAAAAAAATCAGCAAGACAAGAATTCATTGAAAGATCAATATTACATTTTGTTCACATGCTGCTTCAAGATTCTTCTTTTTTTTCCCCTTTTTTCAGGTCGAGCTCCTGACTTCTAAATGCATACCTTTCATGCTTTCAAATCATTTAATGCTCCCCATTACAGCTGAACACTTGGATGAGATTCCGCACCTCCTGTAATTCCCCAGCACTTGTCTTTTCAGAAACTCATTTTAAAACTCAATAATAAATCATATTTGCTTATTGAGCTGAAAGATGAAGAGGGTAAGAGGCGAGATTTGGACAATATCGAAAAATGGCCATTAAGGACAATTTCCTACTTGACCCTTTGGCATGGTTATTACCCCCAAATCACTTATCCAAATTATATTGCCCTAAAGTTATAGATAAGTGAACAGGGACACACCATCCTTTTGTTTTCAGCTCTATAGATACTTATATTATGTTTTATGACTGTCTGGGGAAAACATTCAGAGAGTGTGTGACACAAAACAAAATCTAGGTCAAATTAATAAATTAATTATGAATCTAATATCAGAACAATAGTAGCTAACATTTAGGTGTTATCTATAGGTTTTTAAAGTGCTTCGCACAATTATCATATTTTATCTTTCATTATAGGGTTATTTGGTGGTTACTGAAGGCAAAAGTATTATGTCTCTATTTCAAAATTTGGAAAACTTGGCTTGATAGAAATCAAATTTAGATGTAGTAGAAAGAGAACGGAAGCTGTCGTCAGGAGACCAGGTTTGATTCCCAGTCTCTCGACATCTACCTAGGGTACATAAATTGGGGCAACTCATTACACTCTTTGGGACTTTAAAACGAGGGGGTTGGACTTTGAAAGGTAATATGATGCAGTGAAATCCATCCTGGATTTGGAGGTAGAAGACCTGGCTCCAAATCTTAGATCTATTGTTTTACATTGGGCAAGTCACTTCCCTATTCTAATCTTCAGTTTCCTCCACTATAAAATAAGAAGGTGAGACTAAATGACATGAGGGGGAACCTTCCTCCCTCCCAATAGTACAGGCATGAGGGTTCTTTCCACTGATGCATCTTCCAAAACTTCAGCAAAATATAAGCTTAGGGCATTTTGGGGAGGCATTGAATTGAAATAACTTGTGCATAATCCCTTAGCAATTATGTGTCATGGAATGGTCCTTCATCCATTCTACTATGCAACTCATATTTTTGTCTTTACTATCCTCCTATTCCATGCAATTTTAAGAGTTCCTGGAAAAGATATTTTCAGCCCATGTAGGTATGACATATTTAGCTAGATATTATAGATATGACTTACATAAAATAGATACATCTGGGGAAGGGAACATACACTTGGAACTATAGAACACAATCAGCATAGCAGATCTACTCATCTCCACAAAATGCCCAAGATATTTCACTGAAGCCTTACTAGAATGTGGAGATTATGGATCTCTACCTTCCTGTAGATACTACTTATCTGCAAGAGGTTCTATGGACTTTTTCTTCAACAGTCAATTTAGCACCTAGAGCTAACCAGAAATCTGAAAGATGCTTAAATGGTAGTGTGGAAAGTATGTTTCAAATGCACTCAATCCCAATTAACATCATGGATGAGATACTCTGTGTCTCGATATCTTTATCAAGTGAAAACACCTCCTGTATTACAGAAAAAATTAGCAAAAGGCATGAACCAGGTATAAATAACTTAATTAAATTGGGAAGCAATGAAGTGTTTTAAGCAATGAAGTAAGATTATGTAATGTACTAGAAATGGTTGAAAGAATTTGCCTTATCTTTGGGCCTATGACTACCAGAAGTTGAGATTGCAACAGGACCATTCCAACAATTGCTTCAAGATTGAAATTTTAATCACAGGGTTGCAATACATGAGTGACAGGAAATGAGTCTAGTGGAAGTTTCTCACTCCCCTATCCTTTCCCATTGACTGAATCCTCAAAGATAATGGACCAGCAATAAATAATGCATTCCTATGGAAACCAAGACATTGAAGAAAGTTAGTTCTAGGAAACAGGAGCTCTTTAGGTCAATGATATATATCTTTAGTGTCCTACAATTGTCCCTGACATTGACGCCCAGAAGGGAAGAGAAGTACACCTACCTAAATGAAAACGCAACAAAAGGAAAAAAGGGACTTCCTAAATCTAGGATTTATAGGTTACCCTTGGCCACCCTTAGTGTCTTTAAGCTTGAATTATTTCCCTCTAGACTCTGTATTTGTGGGAGACAATGTGTCAGACTCTAAGCTTTGTACCACTTAATTCTTAATATTCTATTATCTCAATAAGTACCTCTTTATGCCAGTCTTTAATCATTATTATCAATTTTTACTGGATAGCAATCAAAAGGAATATGTCAGATTGGGCTCATGAGCAACTGTTTCATAAAAAAACACTCCATACACCTCAGAGTAACCCATAGATCCATGTAGGAGAATAAATTGCCTTCTGGAACCTTAACATATTTTGGAAGTGAGAGTTAGGTGGGTGAGCCCAGAGGGTGTGAAACAATAGCATAAGAAGATATTGGATTTGAAATCAGATGGCCTTAATTCAAATCATGATTTTGCTACTTGCTACCTATAAGACACTGGACAAGTCTCTCAAACTCTATTGGCCTTAGTTTGCCCATCTGTAAAATGAAATAGCTGGACAACATAAGCTCTTAAGTTCCCTTCTACTCTAAATACTACTATAAAAAAATATTAGAAATTCAATTAGTTGGAAGCAGGTCTCTGTTTCTTTTCTCTCATTTCCATTTCCCTTCTTTATCTCTGTTTCTGTTAGTCTATATCTCTCTTATCCCTCTCCTCCTCCTCTCTTTCTCTTCATCCCATTTCCCCTCTTCCTTTTCTTCCCCTTCTATTTCCTCCAAGGGAACAGTCTTGCCATAGAAAATACAACTAAAACTTGACAGTCCAATCAAATTCTTTCTGCTGGAAAAACTAGAGCAAAAATTTAAAAAAAAATATGAAGATAAACAACCTTAACAAAGTCGAAGGCATATGTTGTTCACATTGTTCAATAGATTTCACATTATCATGTAAAGTTCTTTAGATTAATTTTTTATGTCACTCAAAGTAAATTAAGAAAATTATTCTTTGTCTAAGAAAATATGAGCAGTAGATCAAAATTGAAATAGAATATGGTGTCCCCAGAATTTTCTTTTTATTATTTCTTTAAGCAACAGTTTAAAAAAATCTAGCCATAAAGAAATTCATTTAATATCTTCTTTCTGTTTTTTGTTTCTAATTGTACTATACTAAATAGAAAGCTGCCTTTGTTGTGGTCTAGGGGTCTTGGGAACCCAAAAATTCAAGGGCAAAGGGCATGGCTCTTCCTCAAAAGAATTTTAACACTCAAGCCTTCTTTCAGTAAGATGCAATGTTTATTGTTGTAGTAGGAAGGCCGAATTTATGATCTCAAATATAATCATGTATATGTATATGTTTGAATGGTTCGAAATCACAAGGTATGAGAGATTCTCTAAGGAGAAAACAAGAAATTTATTTAGGCCCCACCGCAGCAGAACCGTGAACCAGCCTTCCCATTCCAACATCTTGACAAAAAGACTCCAGGCCCAGAAAGCCTATCTCACAAGAGCAACCAGGAGGCCACAGAAAAACAAGATAGTATTTAGCCAAATCATTTTCACTGGCCTCACGTTCCTGCTTGCACTCAGGTAAGCCCTGCTTCCACAGCTTCTGGCCTCCCCAGCAGCTTCTGCTTCCGCTGAAACTGTCTCTTGGCTCACCTTTCCTCGCAGCCAAGCTTCTGGCGTTCTCAAGCCCCGCCTCAACAACCAGAGACCATTGGTTCCTGAGCTGGCCCCTCCTAAGTCACCAATACACGACACAGGTTTCACACCTGACTGGGCCCTGGGCCTGGGGCTTAGCACTTAACAGCTGAAAGTACTTCCACTCAAAAGAAACAAAAGCCATGCTAATGAGACAATTTTGCTTAACAACACAATTGTGTAATCGATAGAATTCGGTGAGATTTTAAGAATCTGCCCATTTGATGGGGTCAAGATGAACACTTACACAGAGAGACTGTGGGAAGATCTGGATGAGATTAAGGAGTCACAAGTTGCCAGCGGTGGGCCATGTTCAGAAGATGAGGTCCACAATGATAGGGCAGTTATCAGGATTATTGACTGGGATGGGCAATGCCTCAGGTGAATGCCAGAGATCTAGATTCATGGTCTTTAGAATTTAGGTCCCAAAGACATGATCTTTCCCTTTTAGCGGTCCAGATCCCCTCACCATAACCTTTCAAAATACCAAAACATGAGTTCAAATGACCTTGTGTCCTTTATTACAGGGGTGAGGAAGTTTTAGCAACCTGACATCTGACTCAAAGCTCCTAGTGTCCAAATGGTCCAAAGAATCAGAGTTTTGACCCATTACTTTGTGGCAGTTGCCACCAGCTTTTTAGATTACTTCTCTGGTAGCTTTCACAGTACTCTCTATTTCATTCAAAAGTTGGAATACTTTTTGTCTCCCTTTTCCAGTTGTATTAGAAGCAGCATCTACTTAAGTCCCTATTTCACAGACATAAAAAGATCTTCCCTAAAAGTCAACGTAAATGTGCTTGAGACTGAAGTGGTCCAAGGGACTAAGACCCTGAACAGCTGACTTAGCATCCTGGTAATATAAGTTCTAAAAGCTCAAGAAAGATTCTTTTTAGGCTTGTTATGCTACTGACTAGGTATGTGATCATGGCAAATAAGGAGGCATAGGAGTAACTGTGCAACTTGAATCAACATTGCATCCTTGCTGAGTACTCTTACAATTTTATTTTTAAATAAACTCTTCGTCTCTGTTAAATGTTAGATGGTCTGCAAGTGTCTTATTTTATTTCAATCTCCAGTGCGAACTACCAATAGAATCATTTTACCAGACTTGTTTTAAAATACCAATCCAATAACAACTATCCCATTTTCTAGGCTCTTTCATATTTCTTTGAGAGAGGCCCAAGCATCTTACTTATCTGTTGTTTCATGATCTTGATACATAGTTAATCTGGGTTTGCTGACTTTAACTCATGGAGAAGAGCTATGTGTTCTCTCACACTGCTTAATTGTCTTAGATTTCAACTCCCTTGAAGCCCATTTATTCAGCCATTCCCTGATCACTGGAAAAAAAAAAAGTAGTTTCCACTTTATGTTACAAATAGTGATGTGCAAATAGTGATGCTTGGGATGTTTTGTTTTTTGTTTTTTTTGTTTTTTTTTTTTTTTCGGTACAGATAATTTCCCCCCTTGCCAATAGATTTTATTCTCCTTCTTCTATGTATTCCATTAGCCACTTCTGTGAAAGGGAATATCTATTTCCCTCTTTAAAGACTTTGGCTTCATGCCTCCCCTTGAGAGCTTTCTTTATGTCATATAAGAAAAAAAAAATCCCACTACTCTGACAACTTGAAAGGCAAGCAGAGAGTCACAATCCTTGATCATCTCTCTTGTCATATTTTGAATGCTTCTTATTCTAACAAGGATTTTCTTATTCTCCATAGATTTCTGTCAAATTTCATAGCTTCTGAGAATTTCATTCCAGGTACTTTTATGCATGGTAAGAAGGCTTATTTTTTAAACCATAAATACCACAATTTCTACACTTTCTTGCATAGAACTGTGGTCAGACCTACTATAGAGTAAACACAGATTTAACATCTGCTAACTGTAACATCAATTCTCCTTTCCTAGAAAATTTCCTTCTGATTATCTAGGCTGATGATTCATTTATCAACAGACTATGGATCCTAGGGAAATATAGAATCTTCTTTTCTTTGCATAGGTAACCAAATATCTATCCTCTCTCACTTCAAGTATAGTTGTCCTCCTTTACCTTTCATAAAGATATTTTGTCCATTATATCTGCACTTTTATTTTCGCTCAACTATTTCAAAAAGAATATTTATGTCAGTGATTTTTTTATACCTTTTGAATTATGACCACTTTTCCAATATAAGTTTTCTGTGGGTTTAAGCTGTTTCTTTCTGTTTTGGGGGATACGTCCTACTCTTTTCTTTCTTTTTCATTGATAAGTAGTATCTATTGATTCTGGTTTTTTGTTTGTTTTGTTTTTATTTTGGGGTTATTTTTGGTATGTGAGTTTTCTTCTTCTGGATGTTAGGAATAGATTTTCTTAGACATGAGTTCTGAAACAAGTTCTGAAGTATGGCAACAATATTTGAAAAGGTTAATAGTACTTCAAGTTTTCTATTTTAATTTCCTATGTTTTTTTAATCTGCACCATAAACAAGGATGACAGAACTCTCCTCTAAGAGATGAGAGCTCATCCAGCATTCACTGACCCCCAACAAATGTACAGCTATGAGTTACACTTTTACCTCTAATTCTCATGAAGCCAGGCAATTTTCATGCATGATTTTCTAAAATACACCTTTGAAGCTTTTTATTTAATCATGTCATTTCCAAGCCAATGATCATTAGATTATATTATCAAATTTCGTCTTTGGGAGCATTTTGTTTCTAGAGTCATACTCACCCCACCAATATAATTCATAATTTTTGTCTCTGTCTTGCTGACTCTCCTTCCCCCGCCCACCTATATGTGTCTCTGTGTATAAATGTATGTATATGTGTGTGAACATATGTGTGTATAGATATATATGTATATGTGTGCATATGCATGTATATTCACATTTGTATGTATATGCATATACACATGTGTGTGCATACATACATACATGTGCAAACAGATATGTATTGTGTATACATATATGTATTCATACACATACAAATGTGTATATATATTTATGTACTTGAATAGTTACATACAAACATGGGGGCTCTTCCTTTCTTTTTTCAGTAAGTCCACTCTTTTATTAACTTTATCCAACTTTTAAATTAATATGATTTTAAAATTCATCCATTGGGATTCTCTGTTCACTCCATTATCTCTCACTTTGATTCTTTTATTAAGTTTTTTTTATTTAAACTATTCTTAGTTATTATTTCTGTGGATATAATTTCAGAATTATTCTCCTCTTCCAAAGATTTTTCCTTGCATTCTTTTAATCCACAGTCTTGTATCATAAGTTCTTATTTTCCATGCGTATTTCCTGGTTTTCCTATGTGATTTTCCTTAGGAGGTTTGTTTTCCACTTCCTTATTTTTCTGGTTTTAATTTTCTTTCTTTCTTTTTAACTTTCTTTGCTGCATGTATTGTTTTGTTTTGGTTGGGTTTTCTTTTTTTGGAAGTGATGTATGGAGGCTGGTTTTAGGTAGAACATGTCACTTAGCTATCTTGTTGCTATATCCTGCCCCACCCTCCTTTCACGCCCCAACTATATGCATCTAGTTTGCAAAGTGATAATTGCTTATAATCTTCTATCATATTCCTTCATGATTCCATTAATGATCTGATACTCTAAACCACTGTATTCCTTGGCTGCAATAGTTTTATAAATAGTTATATAAAACAAATATTTGCTGCCTGAGGTGATTTCTACGTCCTTTTGACTCCATCGTTGTGACCATATTTGCACATCAGTGATTTTTTCTAAGAAAGAGTAATTAAGTATGATTTATATCTTCTGTGCAATTTCCAGTTTATGCATTCATTAATTTATTTAAATAGTATAAATCATAATTATTATCAATGCATAGAGTCTTCTAATTTTTATTCATTCTTTTAATTTTGTATTGATTTTGGCTTCTGTTATTTTTGTCTAGTGTTTTGCACCATTTGAATGGAGTAGTTCAGTTCAGAGTAACTACCAAATCACTCCTATATTCTTTCCTGGTTGTTATATGTAGTGAATCTCATTTATTTATGAGACATCTGACATTTCCTATGGCTCCTATCATTTAAATACTCTTATCTAAGAAAATACAATGAAATCTATTAGTGATTTTTGAGGAGGGCATAAGTATTTTGATTACTTTTATTTCTAGACCTTGAATACATATTTTTCATTTTCCACCTTCATATTTAAGTCACAGGGAACTAAGGTGTAAATTTACTTGGTTGGGAGGATATTGTTAAATTCTATACAGAATTTGTTTTTTCTTCCATATTGTCTATTATAGACATTAGTGTTTAAATTACAAGTGTCTTTTTGCTAATCCATGTCATGAGCGCTGTAAAGCAAAATCGCTAAAGTACTAACATCATTTTCACAAGATCTAGATCTTGGCCAGGAAAAACAAACAAACAACACAAAAGAAAAAAAAATAGTGGGATAAATATATTAAGTTCAGATTCAATAAAGATCATTATAAAGTCCCACAATTAAAAAAGAACCTGTCATATAAATTTGAGAGGTTGCTTTGGATAGAGATGAAAATTTATTTTAAGAACATGTAGAGGTTTCAGTATGATAGAAGCTCAATAGTTAGTACAAAAGAAGTAATTTTTAAGCTAGTATCACCTTAGGCTGGATTGAGGTTAAGGGAGCTGATGTTACCAATATACTCAATGAATCAAATCAGATTTTGGAATGAAATGCACAAGCTGTAGCATAGCCAGAGGAAGAGATCGGGAATGTGAGCAGATTGGTGACCCACCATGTAGAGACAAGTTGGAAAAAAAAAGTGAGGATATTTATACTGGAGAAGTGGGACACACATAAGTTAAGAAAACATTCAGAATTATTTAAAGGGATGTTTATAGAAGAGAGATTAGATACTTTATAATAGCATCCGAGAGTAGAAGAAAGATTCAGAAAGACAAATTTCAGCTGAATATAGGGAAAACCATACTAATTATCATAGCTATTGAAAATAGTCTGCCAGGTACAGTTGGTAGAGTGATGGACCTAGCATCATTAAGACCTGAGTTAAAAGCTAACCTCAGAAATTTACTAGCTTTGAGATCCTGGGCAAGTCACTTAACCTTTCTATTCATCAGTTTCCTCATCTGTAAATAGGTATAAATAATAATATCTACCTAATGAGGGTGTTGTGAGGACCCAGTAAGATGATATTTGTAAAACACTAAGTATAGTGCCTGGCACATAGTGGACATTCAATAAATGCTTGTTCCTTTCTTTCCTTTCTTCCATTTTAATTCTGATATTCATTCATTTCAGAAAATCCCTACTAATAGTTTCTAAGTAGAATTATATTTATGCTTGGATCACTGTTTTAGTTTGACGCTTATATATACATACATACATACATACAAACATTATATATACATATACATATGTCTATGTATACATATGTACATATACATTGAAACAAATTACTAAACAGAAAACATTTTATATATTATATTTTTGTAATTCTTTTAAAATATTCCTTATTGCCCTTGTGTATACAACAAAATCATTAATTTACTGCATTGTGTAATGGTAGAAGTGCTAAAATAAGCATTTTAAGACATTGATTTTTTAAAAATGTTATTGTTATATTTTTCACATTATTAGAATTTCTCCTGGAATCTTTCATTTTCTCTCTTTCAGGAGAACCCACATATACATACACACGTATCTATGTAGGTGTGTATGTATGCATGCATTTCTACATGTATATGCATATATATACACACATATGCTTATTCAACTAGTATTTTATAAATTACAAAATGCCATAAACTTATATAGGCACTAATTATGTTTAATGGAAAAATTTACAATGGGATCTGAATACATTTATCACCTCAACAATTTCACATTCCTAATTTATCTCCATAATTTCATCAAACTCTTTGGCACATCTTGAAATCTTGCAATATGGTGATTAAACCAGAATCAAATCGTTGTGTAGCCGAATTCATAACCAGGAAGTGGAAGAGGTATTCTAAATTAAACCATGATTTCTTGGTTCTAATAAATCATTCAGTAAAATGATATTAATTCTACTTCAATTGCTCTGTCCCATCTGTCTTAGTTATGGCATATCCCATCTATAGTGAATTTTAATCAAAATGTCTCTGGTGGTGAGGGAAGGCTGAGCATTAGACTGATTTTCTGTCTATTACGCAAAGTACGAGGTTCAAGAGGGAATGAGAAAAATCTACCCATACCCATACCCATACCCATACCCACTTTTTTCTTGTTCTTCACTTCATTCCTAGGAAAATACACATTGAAGTCTCCAGGGCTAAAGGAGTGGATTAAGCTAAATAATTTAATTCAACTAGATACATAGATAAAATGAATGACTTTAAGTTAAATGGGAAGTACCTAGAAAATAAATTGTAAAATGAAGTACATAGTAATCGAAAATATCTGCAAAAAATTTGATTGGAATCTGGGGAATCTAGAAAAGTTGTTCAGCTATAAAGAAATGCATTTTCAGCATGAAATTAATTCTAAATTTCTTAGTAGTTGATTTGAGGTGATTTTCTTTTTTTTTTAATTTATTTTTAATATGTTTAGTTTTCAGCATTGATTTTCACAGGCATTTGAATTACAAATTTTCTCCCCATTTCCCCACCCCCCACTCCAAGAT
>CM053624.1:301871657-301909513 GCA_028646595.1 Phalanger gymnotis
AAAAACCCAGCTTCATGGAAGATGTAAAATAAACCCAAAACTATAGTCTGTGATGATAAAATGCATGAAGAGGATCCCTGAGAGCCTAGGGGAAGAGAGAGTTAATAGCAGGAATGACCATGTCCATGGACAAAGGCTCTGCAATTGGAACTAACCATTCAAAGTAGAGGTGACAATGAAGACATGAGCCTGACTCTACCAGATGATGAGAAGTAATGGGTAGTGGGTTTATATACACAAAGTGAGGTCCCTTTTTGTTGAGAAAACTCAAAGAGGGTTAAGCAGGTAAGGGAGGGAGAACAAAAAAAAAAGAAAAAAAAAAGAGGAAAAAAAATCACATTGATCCAAATCCAATGTGGTAGCAAAATTTATTTTACTTTTATTTTGTTTTTTGATATGGACTGGACCTGTGATTTCATTGGGACATTCCTAGATGTGAACCTTCTACCAAATCAGGTTGGCAACTTGTCTACAATTTGCAGTACTACAGATTTCTCTGAGAGAGTAAGTGAAGTACCAAGAGTCCATAGACAGTATAACATGTCTGAGATGAGACTTGAGCCCATTTCTACTGGGCTTTGATGCCAGCTCTTATCCATTACACTAGGTTGTCTCTTTTGGGGTACATACCCATTGAAAACAAGAAAGGTAGTATATGTCCAAGGAGCAGGCTAAGATTTGGATATTCTTACATAGGTTAAGGTGAGTAACCAGAATTGACTTGAGAGCTGTTGACAAAAGCAAAATTGGGGTGGGAAAGTTAAGATCTAGGAGTTACTGTTGAAAAAATAATGGAGTCACCTGAATAGAAAGCTATGAGAAGTAGTAGGACAGTTGTTCACTGTCTAATTTTTACAAAAATAGTTGTTGTTCAGTCATTCCTATAGCATATGACTCTTCATGAACCTGTTTGGGATTTTCTTGTCAAAGATACTGGAGTAGTTTGCCATTTGCTTCTCCAGCTCATTTTTACAGATCAGGAACTGAGGGAAACAGTTAAGTGACTTCCCCAGGGTCATGCAGCTAGCATCTAAGGTCAGTTTTGAACTCAAGAAGACTCATCTTCTGACTTCAGACCCAGGACTCTCCATTGTACCACCTAACAAAACAGATATAAAAATAGAAAAAAAAGTTAGCGTTGTATGTGGAGCCTTAGAATGAAGTCTATGTTTGCACCCTTGTTCCACAATTTACTGGTCATAAGATCTTATTCAACTTATGCCATCTCATTGAACTCCAGAAAAAAATAAACAGAATACTTAAAGTAGTAGTAGCAGCAGCAGCAGAAGTAGTAGTAATTATGATATTATCAACAACAGCAATAATAATTATTGACCATATATAATGTTTAAAGTTGGTAAATAATGCTATATACATTATTCCATTTGACTATCACAACATCCCCATAGATACAATATGTAATATTATTTCCACTGGAATCATTAATTGAATTTTAAGAATTACTCTTACTACCAAAAGAAAAATTGAGGCCATTTTCTGAGAGTTCTCCCTTCTCCCTTCCTCCATATCTCACAGCATACAGATGCCTTCCTCTACTCTGTCCTCCTTCATCCCTATTTCACATAAAGATATAGCCCTTCTCTTTGTCAAGGCAAACCCCTCTACTTATAGAAGTTTTCTCAGTCCATCCCATCTTCTGCGCTAGATTGCCTCCTATATCATTCATACTCTTTCAGTAATCTTCAATCTCTCCCTGTCTAGTGACTCCTTCTGTCCTGCCTACAATATACTCATGACTCCCCCATCCTCAAATAATCCCTCAATTGGTTCATCTGTGCTCACTAGCAAACATCCTATACATCTCCTCACTTTTGTGGCTAAGCTCCTTGAAAAGACTGATTCACAGTAGATGTTTTCACTGCCTCTCCTCTCTTTTATTTATTAACTTCCTATAGTCTACTATCCAGTCTCAACATTCAACTAGAACTCCTCTCTCTAAAATTATCAATGCTAAATTGCCAAATCTAATTACTTTTTAAATTAATCCTCATGCTTCTTGATTATTTTGCAGCCTTTGACACTGCCACTTACCTTTTCTTTCATCTCTCATCAGGTTGGACTTCTGACTTTCCCAAACATTCTCTTCAGTGCCCCCCAAATCCCGTCACCCTGGATATCCACTCAACACTTGGACTTCATACATTGGAACTACCCTCTACTCCACTTCTGCCTCTTTTGATTGGATGGTTCTTCCCAGAATCTCCTTTTTTAAGGAATAGGCCTAGGGCAAGTTTTTCTTTCTAAGTCTCCAAGCTGTACTCCTGACTCTCCCAAACTTTCTCTCATCTTTGTCCACCTCACAAATGTTTTTAGCTCCCTTTTCTGTGTTGACTTTTCCCATTAAAATGTACACATCTTGAGGGCAAGAACTACCTTTTATTTTGCTTCTTTTGTATTCACAGTGCTTAACGCAGAGTCTGGCAAAGAATAAATACTTAATAAATGCTCGTTGATTTGTCCCTTGAGGTTTTTGTGACACTACTTTTTCCTGTCTTCTCCCACCTTTCCAACTACTCTGCAGTTTCCTTTACTAGATTTTCACCTAGCTTAAACTAACTTTGAGTATCTATACTAACTGTGAATTTCTTTCACGGCTCGGTCCTGGGTCTTTTTCTCTTCTCCCTCTACAGTATTTCACTTGATGATTTTAGCAATTTCAATTGAATAAAATTTTGATCTTTATACAGATGACACTCAGATCTATTTGTCTAAACCTAGTCTTTCTTCTCATCCTCTCTCCTGAACTCCAATCTCATATCTTCAACTGCTTATTAGACATCTTGTATTGGATGTCCTGTAAACATCTAAAACGTAGCATGTTTCAGACTGAACCTATTATCATTCTCCCAAAACAGTCCCTTCTTTCTAACTTCAGTATTGCTTCCAAAGGTACTAACATCCTCCCAGTTACCCAGGCTCACATACTATGCACCATTCTCAACTCTTTTTCCTTGTTTCCTTCCCCATCCATTGTAGAACCTGATGTAAAAACCTATCTTTTAGATCTTCATAATATCTCTTGTATTCCTCTTCTTCTCTCCAGTATTGTTATCATCCTGGTGAAGGGCCTCATCACTTTCCACCTGTTTTCTTGCTGTAGCCTGCTGATTGCTTTCCCCTGTGACAATTGTCACTGCACTCAGGTCCAGCCTCCATTCAGCTTTCAAAGCAATCTGCCTTAAGCACAAGTATTATTATGTTGCCTCCATTCAGTGAACTCTGATTGCTTCATATTGCCTTTAGGATCAACTATAAAAATCCCCTGTATGGCTTTTTCAGCTTGTCAGAACCTCACCTTTTCCCACCTTTCCAGTGTTCTTATATGCTATTTCCTTCAACTTACCCAAGTATGATGCAATGACACAGGTTTTGTTGCTGTTTCTCACACAAGACACTCAGTCTCCTGAATCAAATCATTTTCAATTTCTGTCTTCCATACCTGGAGCTTTCTCCCTTTTCTTCCCTGTTTCTTGGATTTTCTTAGGTTCCTTAGAATCTCAGCTAATTTCTCCTTTTTGGGGGTGGGGTTAGAAGTGTTTCCCAAACTTCACTTAATTGCCTACCATTCATTGATCATTTTCAATTTATCCTGTGCATATACTGTTTCAACATAGTTGTTTTCATGACATGCCCACAGTACACAGCGAGCTCATTAAAAACAGAGATTTTATAATTGTTTACTTTGTTGTCTTTTGTTTTGCCTTTCTTTTTATCTTGATTGCTTAATGTAGTACCTAGCACACAGTAGGCCCTTAGTAAGTACAGCTAGAAGGAACTGTGTTATGCCTTGAATTAGGAAGACCCGAGTTCAAATTCGACCTCACGCACTTAACATCTATGTGACCCTGGGCAAAGCATTTAACTTCTCAGTTTCTTCTACTCTAAAATGGGGATAATACTAGAATTTACCTCCCAAAGTTGTGACAATCAAATGACATAATATTTGTAAAGTACTTAGCACAGTTCCTGGCACATGATAAAGATGTAATAAGTGTTTAATTCTTTCATTCCTTGTTGCTTGGTTGTATAGCGTTATTCCCTGACTGATAAGTGCTTTCCCTCTGCTTCCTCTGTGTGCCCATGAATGTTCAGCCGTTGATGTTTTTTTCTTCTTTTTTTTCAGTTTTAGAGTCATTTAGATTATTTTGTGAATTGTCTATTGTGAAATTAATGAAAACAAATTAATTTTCTTATTTGCCAAATTTAAGTGTCTAGAGACACCACTTTGTCAAGCAATGTAATGTTTGAACCTGGGAAAATGTTGAGATTATATCTAAGTAAATCAGTTTATCAAACATATTTCTTAGCAGAGTTATTCGATGTCTAAATTTAAAAGCTCAGAAGTTCACTAGTAGAATATGTAGCAAAATTAGATCTATACTGTACATCAATCCATGGGCATTATCCCTTGAATATGATAACATTTTCCATCCTAACCTCTACCAATCAGCTGTGCCTTTACTCCAAAGACTAGGTATAAAGCAAAAAATAGTCTATCACACACACACACACACACACACATACAGGAACATAAGCACACACATGCAAGCATAAGACCATGTGCACAATTACCACACATATACATATAAATAAATCCACACACAAAAAATAGAGTACCTATCTGTAGGATGCTGTAGCAATGTTAATAACGCTTTTTATTGTGAATGTCCTCAGTTGCTTAACACAGGAGACCTGATTGTAAAATAACCTATCCCTGTGGCTAACAAATGTTTGAGCCTGAAAGCAAATATCCTTTTAAGAAGAGAGAATATCAGGGAAGTACTAAGCTGCGGTTAGAGTGGCTTTGAAAATGAACAAAAGATTTCTGAACAACCATTTCTAAGAGAAATGCCATGAATTCAACTCAGCCAACATTTATCAAGTACTTACCATCTGCAAAATTTCTTGCTAGGCACTGGGAAAGATGCAAAATTTTGAAAAGATGTTTCCTAGCCTTGTGTGGGCCACAACAAAGTAGCAGAAAATGGCACATACACAGATAAATATTGTCCAAATGAGAAGTAGATTAGAAAGGTAAAATTAGAAAGGTAAAAAAAAAAGGTAAAAAAAAGTGTCTAAGATAGGGAAATCAGAGGAAGCTTTATGGAGGAGAAAACCTTTAGTTTAGACTTTAAGACAGAGATAAAGGAAGCCTTTCCCAACCCCTATCATTCCCTAAATAACTTATTTGTTATTCACCTGGTATATCTCTTACTTTGCATATATTTGTTTTCAGTTTTGGGGGGAGTCAGTTTTTTCATCTTTATTTTTTAATTTCCTATTTTTAAAAATTTATATAATATTTTATTTTTCCCCAATTACATGTACAAACAATTTTTAATATTTACTTTTAAAACTCTCCCCCTTTCTCCATTCCAGCCCCCCTCATTGAGAAGGCAAGCAATTCTACATAGGTTATACATGTGAAGTCATGCAAAAATATTTCCATATTAGTCACATTGTGAAAGAAAACATAGACCAAAAACAAATCCTCAAGAAAAATGAAGTAAAAAAAAAGCATACTTCAATGTGTATTCAGGCACCATCAATTTCTTTTCTCTGGGGATTGGGAGCATTTTTCATCATAAGTACTTCAGAATTGTCTTAAATAATTATATTACTGAGAAAAACTAAGTCATTTTCAGCTGATCATTTTATTATATTGCTGTTACTTTGTAGACAGTACATTTCACTTTGTATCAGCTCATGTAAGTCTTTCCAAGTTTTTCTGAGAACATTCTGCTCATTGTTTCTTATACCAAAATTGTATTCCATCACAATCACGTAAGACAATTTGTTCAGCCATTCCCCAATTGATGGGTATCTTCTCAATTTCCAACTGGGTGCCAACATAAAAGACATACTATAAACATTTCCATATATATAGGTCCTCTTCCCATTTTTAAAATCTTTTTTGAGATAATGGCACTGCTAGGTCAAAGCATATGCATGGTTTTATAGCCCTTTGGGCATAGTTCCAAACTGTTCTTTAGAATGGTTGAATCAGTTCACAATTCCACCAACAATGCATTAATATCTCATTTCCCCCACATCCCCTCCACTATTTTTCATTCTCCTTTTCTGTCCTATTAGCCAATATAATAGGTGTGAGGCAGTACCTCAGAAATGCTTCTATTTGCATTCCTTCAATCAATAGAGATTTAGAGCACCTTCTCATGTGGCTATGGATATCTTTAATTACTTCATCTGAAAACTGTTCATATCTATTGATCATTTATAAATTGGAGAATATCTCTCTTTTTTTTTTTATAAATTTGACCCAGTTCTTTATATGTTTGATAAATGAGGGCTTTATCAGACAAACTTGTTTCAAAATTTTTCTTCACAGTTATGATTGCTAAAGGTATTTCCCTCTTTCTTTCCCCCCATTTATTTTATTCTCTCTCTCCTTTTACCTCGTCCCTCCTCAAAACATGTTGTGCTTCTAATTACCCTCTCATGCACTCTGCCCTCACTTCTGTCACCACCTCCTCCTTTTCTCATCCCCTTTTCCTCCTACTTTCCTATAGTGTAAAGTAGATTTCTATATCCAATTGAGTGTGTATGTTACTCCCTCTTAGAGTCAACTCTGATGAGAGTAAGGTTCACTCATCCCTCATGACCTTCCCCATGGTCCTCTCCACTGTAAATGCTTTTTGGTGCATCTTTTACGTGAGTTTGAATTTTGTTCCCCCCCCCCCATTAGATTGTAAGCTCCTTGATGGCATGGACTGTCTTTGGCCTCCTTTTCTAACCCCATCACTTGGCACAGTGCCTAGCAAATGATTGGTTGTTGTCCTTTGGTCTCAAAGCAGGCCAAAATGGCATCACTATGTTAAGAGTCAATTTACTGTGCATCTGACTGGCTGATCAGATGAATAAGATCTCTGAATGCTCTACCACAGGTAGGGCACAAAGAGTCTATGTGAACATTTGGAGTGAATTCTCTAAATTTGTACATCTTATGTTTCTTTTGAGCTGTTTCAATTCTACTTTGCTCATAGAACATAACATCTTCTCTGATGAGGGCACGGGATTTTGGGCAGTCCTGCGCCAGTGTCCCCCATGTCACACAATCATTAGTGTAGTGATGTGTTTTCCTGCCTGTCGCACTGGAGACAGGGCTTCAATTCAATAATGGAGAGGTGAAAATGAGCCTAACATATTGTAAGTACTTAGTAAATGTTCATTTAATTGAGATAAAATTCAAAAGGCAAAGAGAAATGAGAAGACATTACAGGTATGAGCAAAGGTACATGGGTAAGAGAGCTCAATCCATGTGCAGGACACATGTGCAATTTTCCAGAAACATGGCATGTGTGATAGGGAACAGTATAAGACACTTTCCAGAGAAGTCTCCAAAAAAGGGGTGATATCTGATTGTAGAAAGACTTGATTCCCAGGCAAGCCTGACTTTGCTAAGGAGGTGAGAAGTAATAAGAAGACAGTAAATTTTTGAGCAGATATGTGCTTAGGGAAAATGAGTTTGGAAGTGTTACCAAGGATGGAACAAAGAAAATAGAAAGTGAAGGCAAAAGAAATTTTGGGGAATTATTAAATGCATACTTCCTTGTGCCAATTCAAATAGTATCTATTCGGTTCCTTTCTATACTTATTTCATATCTGAAAGACTATGTCCAGCCTATTCAATAATAATAATATTGTTGATGATTATAGCTAATATTTGCAGAACATTTTAAAGCTTATAAAGCTTTTTACAAACATTATTTCATTTAATCCTCACAACAAATCTATGAATTCGATGCTTTTCTATCCCTATTTTCCAGAAGAGGAAACCAAGGCTGACGGAAGTACACAACTTTCCTGTGGTCACAGAACTACTAGCATGTGTCTTCTGCATGATTTAAATTGTCTTCCTGATTCCATTCTATCTACTGTACCACCCACTTGCCTTTCAACTATTATCGTATGTGTGATGTTACAGCTCTTCCGGGGTCTCTGCTATAATGTATGACCACATAGAGATACTCAGTCTTACTTCAAAAGTTTGAGGAATTATGATTTCATTTGTCAACCCATCTTGCCATTTTTCTACATCTTAATACACAATCTATCAGAATTACTGTGTCCAAAACATTTAGCACCCTGAAGTCAACCTAGTGCTGAAACTCATGAAAATTATCTTGGTGGTCATGGGACAAAAAAATACAATTCAACACCCAACCTGTGTAAGAAGCTTTTGCAGATGAAGAAAGTTCGTCTATAGCCCTTAAGAATGATAATTAACTTTTATGTTATGATCAGGTACCAGAGGAAGAATTCTGTGGAGAACCCAATCTTTTAGCCTAATTAAATTGCAGCTATCTATGTTGATATAGGAAATCCCCATGAGGGCATCCTTGCACCAAGATATTTATAGGTCATTGATATATTTTGTAACTTCTAGCACATACATGCAAATCTCAAATCAAGATCTAATAAGTGGGATTCATTTTAATCAAGTGAATCTGAATTAAGGTTGTGGGGTTTAGTGAATGGCGTGCGATCAAAAATCCTCTATCTAGATGCTTTTTCTCTGATAATAAAAAGTCGTATTCAAATTGAAGAAAATATTTAAAAGGAGCAAAATGTAATGTCTTGAAAGTTGATAAGAAAATTGTTTATACCTCTTTGAGTAAGAAGTAACGAAGAACAATACTGCAAAGATGATAAGAATGGTAGTGTAATGTAGTGATAAGAGCACTAGCACTGGCTTAATGTCAGAAAACTTGGTACAAGTGCCAGATTAGCCATTTACTGTGTGACCTTGGACAAATCACTACATCTCTGAAGTTCATATGCCTCTGTAGTATTGGAAATAATAATACTTGTACTCCATATTTTATAAGAATCTTATAAAAATCTAATGAGCCAATGAATATAAAATGTTTCATAAGTTAATAATAATTTAGAATAACATTAGTTTAATTATTGAATATTTTTCTTGTTCATCATTTGAAACCAAAACAAGATATACAACTTTAAATGAGTCCTTCTTGAGTTGCCCTACTCTGTTAATTATATGAAGTTTCACCAAATTCTTGGTGTAGTGTTAAGATATTAAACCTTAAAGCGGTATTAAGACTACTGAGACACCCAATCTAAGGTTGTTTAGACTGTGGAGGTGTCAAAATCACATCCCATATGCTGCATGAAGCCCACAAGACTATCCATTACAGTGTGAAACAGAGGGAAAGATAATGAGAATACACGTAACAATATAAGTAAAAATACAATAAAAACATAAAAGTATTAGATTTTAAAACTAGGTCAACATGTGTTCCACAGGGATCCTTATATACTGTTTAGTGGCCTCCATTTCTATTTGAGTCTGTCACGAGTGGTTTGGAGAATAGATCCATGTTCTCCCCACCTACAACACATCTAGAAAGGCTAGAACTACAACAAGGTAAAGATTTTTAAATTATGATTTTTCCCCCATTCGTTAAGTCATATATATATGGTGCAATCTCCCTAAACCTTCTCTTTGTGGCAAAACAGAATTGGGCGTTGTGGTTCCTAAAGGCTTTTGAAAGATTTTCCCCCCAGGAACACTGACTGAAAAATAAGGGAAGGTATATTTACTGATTACAAGTCTAAACAAATTAGTGCTGATTAAGCAGAATTAGTTGGCAGGCAATCAATTTCTGGCTGTTAATACTAGTCTCAGGTGGCATAAAAGCTGGACCAATCTGAAGGCATCAATTTTTCTAACTGAGAAGTGTGTTAACTACCACCAAAATACAATGCCTGAAGAAAATCCTCCTTATTGTAAAGCAGAAATGGGTCAAAACAGTTGGACATCTGTTTTAATTTTTTAAATAAAATTTCACATATATATGTATATATATATATATATATATCAGTGTATATGAGTGTATGTGTGTGTATACACACACACATATATATATGCATAATTTTATAAAACTTACATTTGCTACTATATCCCTCATCCTTACTCCTGCCAGAGAGACATTCCTTAAAACAAAGAAAATTGAAGAAGAAAAATAAGCAAAACTAATCATCATATTAACGAAGTCTGATGTTATATGCAGGGTGTTCCACCCCCATCTCTGCAATTTTGTGGGGAGGTGCATCTTCTCTCTATTCCCTGAGTCTAATCTGGATCATTTTAATTTCACAGCTTTCAGTTTCAATTATTTTTCTACTTCGGTTGTTTATTTTTTTTTCAATACATTGTTATCATCATTGCATATATTGTTTTCCTGGTTGTGTTTGCTTCACTTTGCATCAGTCCATATAAATCTTTTTATGTTTCTATGTATTCATGATACGTATTGTTTTTCATAGCACAGTCATATTCTATTATATCCATGTATCATAATTTGTTTAGCCTTCCTCAGTGAGCATCTACTTTGTTTCTATGTATTGGCTAATTATCTTCTTTAACCATATTTGTCTCCAAATATATCATAACCTGCATGAATATCATGCCTATCTAGAGCCTCCTTATAATGAATTTGTCTGCATCAAATAAAATTCTGACAAATGTACGTAGAAAAATTTCTCAATAATAAAGGAATGCTTCTTATAAAAAATAAGTATTAAGCTGACTCTTTAGGGATGGAGGAGAAATGTGAAGCTACCTGTATATTAACTTCAGATCTATACACATAGCTTCAATAATTTTAAAGTAAAAGTATCTAAAATAGGTTTGAGATGCTTTCCTTCTTAAATGCTGAAAGTAAGTCATTAGGTGAAGGATCAGTTGGCGTGGGTTAGTACCTAGCAGATGAGATGATTTTTTGTTCTTTTTTGCTTATTTTATACTTTTCACTCTTTCTAGATTGCATCTTTGAGTGGCAGAACTTCAAAGCTTGGAGTTTGAGAAGGGAGACCTGGGAAATAAAGCATGATCTCTCAATTTTATAGTTAATAATACAAGTGTATTCAGTTAAATAACTAGGCTATTTATATTCTATTTAGCAGTAAAACTTGGAGGATTCTGTTGGAAGAATTTATGCTGCCATCAACCTAAAAGAATAGCCTGGTACACATGTTGATGTCCCACATTAGCCATCAGTTATGTAGATTCTAAAAATAAACTTGTCTTTCAGATGACTTTTGCTTTAATCACCTTGCTACGAGCCACTAGCAATCCCATACTGCTTTCTGTTATTGCATTTTAATTCATGTATATGTTATTCTCTGTCATTGCAGTAGTCTGGGTGTGACTTCACAACAGTATTATCTAGTGTTGCTAGTCAGAGGGAAGGGCCAAATGTAGGAAATTGCATATGAAATATCTGGAGGGCTTAGAGACTAGGGAAAGACATGATAAGGCATGAAGGTATTCAAGGATGGAAATAATATTTCCAACCTTGTATAAAGTCGGGACAGGTTTCTTTTAAGTATCATTAGTTACAATTTCTCTAAGATTCTAAGAGTAGTCCTTTGGAGCTGCCTCACTTCTTTCCTGCATTTTTGGGGCTTCAGAATTCACTAAAGATTTGGACCAAGAAAACAAAGAGGAAGATATTTGATTCTGACATGTGTTTATTCCTTACAAAGGAAGAAAGTACAAGACCTAACCTAATATCCTGAAAGGCCAAGGGAATGAGGAAACAAGAGCAAAGCAACTGTGGTTCAAGGAAAAATACACCATCAGGTCTTAATCACTGGAAGGGGAGAGCATTGGAATTCATGTGCAACTATCTTGAGGCTACAGTAGGATGAGGAAGGTGATCAAGTCATCATGTAAGAATTTTCCTTCAGATTAACATATCTAGGTTACACCAATCTCTCTTCTTGCTTAGTTCCATTGGAGTAATTCTGGAATCCTCCCCATGGGGAAGCTTGTTCCGTAGTAGTTATAGCTTTTTTAATATAAATTTTAAATCAAATCAAGTTACCTTCTTGATTCAGGAATCACCAATGTGGAATGATGCAGTAATCAATAGATTCCCAATTCACAATTCTGACTTCTTTCTTTTTAATTCTATTTTAGATTTAAGGGCCAGAACACAAATACAGAATAGAGAAAAAACAAAACATATCATAAACATAAATATTGGTACCTAAATACAAAGTAAGAAAGAAAAAAAGCATGTCATGTGCATAGCAGAACATAAGAGATGATACAGAATATGTAAAAATAAATTCTCATTTCAAGAAAGACTGTATGATAAATAATACACATTGTGTTGAGAATTGTCCATCTTTTCTTTGCTTCCTTGCGAGTTTTCTTTTGTACTCTGCTGTGCACATTTACTTTGTTCTTTCTTGATCTCTTATAATTTTGCTGGCTTCGCTTTGCCCAATTCTAATTTTCAAGGTGTCATTTTCCTGCTTAAGATTCTGGATCTCCTTTTCTAATTGGTTGACTTCCCTTTCATAACTTTCTTGTTTTTCTTGGATTATTTTTTTTTTTAGTTTTTTCTTCCAACTTTTTCATTTGATTTTTAAAGTCTTTTTTAAGATCTTCTATAAATTCTTTTTGGACAGGTGACCATTTGACGTTACTGTTTATATGTTTCTTTACTTCAATATCCTCCTCTGAAGATGAACCATGGTCATCTCTATTCCCGTAATAGCTTTCTGTGGTTGGATTCTTTCTCCTTTGCCTGTGCATTTTTTGTGGTAATAGCTTGATTTCTGTAATCACCTTTAGCCCCGGAATATGGTAAATGGTGCCTCTTACCCCAGATCTTTAGTTGTTCCCTCTAGTCTGGAACCAAAGCCAAACCACCAACCTCCTGTAAGTGCCCACAACCAGGGCTTTCTGTCCCAGGGCTTCTGCACTCACCCTGGCCTTGTGCTGGTTCTTTCTCACCCCCAACGATCTTCACACCACAGTTGAGTCTGGTATTCCTTACCAGCAGAGGTACCCTTAATCTTCCTGGGCTCAAATGCCCAACTCCCTTCACTATCCCAGGGTGAAAAGTTCCTGTGGCTGGGGCTGAGGCAGCCTCTCAAACCAACTAACCCCAGGACGTGAGAATCCAGATCACTGAGCACAGATATTGTCTTGTTACTAGCCTACTAAATAAATTTTAGTGTTTCTATATTTCCTCTAGGAGTTACCTTACTCAAAATGAGAATCTGAAAAGACCGTAGCCTGGAAGGGCCAGGGTCTCCCAATGCATTCTGGGCCATCTCCAGTCATCCTGGTGAATATCAGGCCACTGGAACCAGATGGCTCTGGAAGAGCATGTGAGGCTGGTGATCTCGCACAGCCCTCCGTCCCTCAAAATCAAAGTCAACTGCAAGTCATGACATCATTTCCCAGAAGTCAAAGGACAAACACAACCTGTAAGTAGCCTCTCCTCTCCTCCCCTCTCCTCATCTCAGGGTGCTTTGCACAAAGGAAGGTCATTTCCGTGGCCAAAGGCTGCCTCCTTAACTTTGGGTTGATTGTCTAGATTTCTTTCTCAAAAACCAAACCTTAAACAAAACTCATTCTGGCTCTTGTAGATTGGACAATAGGTTCCTGCCCTCCTAGCATAAACTGTATGTAAATACTAAATAGCAACTGTTTCTCTTTTGGGCAGGAGCCCTGAGGTCTTCCCCTCTCAGTTTGATTTTTTTTTTTTTGGAGTTTTTGTTTAAAGGGGCCAATCCTTGATTAACTTCTTAAAGAGGTCTATTCAATTAATGGGATTTAGCCCCCTCAAAGTGAGAACCTGAAAGACCTTAGCCTAAAAGGGCTAGGGTCTCCCATTGCATCCTGGGCCATCTCCAGTCATCCTGGTGAATATTAGGCCACTGGACCCAGATGGCTCTGGAGAAGAAAGTGGAACTGGTGACCTTGCACAGCCCTCCCTCGCTCAAATTGAAGTCAACTGCAATTCATGTCATCATTTCCCTGTTGTCATGGTCTTCTTCAACAACAAAGGACAAACACAACAAAAACAATTTCCCCTACGATGAAACATCAACTTCTCCTTTTGGCTTTTAAAGCACTTAACTACTTGGCTCTCACATTTCTTCCTAGCCTCATTTTGCATTACACTCTTTACTATATCCTACATTCTAGCCAAACTGGCTCTCTGTTTCTGATATGCACAATACACCATCTCATTCACATAAGATCACAGATATAGAAGGTGGAAGGGAATATAGAGTATAGTACACTACGATATAGTACAGCTAACTCATCTCACAGGTGGAGAAACGGAGGCCCAAGGAAGCTAAATGACATGTCCAAGTTCACAGAGATTGTAAGAATTATGAGTTGGATTTGAACACAGTTTCTTCCACTCCAGAGCAAACGATCTACTACCTTGTAACTTCCTATCATCAGATAATTTAGAGAAATCTCAGGAACCCAGGATTAAAAAAAAAAAAGGTTCTTTGTTTACATTAAAAGCACAGGTCACATTCTGCTACCTTTTATTCAGTAGTTATTCCTTCCTGAGCACACAATAATTTACCTCCAACCCTGCAGATTCAGTGTTCTTGACTTGGCATCTTTCCTTATTCCACGCTTTTTGGTTGATCCTCTTTCCCTCTGATATTTTTGCTTCTCCTTAACCAGGCCAGGCTTAAATCATTTTGTTATAACCTTGCCTACTTTTGTAAATCCACAATGCCTTGGATACTATTGTTTGCATTTAGCCCTTTTAAGTTAGAATTTCGAAGACATAAAGGTAATGTTTGAAGCTGAAAGGAAGAGGCACATTGTAGCAAAGCTTTTAAATCACTACATCTTCTTACACTGAGAATATTTTGATGTGTCCATGGAGAAGCGATATACTATGATTCTATGTTAGTGCAGAAAGAAGCCAATAAAAAAAGAGCTATATATAATTGAATATATGGACATATTTATATATACATATATGCATATATATCTGGCAATGGTAATATATATATATGCAGACACACACACACACGCACATATATATATATATATATATATAATATCTAGGTGCATTATTTTCACTCATGTCTTATCTCTCATTCTAGATTACAATGCCCTTGAAAGAGACTATAAAAAAGGAAAAGGAAGGTTCAAAGAAAAATTTTGGGATGAAAAGGTAATTATTTTATTATCACTTCCCATGACTGGGTTTAAGTTGTCTAGGGAAAGAAAGCAATGAAAAATGGCATAGGATGCACACCCCTCCCCACCCCTCTTAATCCTGTCAGCAAAGAACCAGTTATTTCAAATAGAGAAGGGAGAGAGTAGATCTCTGGCTCTAACAAAGCACCTTGGCTTTGGTGCTTTTGGTTCCTCAGGGTTCTCCTATGTGCATGCCATCATACTTTACTTGTGGGACAAGCTCTATGCGATGGTGAGATAGGACAATTGCTTTCTATAGCAACAGGCCATTACTTTGCTCAGGAAAGCCTAAAGGAGATGAAGAAAGCATGTCCCCTACCTCTGAAAACTGAAAACAATGAGAGTAATGTGATTCTTGTGGGAGGGAAACAAAAGCAGTATGCCCAAATTTGTGTCCTCGTTTTACTTTTGTTAAAATTCAGCAATATAAAGGAGACAGGTTCCACAATTGTTTGGTTCTAAATCAGGGAAAAAGGTAGCCTTCTTCACTCCCAACATAAGTGCTTTTCCAGACTTCTCTACAATAGTGCATCTCCTCCCTGGTTGCATAGAACCATACGGATGCAAAGAACCAAGTATCTGGAGGGAAGGTTGTCATGCATATGAATTTTGCCTTTGGTCCTTTATGTGTTAGAAGATCTGCTTCTGAGGCATAGTCTCTCATTCCTTACATGTTAATCTCTGCTTTGAACCTTCTAGTGTTCCCCAGGTAAGGAGATAAAGTGTATCTTTTGGCCTCTGCTTCTAAATCTTTTCACTGAGAGATTTAGACATCTTAATTTGTTGACAAAATAAAAACAGAGCTGATAGAGCTTATCACTTACATTGTAAGCTGGCCCACATAAAATAGCCATATGGCAGAGGGGTTACTTACCTGACTTTGTACAAGTCTATAGGCTTGGAGAAGGAGGAATGTGTAGTGAAGCTCTTCACAAAATTCATAAACATAACAAGAAAGCAAAAGCGTCACAACACATGCATGTGCATACATATACACATACATTCTTTCTAATTAATACAAACATTTCTGACTTGGAACATCCTATTTAGGGGTATGTTTTTTTAGTTACATTATACATACGTGATAAGAATTCATGATGAATTTATTTACCCTTTTTGGCTGTAGTTACACCCGAGGACAGAAATCAATGAAGAGAGAAATTGGTTCATTCTTTCTACGAATCTTAACGCTGTTATATTTGCAGGTCCCTTAACTGAGCTATGAAGGAATCTAACCATTCTAAGCAGAAAAGAGGAGATGGTAGTGCATTCTAGGCATGGGTTCTATCAGCAGTCAACTCAAGAGCACAGAGATGGAACACAGAAAGCCAAATTTAGCAAAGAGCCAGTGGGCCACTTTGTCTAGAATACAAAATGTGTGAAGGATCACAAGGTGGAAATCTTGGAAAGATAATTTGTGGATAGATTGTGAAGGGCTTCAATGCCACATTTCAACTTTCTTTTTTTTTTCTTTCCTAGTGTATCAGTAAGGCAAGATTCATGACCTCAAAGATGACCATAAATATGCCTATATAGTTTGGAATCTCAAAACATAAGAGATTCTCTAGATAGAATGCAGAGGAAGTATAACATTTATTTAGACACCAGAGGATCAAACCTCAAGAAAAATAACCCCAACTCAACATGGCAGTAATTGTATTCCAAAACCAGTAAATCCACCTCGATGTAACAACAAGGAAATTATAACACAATATTACAGCAAGGAACCAAATCATCCTGTAACCTTGCGCCTTGCTGGGGCCTTTCCATAAACACTCACAAATCCCAACTATATGTTTGCCTGCATTCTCTCCCCGCTCAGTTCTCTGGTCTCCACAGCTCCCTGGTTTCTACTGTCTGCTCTGCATTCTCTCTGCCGCTCTGTTGACTCGGAGTTCTTGCTGCTCCTCCTGAATTCTGAATTCACAATGGCTACCTTCTGGGTATATGTATGTATATGCATATATATGTGTGTGTGTGTGTGTGTGTGTGTGTGTGTGTGTGTGTGTGTGTGTATGTATATATATATATATATATATATGCTCTTTTTAGGGCCTGAGGTCTTCATGCCCAATTAAGTAAAGAGTGTAGGCCTGGGGCTTAGCACCTAGTAAGTAAAGGGCATATGCCTTCCTACAAAAAAAATCTCTAATCAAGTTTCCCTTAATTGGCCTGCCCTGAGACCTATTGAATGGGTGGGAAAGGTCTTTAATCACTGATTTGCATCACATCTAGAGGAGGTGGGGAGCCACAGAGTATTTCTAAACACAAGCAAAATGATTAGACATATGCCTTAGCATTATTACAATAATAAATGATGAGGAAAGATTCACTACAGAGAAGAGAAATTAACAAGACCTGGATTAGGGTGAGCCCCATATAGTCACAGGGAGAGGACTGGTTAGAAGAGATGTTATCAAGGTGATATTGTGAAGATATGGCCAACTGAATACCTATGAATCAAAGAGATCAAAGGAAGAATCTACGATGAATAGGAGGTTCTGAAACTTGGCCTCTAAAAGAATCAAGGTTTTCTTAATTGAAATAAGAGGGTTAGTGGTGGGAGGGAGGACATGGAGCAGATTGAGGGAGAATAAACAATTATATTTTGAAAATGTTTAATTTGACCAGTTAATAGAACATACAGAGGAAGATGAATAGCAACAAGGGTATGGACTTCAATTAACATAGTGGATATTTGGATTCAGGACTAATTTATATAAAATTCTCAAAATACTCAACAAAAATACAATAAATAGAAATGCAAATGAGAAGGGAAATTGATACATACATGTGTGTACACACACATGGAAAAGATGAATAGAACGCACATAAAATTTTGAAATATAGCTAAAAACAATCACCTAAAATGTTAGAAGCAGTGATTAAGGTTAAGAAGATAAACTACCTAGCAAGTCCACAGGGGAAAAAAGTAACATTTAAAGAAAATAACAGCTGTCATTGCCAAAGAAATAATAAAATCACATTAAATAAACTTAAAGTAGAAAAATTTAAAAGGAATTATTTAAGAGTTGAGACAGAAAAAATATAAATAAGAAATAAATCATATGGTCAACATAAAGAATAACATAGAAATCTTTCAAAAATCAATAAAACAACAGTAGACTTAGAAGGAAAAATACAGAGTACAGGATAGCTAGAAATGTAGGCTCAAAAATATTTGAAATATCTAAACTATTAGAAAACTCATATATCTTACTGACAGACTAGAGTATAGATCTTATCACAATATCTTCGATACTACCAACATACCAGATAACTTAAAAAATATTTTCTCCCATAGGAAATTTCCCAGAATGGAAAAAAAAAAACAAAGAAAACAAAACTCATGACCCACAAAGAGAAAGGAACCACAAGACCTCAATAGGGAAAAAGCTAATACCCAGAATTTTAAATACGCAAAAATGAGGTAAAAAAGAAGGTATTACAAAGTAGTAATAAGCAACATCAAAAAACATTTACTAATATACTATTATGTGCCATGTACTATTCTAAGTGCTTGGGATACAAAAATAGGCAAAAGATAGTCCCTGCTCTCAAGGAGCATACAATCTGATGGGGGAGACAACTTGCAAGCAATTATGTGTTGTTGTTCTTATTGTTAACACCTTGTTCAGTTGCATCTGATTCTCTGTGATTCCATTTGGGGTTTTCTTGGCTGATATACTAGAGTGGTTTTCCATTGCCCTCTCTAGATCATTTTATAGGTGAGGAAGTGAGGCAAAGGGGGTTAAATGACTTGCTAGTGTCCGAGGCCAGATTTGAGCTCAGGTCTTCCTTACTCCAGGCACCTATGCTCTATTCACTGTGGCACTTTGATGCCCTAAGCAAATATACACAACACAGTTATATACAGACAAACAGGGGAAAAATCCACAGAGGGAAAGCACTCAAATTAAGAAGGATTGGACTAGGCTTCTTATAGGAGTCTGATTTTAGTTGGGACTGCATTGGTAACTAAGGTGGGACTTGTCTTACTCTTTTGGAATGATAAATTAATTAAATCTCTTTGATTGAGCCTTGCTAGGTGCAAAGACCCAGGCCCAAACCCCTAACTAGTAGGTGCTAAACCGATGTGGGCATGAAGCCCTCAGGGCCCTAAGCGGAGATACTAAGACCAGAGCCAATAGTAGGTACCTAAGCTCTAGTCACTCAGATGACATTTCATGATGTCTAAAGACTGTATAAAATGAGAAAACAGAGCTATTTGCTTGGGGCTCTCACTCTTGGAGGAATGTTGATGTAGAGACTCTGGGCAGCTGTAGTTAAGAGCCATCCAGCTTGTGAACCCAGATATTCATGCCTTCTTGGTAAGTATGAATTATGTTTGGTCTGCTTATAAGGTATCTTTGTAATTTGCTTGTATTTGTTCTGAAGTTCAGGGTGCTGGCCTTTTCCCCAGAACTAAGAAAATGATATTTTTATGTTGGATTGAAATAAGATGGTTTTACCCCCTAATGCTACTTTCCTTAGTAAAGCAGATCAAAAGAACCTGTGCTGGCAGCATCTTTGTTGTTCGGCTTGTATTGGTCTTTCACCCCCACAGCAGCTGCTAGCTGAATTGTTGAAACGAATGGTTGAAACAGGGACTTAGAGGAAACCAGGGATGTCATGTAATGTCATGTAGTGTGAGAAAATGAAGGAAAGCATTTCAGGTATGGGGGACCAATAAGAGAGAATATCTAAAGGATAGAGATGGAGTATCTTGTTCTTGGAACAACCAAGAGGCCAATGTTAATGGAGAGATGAGTACTTGCTAGGGCACAAGGTATAGGAAGACTTGAAAGCCAGGAGGGGCCTAGTTTATGAAGGGCTTTAAATGCTAAACAGAGCATTTTGTATTTTTTTTTCCTGGAGCCAATAAAAAAAGTTACTATAGTTTATTAAATAGTGAGGTGACATGATTGGATCCGTGTTTTAAGAAAATCACTTTAGTGGCTTAATGGAGGATCAGTTGGAGTGGGGAGAGACTTGAGACAGGCAGACCCATCATCAGGAGATTATATTAATCTACATTTGACATAATAAGGGACTTCACTAGAGTGGTGACTGTTAGAGAAGAGAATGTGTCATATTGAAAAATGTTGCAAAAGTGAAATCTAAACAGGACTCAGTAACAGATTGGATATGGATAATGACAGATGGTAATACAAAATGATTACCAGGTTTTGAGTTTGATTAACAGGGAGGACAGTGTTGCCCTCCTCCATACTATGGAAGGTAGGATGGGGGTGGTGGTTAGTGGCAAAGATAATGAGTTCCATTTTGGACATACTGAGTTGAAGATGTCTACTGGATATACAAACAAAGAGATAATTTACCAAAGAATGTCAAATAGAGTCACAAAGCACATTTTTTAAGGAGGATTATAGAAACTGAAATTTAACATTTACAACATTATGAAGTACAGTCCGGGACTCACAGTTACCTATTCAGCAAAACTTTGTGTGGTTGATAGGATATTGAGAAGCAATCATATTCTAAAACATTTACAAAGACACCACCCTTTAGATAAAACCTCCAATTCAATACAATAAGACTTTATCAAACATGTCTACCATATACATGACATAATCTTCAGATGATAAATGTGGCATCCGAAGAGATATGAATGTTTAAAAATGAAGATAAAATGAGTGTTTCAAACATATGTGTATACTCTCAGCCCTGTATAATTCACTAAACAAAGTTTTAGGGGCAAAGGGGAAAAACCACAAAAGAAAACAATTTCAAAAGTCCCCCGTGTCAGGATAATCCCAAAATAAATCTCCTATCCTTGATAATTAAAAAAGTCTAAATTAAAGTAACATACGTATTTATTAATATAACATATAAGAACATTGTGCAAACTTTTTTTGTTTGATCAGTAATAGAAATAAATGTGTGTACTCTATTATAGAGTGATTAAAGAAAATACTAAATGACTAAAATACCAAATGCAAATAGGTTAAATTCCCCCACAAGAAGCAAAAGAAGTACAGAATATGCTGAATAGCACATTCTATTATGCTTCTTGTAGGAAACACATTTAATTCACAAATATTTAAATAACAGTAAAATGTTGACCTATAATTTAACCACCTAGAGTGAATCCCACATCAGTCACTGTCTGTGTGACCCTGGACAAATCATAGGATCAGAGATTTAGAGCTGGAAAAGACTTCAGATACCAAGTCTAAACCATTCATTACCTATATGAGGAAACTGAGATACGGAGAAGGTAATACGATTTTTCCAGGATAAGAAAGCTAATAAGAATGGGAGGTAGGATTTGGACCTGTGTCTTCCTTCTGCCTTGTCCAATACCCCATCCACCACACCACATTCTCTTCCACTACACCTCTCATAATCCTCCTTTCCTTATCTGTAGCATGGAGGTGATAGTGCTCATACGTTTGGCTTCAGCCTTGTACTGGGGACATCTTGTAAAACTGAAAGCTTCATATAGATAGAGATAATAGAGTTATGAGATAATAGTGAATAATGTTGTTGCTACTGCAGCTACTAATATTTCTTTGCTTGTATATGTCTAGAAGAGTAATTCATTGGTGGGGGATACTTCAGGTGAGGAAATTCCTTCAACTTATGCATATCAGCAACTAATCTGATTTATATATATATATTTTTTGCTGTGTATGATTCTATTTTATTGACTCTAATTTCTTTTATTAAGATAGCTTCTGTATTTATACATGGGAGAGTGTATTTACTTAATGAAAAAGGGATATTTTAAAATAAAATAAGGATCCTCATTTTCTTCATCTGTAAATTTATTTGATCAGACTATCAGACTTTATGAACCCTAACGTTCTTTTTCTTTTTTTTTTTTTTAATTTTTAGTTTACAACACTCGGTTCTACATAATTTTGAGTTCCAGATTTTCTTCCCTCCCTCCCCACCTCCTCCCCAAGACAGCATGGAATCCCACATAACTTCCACATATAATTTCACATTGAATTAATTTTTTTTTAGAGTTACCTGGAATACTGAGGGGTTAAGAACCTGGTCCTGTGTCATATAGTCAATATGTGCCAGAGGCAGGTCTTGAAACAAGTTATACATACTATATATATGTATATATATATACACATATACATGTATATATACATATTTTTCTCAAATTTGAAGCTAAATCTTCAACTATTCTAGCTTTATTGTTTCTAATTTTTGTTATTCTCCTCACCAAATTGCAAAAAGCATAATTGATGCTAATAACATTAAACACATTTTACTTTAATCCAATCTTTATTTACTTGAGTATTAATTGAAATAAACAAAAACATTGTTCTATAAAAATTTCTATTTAAAAAAGCACATTATTCTTAAATATATACACATCTAATAATTCTGGGGCAAAATTCAGGAAATAAATTTATGTAGTATTGCAAAATGTGTAGCTTTTTAAAAAATGAATCTATAAGGAAATGACACATGCCTCTAAGATATTACTCTCAAAAAAAGTCAAAGCAATTTACCAAGAAGAGATACAAATATTAATAACAACATGAAATGATGCTCAAATTCCTTAATGATCAGAGAAACACAAATCAAATAACGTTAAGATAACACCTGATACCGACCATTATGGCAAAAATACAAAAAAAAAAAAAAGATAAAATCAAATGTTAGAGGATCTATTGGCAAATGGGCATTTTGATACATTTTGGAGGGGATGCTGGACTGGAACAGACATTTTAAAGAACAATAAGATTATATGAAAGAGTTCACAAAAACTTACTTTTCGAATGACTCAATTTTTAAAAATCACCAAAAAGAAAAAAAAAAGACCTGTTTGTAAATACGTATATAAATATATATGCATATATATGTGCATATGAATGTATGTGTGTGAATATATATGAATACATACATCATATAATATTAACATATCACATATGTTATTATATTATATATTCTACTGCTTGATTGATATGCTGAAAACAAGTTATATGTCCAAGAACTGGTGAATGAATGAAGTACTTACGATTTATTAATATCCTCAAAAATATAGTGTGCTATGAAGGAAGGAAAGGTGTAAGCAATTATTAAGCACTTATAATATATCAGGCACTATGTTAAGAGCTGAGAATACTGGAACAAGCAAAAAAAAAGAATATTTTATGCCTTCAGGGAGCTTTAATTTTAATGAAGACATAAAAAGGGATCTGAAAAGCTAGTAGAGGAGGGAGGCGTTGTGAAAGTACTTGGTGTGAGGATTAGGTTTTGAATCCAGGGAGTCACAAATACATTCCAGAAAGGAAAGAAGTCTAAGACTCAGCCACTCCATAAAATTGAGGCTTACCAAGGAGATCACCAATGCGAGAAGGGGGTAGAGCTTCCCTACATAGGAACAATTCATGTTGAGTCTCCCTGGGTACATGGATGTTCCAGGGCAAGAAGGCCCCAGGAGCTAAGGGATGTCACAGGATGAGACATTGTTTGGAAATCCCAGAGCCAGAAACGGGTCTGGAAGTACAATGAAAGATGAGTATGAAGCACACATGGAAATAGGCAAAGGTATCCATATGAGATAATGAAGAATAAAGTTATTAAAACAAGAGTAACATACCAACACATTATTATGAAGAAAAAAGAAGAAAAGTAGTTCTTGCCCCTGTTAAAGATCTGGAAGAGTTAAAGTGAATGAAAAATTAAAGTTGGAAATTATTTCTTTTATTCTTAACACAAAACAAAGAGTCCTGTGCAGAAAAGGAGGGAAAAGAAAGGAGGAGAGGGAGGAGGAGGAAAAAAAGAGGTATAAGGCTAAGATAAAAAAATAGAAAAAAAAGGTAGTAAAACTCCAGATTTTGCCCCTAGTCATATGTTTATTTGATAATTTTTGTGTTAATGACCAAGTACATAAATTATTGTTTGTCTTATTATAATACTACTAATTTGGCATGAAAGGAAGGAAAGATAAAGGAGCATAAAATCCTCTCTTTTTACTTAGGTAGCATGTATGGTTTCAGATTTATAAAGCATCTTACACACATTTTCTCATTTCATACCTACAGTTACCTGTGAATTGTGTGTTATTATCCACATTTTTCTAATAAGGACCCTCAGAATCAAAAGTATGAAGTGATGTGCTCTTGGTCACTCAGCTAGATGGGAGGTGGAATGTGAATGCAGGCCTTTCCAAAGTGCATAACACTTTTTACTGCATTGCGCTGCTTCTGTAATGATAACTCGAATTTGCAAAACGTATTAGGTTCGTAAGACTTTTTTCCTCAAATAATCTATTGATTCATATAGGACTAGGTTGAGAGGATTCCATTGTCAAGTGAAAGCTTTCTTAAAGATGAGGAAGAACTGGATATGTTTAGAGAGCAGAGAAGGAACCAACGGATAAGGAAATGCTGAAGTTGAAAGGGAATTATTGCCTAATCAGTCTCTGAGAGGAGAAATCAAAGATATGACCAAAGGAAAAAAAAAGGGCAACCATGGCAAACATAGATTCTCCTCTTCCCTTCTTCCTCAGACATTTTACAGAGGATAAGAAAATGGTGAGGGGTGCCACGTGGGGTAAGGAAGGAGAAGTTTTGAAGTATAGGGTAGAAGTGAAAAGGGAATACATGAGAAAGTTCAAATTGAGGTCATTTGCCAAAGAAAGACTTCTCGGTCCTGTGAGGGCTAAGACACAGAGGATAAGACTTGGACAAATAGTATAGTGCACGAAGTTGTTCAAGCCATGCCAATTGGTTTTATTGAAAACAGTTTGCTGCTGATAGTTGTGTTGGGGGTGGTGACAAACACTGGAATATCATATCAAGTGCAGAAAATGGAAGAAAATACAGTGTTGCAGAAAAATGCAAACCATAATCATTTTGCAATATCTTGATGAAATAACAGTATAGAAAAATTTGACCCCCTCTTGATTAAACATGGGAAAGTAAAGAGAAAATTTAAAAATAACACACTATGCAAAGAAAAAAGTAAAGTGGATAGTTTCACCCATCTTTGTAACAACCACTTGCTCTGTTTTTGGACAAGAGACCCTGCAATTTTGTCTAAAGGGACTTCTTTCACAATCGTATACATATTTGGTCTATTCTTCTTGTCTCCAGCCCTTGAACTGTGAATATTTTCTTATCGTGATGAAAAAATACTGCCACTTCCATTCCAAAAACTCCCCTTTTCTCTCAGCTAGGCCTCCTCTTTTTCTGCTACCCCCTCCAATGAAATGCTTTATTGTTCTGTCCAAACTTGCCAAAAAAAATTACTGCTTATTGTCTGTGTAGTCTTCCGTGGCCTAAAATGTTATACAAAACAAATCCATAGCCCAGAATCTGAATCTCCTATCAGAGAGACCAGATTCCTGAGAATGCTAATAAATCTTTTTGCTTTCAGTTTGGGCCCACAATCATTCGTACCCCTACTGACAGGTGTGCCTCTCCCAAGAAGTTAAAAGAATTCCTCAACAATAACTAACTGTGAGAATAAGGAGCTGGTGAAAATCTCAAGTATGTTAGCATCTTTGTTCACACAAAGAATAACAATAAGCCAGGGTATTTAGAGAAGGAAGAAAATGTGCCAGATGGTACTAATTGTATGATACTAGGTCTCTCCATTCTGGTCGTACATACTAGTGAACTGTGTGTGTGTGAAGGGTGGGTGGGAGCAGATTTGTGCATGTGGATATATGCATGTGGGTATGCATGACCATTCACTGAAGCACTGACCCTTGAGGGAAGGGTAACAGGAAAGATGCGCCACATATTCATTTGCCCTAGGGCCGTGTTTGTCATTTTCTGGTTAGTTATACTTGTAATTCCAGAATTCAGTCACAGTTAACACCATCCAGAAGCAATCTGTGGATCGTCTAATATTTTTGAGTTCAAGTTAAGCCTTGTACCTATGAAACACTATGAGAGATATTTGACAATATTTGAATGTGGCCAGAAGAGGTTGAAATCCTGTCATTGCTTTTATAAATTCTTTTAAACTTTTTGAACAATCTCATTTCTTTAAATTTCGTCATTCTCTCATTTGTTCTTTAGTGTCTTTCCATTTTTTGTCAGGCGATGTCTTTCTGATTACTAGGAAATCAGTTCCCAACTATATTTTTCATCCTTACACTTTACAGTAACTAAAATATTTCATGAGTCAGGTAGATATGTGTGATCTTTTTTTTTCTTTTACTTCAAGGTCCCACCATATGTACCTTCCTAATGAAAAAAGGTTTTTCCAATCCATGCAGAATCCATTTAAAAATAATGGTTAAGAATCTAAACTGTGTATTCAAGCTATCTCCTCTCAGAAAGAGCACAGCATCCAAACTCCAGTACATGGTCACTTGGTAATGATTGTCTAAAGCCTCCTGCATGTGCCAGTTATTTCTTCCATAGCAGGTACTGGTATAGTGAGATTAGATAGCATCTGAAAAAAAAGGCTCCTACAGTTAGGAAAAGCACACACACATAGAGTGTGTTCAGATTATTAAGAGTAGTGAAACAGAAATATCAGAATTTTAGGAAATATAAATATTCGTTTATATTTGCTTCTAAAATTTGATAGAATTCTGATTGTTAGTGCCTAAGTTCTTTGGATTGTTCCTATAATTCTACCTTACATTGAGTGGGATCATACATAATTTAATATCCTGTTGCCAGGGAAATGAGCTCAAATTTAATCAGCAATATTATTTGAGTAAATAATTTCTCTATTGGGGGAGGGGTAACTTGTGTGATCAGAGAATATGAATGGCAAGAAGATAAATGGAACACGTGTCTAGAGAATGCAAGCAGAAGTCATATATGTCTAGTTCCTATGTTTACATGTAAACAATGTCCTCTGGTGGTGATAATACTTCATTTTCCACTGATCTCTGTGGAATGACATATTGCCATTCTTTGTTATTTTGCCTCTTCTGGGAGCCTTCACTGGTCTCGTGGTTAGTATGTATCTCTTTGTCTCAAATCAGTTGAGTTTCACTTTTTTCAGAGTTACTCTTGCTTTCTGCTCCCTTCTATTAAAGTACAGTTAAGCAGAAGACTTCCCTTTGATAATGACAGTCTTATGTTAACTTTGTGCTGCTACTATAAGCAACTACTATGAAACAATATACATGGCCTGTGAGCTAACAAAAAGCTAAACAAATGCCTCAGGCTAAGGTTCAGTTCATCATTTTGCTGCCTTTTCTTTGGTGATGATTTGAAGTCCATAGTCCCCTTTTGCAGATGTCATAGATGTCAAATTTCTATGTGTACAGTACACATACCATGGCCAGAATAGCTCAGACTTCACATGCATATATAGACATGCATATATGTATACACACATGTATATAAATACACATGTATACACACATATAATGTCCTGTAGGTATACAGTTATCATGTTTTCTGCTAACATATGTTGAATATCATGGCTCTAATTTCTTCCTACAAGGAATTAGAATTTAGTGATACAGTATCTACAAAACCTATGTTAGGCTCTCTATTACAGTTCCATCCTGCCACCAAATCCCATAAAAGTCATATGTGGGCTGTGGAATTGAATTAGACCTCTATTTCAAGATCCTCTTTGATTGAGAAGAAAATTAATCTAGGTGAAGCATGTAGGTTCCACATTACTGCATTTATCATTGATTTAAATCTATTAGACTTTTGCACTGTTTTATCTATCACAGAACTTCTTGGAATCCCTTTCACATATGGGAAACATGACTGGGTACTGAAAACAAAATAATCATTTAAGAAAACATTGAGAATTAAATGATTATTTAAAATCCAGGTACACATTTTGATTTTCACACTCCAGGAAACCTCAGCAAATATAGCTATAGCAGGCTACAAAGGGTGCACATGTAGGTAGAATTCCATGAGTTTGAATTGCTATTACATAGAGAGCACAGAATAGTCTCTCTTGTTTCCCTGAGAGCCATGGTATGGATTTGAAACAGGGAGAAGGCAAAAAATTTAACTCAGAACAGTGTGACAGTCTGAGTCTGGTTTTTTTTCCTCCCTTAACAAGAATCCACCCTCCTAATAGCCTTAGCCAATGATATCACTTGGGGAAAAGACTCCAGACTCCTTCAACTTAACGTGTCTGCAGCCTCTAAGACCTTCTCAAGAATAGGTTTAGCTATCATATTTTATTTGATTAGTAGGTTAGTTTGTGGTATTATTTTCTCCTTTTAATTTTATTTTATATTACAAAGAATAACTCTCTGTGAGGGGCAAGGGGATAAACTGGGAAAACAAAATATTACTTAAAAATAAGTTGTCTCAAAGAAAACCAAGATTAGAAGAAAAACAAACTTGTGAAACATTTTTACAGCCTGTGTTTCTGACAAAGGCTTCATTTTTCAAATATATAAAGAACTGAGTCAAATGTATAATACAAGTCATTCCCCAAATGATAAATGATCAAAGGATATGAAGAAGTTTCAAATGAAGAAATTAAATCTATCTATAGTCATATGAAAAAATGTTCTAAATCACTATTGATTACAGGAATGCAAATTAAAACAAGTCTGAGGTACCACATCAAACCTATGAAATTGGCTAATATGACAGAAAAGGAAAATGATAAATGTTGGAGATGATGTGGGGAAATTGGAACACTAATGCATCACTGTGGAGTTGTGAACCCATCTAACCACTCTGGAGAGCAATTTGGGACTATGCCCAAAGGGCTATAAAACTGTGCATACCCATGACTAAGTCTGTATCCCAAAGACATCACATAAAAGGGAAAACAAACCACATATATTAAAATATTTGTAGCAGCTCTTTTTGTGATAGCAAAAAATTGGAAATCAATTGGAGGATGGCTGAAAAAAAACAGTAGTATATGAATGTAATGGAATACTATTGTGGTATAAGAAATGATAGGCAGATTTCAGGAAAAAAAAACCTTGAAAGGCTTACTTGCTGAGTGAAGTGAGAAGAACCAGGAGAACACTGTAAATAGTAGCAGAAACATTGTACTATGATCAACTATGATAGACTTAGTTCTTCTCAGCAATACAATGATTCAAGACAATTCCAAAAGACTCATGACTGAAAATGTTACACAATTCAAGAAAAAAGAACTATTGAGTCTGAATGCAGATCGAAGGATACTTTTTTCATTTTTTGGCTGTTTTGGGGTTATTTTTTTCTTTCTCATGATTGACTAATGAGGAAATATGTTTAACATAATTATACATGTATAACCTATATCAGATTGCTTCTTGTCTTGGAAAGGGAGATTCGGAAGCAAGGACAAAAATTTGGAACTGAAAATCTTATAAAATGAATGTTGAAAATTATCTTTACATGTAATTGGGAAAACGAAATATTGTTAAGTGGGAAAAAATAAGATGCCTGAGGTCATGTCCTTATGAGCAGGTGCTTATCTAATAGTAGCACCAAGACTCATTGCCCCAGAAGTTCGTCGAGTGGATTGAGGTCCTCTATTCATCACCTCTTTATTTCCTTATTTAACTGAGAAAAAAAACAAAAACAAACACAAGAGTACAAAGGCTTGTAAAGTGTAGTAAAATCCAGATACATATTTGTTTTTCCAATTCCCTCAATACCCCTACCAAATACAAGCAATGAAGGAAGATAAGTTTGAACCTGTGGCTCTCATTCCATGGGATAGTGTTGGTTTTTCACAGTGTAACTAAAAATCATAAGAAGCACCAGTTATTTCTTTGAGAATTTTACCTAACAAAGAACCCAGTCCTTAAGGTCCATGGCAGAATAGATAATCTAGGATTTTTTGCCTTATACGCTTTCTCACTAAAACTAATCACTTTTTGGTGGGGGGATAGAATAGTATCATTACAAAGTAACTTAGTAAGGAAACCCCCTCAAACAAAGCAGATTTGTAACTATTCTTCAGTTTATAGTTTTAGAGATTTGCCTAAAGGAATTGACCATTAAAATAACGTTTCCAACATCACAAAGTCAATCTATTTGTCTTTCTGACTCTAAGGTCAGCTGTCTTTCCACTACCCTGTGCTTCCTCTACTAGCTTAATATATGAGATCTGTAATTTGTACTAAATTAAAATGCTATTTTCCCCCTTTTTCCAAGAGATAGCTTCCAATGACAAGCTGTGGCTTTGCATGCTAATAACAACTGACATCCTTTATTACCACATCCATTTCAATTATTTGGCTTTGTCCAGTACTGGGATTTCTTTCTTTTTTTTTTTTTTGGTGGGGGTAAGGCAAGGCAATTGGGGTTAACTGACTTGCCCAGGGTCACACAGCTAGTAAGTGTCAAATGCCTGAGGCTGGATTTGAACTCAGATCCTCCTGACTCCAGGGCCGATGCTCTATTCACTGCACTACCTAGTTGCCCCTTGCAATTTCTTACACCTACTATAGGTTTTCACTACAGAAAGAATATGTTCAAAGACTAAGTACTTATCTGCAGTTGCCCTACCACCTACCTCATCCACATATAGTTTTGGATACAAGGAGAAATGAGGAAGAGAGAATAAATGAATAATTGTAAAACACCACCCTAGGAAAATATGATTTAGACCTTAAAAGAAACTTAAGATTATCTAGTCATAATCCACCCACATTTATTTAGCACCTATCCTAGGTCCTCTTTCCAAGGCGTAATGCAGATTTTGGAGATATGACAAAAGAGAACACCAGAACACATTGTTAAATGTATATGTCTATATGCATATATGTGCACATGGAGTTCACATATGTATACATATATGTGTTTATTCAAGGAATGAACTGTTCTGGAAACAGTATGTACCCTGTACATGTAGGAACTTGACAGGTTTGATTTGTGCATGCATTCCCTAGACACATATGTTCTATATTTATCTTCCTTCCATTTATTTTCTCTGATCTTACAAGTTCTCTTCAATAGAAAGTAAGCTCCTTGAGGGAAGGGGCTGTTTGTATTTTATCCCTAGTGCCTCTTACAGTATTTGGAATAGTGGATACTTAATACACATTTCTTATATTAAATTTCCCTATTTAATGATCAATTGATTAATTTTCTTTGTGCTCTCCTTTCAATGATAGTAGTATATTCTTTCCTCAGTTGTAATACAGGATAATGAATCTTACATGTTTAGGGTGGTAAGAGTGGAATGAATTTTCCCTGTCACTTTTTATTTGCTGTGTGGTTTAAACAAATGCCTTTTTATTGGGCCAAATTGTCCACTAGATGGCTGATAAAAGTAAGCACCCTGGTGAGGTTTCTTAATTGTGGGTCTGAATTGCTGCTGACTCAGAAAGTGCCTCAACAGATGAGTATCTGTTCATAGGGGTGGGAGTGGAGTAGGAAGAGAAGTTCAGATAAAAATAGGTTCCTCAAGATACACTACATACTATAGGCCTTTTCACCTCAATAGTCTTCTCCAAGTTATATATAAATAGCTATAAATAGCTTTGTTGAAAACTGAAAAAGTCAAATTGGTCAGATATACAAAAACCCGGAAATATTTGGTAGAAGATATGTTGTTTCTCTAATAAAATAGTCATTTAAAATTGTTTTCATGGGTCCACAACCATACTATCTAAGCCTTATAACAGTAGATAACAGCTTAATAAAATCCCTTCATAAAGTCTAATGATTCATGGTGCATGACCTAAGAGTGGCAAGGAATATGGCTCCAGGAAATAGTAGCTCTTAGTAATAGTTTTACATAACCTAAGTCATGTGACTTAGCATTCAAGGACTTTTTACATGTAAATGATTAAATAGGAAATAAGGAAAATGACGTACTAGAGGCTGCCATTAAATAATGTGTAAGAATAAAAGGTTGCACTATTAAAGTTGGTCATGTAAGACATATGTATGGTCAATTTCAGTTTTGATGTGGAATACTGTTACTCATCATCTGGTTTGCTGGAATATGACCTAGGTGCCTATACACATCTTGAAGACGTTTTTGATTCCAATGACCTCTACCAACGAAATTGTGAGCTGCCTAGTTTCAGGTTTTCCCTGAGCTGCTTTCTGTGTATAGTGATAATTTTCAGTCTACTTTGGTGTTCATGGCCTCAGCAAAAGAATATTTCTTAAAATGATTTTGGACACTAAATATGGATGCTTAAGCTGTCTTGAGAATATGTGAAACAAATGGATTCTTTCCTCTTTAATGCTTTCCCTGTAATCAACAGATGATGAATAGAACATTACTCACGAATATTGCAAATACTCTAAGTGCTCTTGAAGGAAATCCACAAGGGCTGGATAAAAGCTCAGTTAAAGATCTTTATGTAACCATTTTCTTAGTCTCCCAAGGTACCTAACTTCTCAATGTGGAACTGATAGATTCTATAACAGACAAAAACCCAGAAATGATGGACACTGGCAATAAGACTTGCATGTGCAGATGGTCCTTTTACATTGGGGAAATGGCCATTAAAACAAGAAATTTCATATAAGTACACTGCACAAACTATTTCAAATGCAATCAAGAATGGATATCACTGCTCTCCAACAACATGTAATAATCGTAGGATAGATTAATAAACATGCTTAAAACATTCCCTTGCAGCCAAAACCTTTATCCAATTTAATTATTTCAATAAACCTGAACAAACATTTACTAAGATTTACTGTCTATAGTGTACTATATTTAGAGTCAAGTATATAAAAATTTAGAATGACATAGTCCTAGTTTTTCAGTTACTTACACCTACTGGAGGAGAGAAGTATGCAAATAAGTATGATACAAGAGAAAAAAAGCAATGGGGTCAAGAAGAAATCCATACAAAGTGGTCTAAGAGACCAAAGTTCAATTCAATAACTATTTATCAAATGCCTACTGTATGCAAGCTATGATAGGTTTTGTGGATATACAATGAAGTTATGCTTGCTCTCATGAAGCTGATATAGTACTTGGCATATAAACATGACGAGTCAAGGAGAAAAAGGACAGATCTAATCATGTATTCTGGGAATATTTGAGAAGAGAGAGCACAATAAAAGCTAGAGGTAGGCAAAAAAAAATCAAGGCAAAGTTCATGGAGGAGGTAGGTTTGAGAAATTAGGCTAAAGTTTACATAGAGAATGATATCTGAGCTGACCCTTGAATAAAGATCAAGCTCCTGAAACTTAGAGATGAGGAGAGAGTGGAAGTAGGTCATTAAGGTTTGTTTAGTAGAAATGCACAGAGGCAGGAGATGGTATGTGGAGTTCAGGAAACATCTAGTAATCTGATTTAGTTTGACTGAAAAAGTGTATGAGGGTAATGTGAAGTAATGATCAATAGAGACTGAAGCCAAATTATGGACAGTTATTTGATGATAGATTAGGAAGTTTCTATTTTATCCTGGGATAATATACAGGGTGTTCCTAAAGTCTGGACACATAGGAAAAAATGCATATTTTCAAGAAAGTAAATGAATGAAATTTTCACCAACATTTTATTTAATTGGAATATTAACAAATAACAACAAAATGTTTTCCATCATTTGTGATGCAAAGGTTGATGCATTTTGCAAGATTCACATGAACTCAATGCAATAACTCCACATTGCCATCAATTTTAGCACATTCACTCTGTATGCATTCAATCAAGTGTGTTGTATCTATGATTTTCATTGAGTACACCTTCTCCTTTAGCATACCCCAGAAAAAGAAGTCAAGGGGGCTAAGATCTGTTAATATTCCAAATATTTCAAAATATGCATTTTTGCCTATCTGTCCAGACTTTAGCGATACCCTGTAGAATCACTGTAGGTTTTTGAGCAAGGAAATTGCATGGTCAGCTATGTACCTGGGGAAGATTTTTACTGGTCTATAACTGATAGATAGGAAAAGAGGAGACAGATCCATTTTAGGAGGCTAATTTATGGAGAGAGAGGTTGAGGGTAAAAACTAGTGTTAGGGAAAGAAGAAAGTAAGTTGAGACATGACTTCACAATTAAAAGGTTATTGGGGGTTGGGTGAGTGAAATAAAAGTTAAAAATGACAAAGAGTTTACAATCTTTATGTCTGTGGGCATAGTGATGCCCTCTATAAAGACAGGTATTTTTAGAGTAAAGGCACATTCAGGGATGAAGGTACTGAGTTTAATTTGAGGCACGTTAAATTTGACTTGATGATAATGCAACAAGACAGAGATGTCCAGCACATAGTTTTGGATACAGTAACAAGGTTCAGGAAAGATGCTGCCTTTGGTGAAGTACATGCTTTAAGCTTCTTGATAATATCTTTACCCTGAACATTCTCCATTTCTCCTTTTTCATCTGCCGTACCTAAACTGACACTTGCTTTTTGTACAATGATGACATACCCTTTAAAAGGCTCCTAAAGACAGACATTTCACCTTCATCTGTGACTTTTTAAATGTAAAGAAAGAGGGGCATGTCTATTCTTTACTTCCTAATTCCATAACAGTTATCTTCCAACAACATCTCACTTCTTCTAATTTAAAATTTGTACATTTCAACATAGCCTCATGGACTACTGCTATCTAGGACCCATTTCAAAACTTTTCTTAAGAAATGGCCTTCAGGGAAGCTGGGTGGCACAATGAGTAGAGCACCAGCCCTGGAGTCAGGAAGACCTGAGTTCAAATCCAGCCACAGACACTTGACACACTTACTAGCTGTGTGATATTGGGCAAGTCACTCAACCCCAATTACTCTGCCTTCCCCCCTAAAAAAAACTGAAAAAAAAGAGATGGCCTTCACTTTCAATAGATGATTTAACTTTCCATATTTCGGCAACAATGCAGATCACATTATCTGAGCTCCCTATAGTCCTATCCTCCTCTCTTACAAATTTCAACATTTTGAAAATAAAGTTTTTTTTTTTACCTTGCCCTTTATTAAAATTTCACTGCTACACTTTATCGCTCCCATCTTGTTTCCCTTATAACCTTGCTCTATCAGTCACCAACCTCCTATCACATTCATGTTCTGTCTCTCATTATCTCCCCCTTGGACTTCTCCCTTGTTCCATTTTGCCATGTACCTTTTCTTCCCTCTCTTAGCTTCCTTTTGTCTTAATTGCTAGCTCCATGAGGACAGGGGCTATCTTTTTTACATTTATACCATCGCCAGAATTTGGCCCAAAACCTAGCACATAGTAAACTCATAATAAATGTTATTAACTAACCGATTTTTTTTTCAGTTGTATGGCATTAATATTCATGTCATGTGTTTAATTTGAGGATATTGTGGTACACTATATAAGATTTTCATCTAAAGTAAGTTTTGCCAAATCATGTCTGTGTTTTTTTCTTGTAAATTCTTGTCAAATAGGTAGTTCTTTTCTAGAAAATTTATTTTGGGGGATTTATTGAACACTCAGTCATAGGGTTCAATTATTTCTGATTGCTCTTTATCTCATCTCTTCCATGGATCTGTTTCTGATTTTTTGTTGGCATTAAATAGTTCTAATGCATTTTCGAGTTGTTATTTCTTATTTCCAATTGCGTTTTCTTTTTGTCGTTGCTGTTGTTGTTGTCAAGTATTTTTTTTTTATTTAGTTAGTATTTTATTTTCCCCAATTACATGTAAAATAATTTTTAACATTAATTTTTAAAACTTTGAGTTCCAAATTGTTAGAAACATACATTTTCTAGGAATAAGCAAGACTAGGGAAGTCAGGAACTTTTTAATTATAATTTACATTTATTCCCCCTGAATAAATGGGTACCTCCCCTGAACCGAGTATAGGAGAAAGTACAAAGGACTCAGATGTCTGCCAGTCCTTTAATAGACCCTCACCTTGAATCTCCTGCCAGGCTCTTCATTGGCCAGATATAACCCCCTGACTGCCTATGTCATGCTCTCCTCAAATGGCTTCTGTAAGCATGTGTATAATCCTTTGACATTTCTCCTGACCAACCTGAGGCCTGGTTTCTGCTAAAGCTGGGGTGAGGGAGAGGGGGAAGTACACTTTCATTTCTGTGGAAACAAAACTCCTCCTCCCATTTCTTACAAAATTTTCTCCCTTCCTCCCGAATCCTCATTGAAAAGGCAAGCATTTCCCTATAGGTTATTGTAGCAACAATGTGGCTAGCAGCTGTTGTGGGGTTGAAAGACCAACACAAGACCAACAACAAGAAAGGTGCTAGCACAGGTTCTTTGATCTGTTTTTCTAAGGAAAGTAACTTAAATAGTTTAACGATCTCAGTTTAATTTAACGCATATATATCATTCACTTAGTTCAGGGGGGAAAAGATCAGACCCTGAACTTCAGGGCAAATACAAACACAAATTACAAACATCAATATACAGACCTTGTCTGATTCAAATCACAACTCATAGTTACCAGAGAAGTACCAACATCTATCTGAGTTACAAAGCCAGGGGGGACAGGGGTTCAACGGCTTTCCCAGAGTGTTGTCACCCACATTCTTTCAATGAATGTACCTCCAAAAGTCAAACTCCAACCTCTGGTCTTATATGCCTATCTCAAGGCCCTGGGTCACTTGATTACCACAGTGCTGAGAAGCACTCAAACAAAAAACAGTGAAAAGTCCCATTTAGGGTGTGGGAAAGTTAGTTAAACCCTAGTATCACCTAATACAGAGTTTGTAATCAATGACTGCCAATTGTCTTAGTGCTAAGAAACATTCCAAGACAAAAGAAATCCCACTTTACTTGCCCCATTTAAACAAAGGCCAGACTTATCAAAGGCACTTAAGAGAAGAACAGAAAAAAGCCCCACCCTGATTACCACTATAGTTATATATGCTTAGTGATTCAAAACATATCCATACTAGTCATGTAGTAAAAGAAAGTATAGGAAAAAAAAGTAAAATAAAGAAAGTAAAAAAGGATGCTTCAGTCTGTATTCAGATACCATTAGTTCTTTCTGTGGGTATGGGTACCATTTTTCAAGATAAGCCCTACAGAGTTGTCTTGGATCATTGTCTTGCTGATAATAGCTAAGTGATTCACAGCTAATTATCTTACAATACTGCTGTTACTTACACAGTACATTACACTTTGCATTAGCCCATGCAAATCTTCCAAGGTTTTTCTGAAAGCATCCTGCTCATCATATGGTACATAGTATTCCATGATAATCACATACCACAACTTGTTCAGTGATTCCCCAATTGATGGGCATCTTCTCAATTCCCAATTCTTTGCCCCCAGAAAAAGAGTTGCTATAAATATTTTTGTACATATAGGTCCTTTTCTTTTCTTTTTTTTATCTCTTTTGGGATACAGACAAGTAGTGGTATTCCTAGGTCAAAGGGTATGCATGGTTTTATATGGCTCTACCAAATGGTTGAATCAGTTCACAGCTCTACTAACAGTGTATTATGGTCTCATTTTCCCCACATCACCTCCAACATTTGCTATTTTCCTTTTCTGTCCTATTAATCAGCCTTATAGATATGAGGTAATAGCTCAGAATTGTTTCAACTTGCAGTTCTCCAATTAATAGTAAGAGGGTTTTGTTTTTGTTTTTTGTTTTTTTTTGTGGCCTTGATTACTTCATCTGAAAACTGATCATATCTTTTGGTCATTTATCAGTTTAGGAATGGTTCCTATTTCTATAAAATCTGATGCAGTTCTCCTATATATTTGAGAAATGAGGCCTTAATCAAAGAAATTTGCTTCATTTTTTCCACAATTATTGTTGCTAAATGTATTTCCCTCCATCCTATCTACCCATTTATTCCATTCTCTCTCTCTCCTTTCACCCTATCCCTCCTCAAAAATGTTTTGCTTCTAATTGTGCCTTCTTCTAATCTGCCCTCCCTGGCGGAGCCAAGATGGTGGCTGGGAAGCAGTGACTGGCGTGAGCTCCCCACCAAGTCCCTCCAAAAACATATAAAACAATGGCTCTGAAACAATTCTAGAGCTGCAGAACCCACAAAGTGGCAGAGGGAAGCAGGG
>CM053624.1:301910013-301929786 GCA_028646595.1 Phalanger gymnotis
TATCCACAGATCACCTCCTCAAATAGATCCCAAAAAGAAATCTCCTAGGAATATTGTCACCAAGTTCCAGGGTTTCCAGGTGAAAGAGAAAATACTACAAGCAGCCAGAAAGAAACAATTTGAGTATTGTGGAAACACAATCAGAATAATCCAAGATCTAGCAGCTTCTACGCTAAGAGATCGAAGGGCTTGGCATTCGATATTCCGGAAGTCAGTGGAGCTTGGATTAAAACCAAGAATCACCTACCCAGCAAAACTGAGTATCATGCTCCAAAATCCAAGTTGAAGCTCTTTAATCTTCATAAATTGTCTTAGAAGTTGCATAGACTCAGGGAATCAATGACTCTTAGAATGGAAAGGAATGTCATAGGTTATTTCACCCAAATACTACCTAAAGTAAAAGCTCTATCTTGTTATACACAGCAAAGAGTTATCTGCCTCTGCTGGAAATCCTTCAGCAAGTGCAGACGAAATCCATTTTGAAGCAGCCCTTTGCATTTTAGTATACTTCTAACTGATAAAACTTTCACTTGTACCGAACTGAAATCTGCATTTCTGCAACTTCCACCTATAGTTTCTAGATCTGCCTTCTGAGATCAGACAGAATAAGTCTAAGCTCACTCATGACAATCATTCAAATCATTTTCATTGTGTCCCTTAAGGCAGGGCCTCTGAACCTGGGAGTCCGTGAACTTGGATGGGATAAATATATATTTTATTTCAACATCATAATTTTCCTTTTTAATCTTATATATCATAGATAATTGGTTTTAAATCATCTTTCTGAAAAAGCATCAATAAACTTCACAAGACTGTCAAAGGGATCTATGAAAAAAAGTTAAAAAATCTTCTCTTACACAGACTTACCTGGTTTCATTAACCAATTCTCCTATAACATGAGTATTGTGGAAGGGTTATACATAATGATACACATGTGGTCTATGTTGAATTGCTTGACTTCTTAGGGAGGGTGGATGGGATGGGAAGAGGGGAGAGAATTTGGAACTCAAGGTTTTAAAAAAATAGATGTTCAAAAGTAAAAAAAGTTTTTTTTTTTTTCATGCAACTAGAAAATAAGATGCACAGGCAATGGGGCATAGAGATTTATATTGCCCTACAGGAAAGGAAGGGAAAAGGGGATTGGAGTGGAATGGGGTGACAGAGGGGAGGGCAGACTGGGGAACAGGGCAACAAGAGCGTATGCCATGTTGGAGTGGGTGGGGAGGAAATGGGGAGAAAATTTGTAATTCAAACACCTGTGAACATCAATGCTGAAAACCAAACATATTAAAAATAAAAAAAAAAGAACACAGCAACCTCCTTACTCCGAAACTCTGGAATACAAGAAAGTTTCCTTAAACAGCATTGCTACCAGATTTATTAATCAAATAATTAATTGATAAACATTTATTAAGCACCCATTATATGCCAGGTGTTGTGCTAAGTGATTTAGATATAAAAAGGGGGTGGGGCAAAAGGTAGTACCTGTGCTCAAGGAGATTACCATATAATGAGGGAAAACAATACCCAAGGAAACATATACAAAGCTAGCCAATTAAGAGATAAATAGTAAATAATTAACGGAGGGAAGATATTAAAATTAAGAAGGTTTGGGGAAGGCTTATATTAGGAAAAGAGATTTTATCTGGGATTTAAAGGAAGCTAGGGAGGTCAGGAGGGAGATCTAAAGAAAAAGATCAGTCCAGTGATGCGGGACAGCCAGAAAAATTAGACAAGAGATGGAATATCTTATTTATGGAATGACCTGGAAGCCAGTGTCACTGTATCAAAGAGTATGTGTTGAGTAGTAAGGTTTAAGAATTTTGAAAAGTTAGTAAGAGGCAAGTTTATGAAAGATTTTGAATGCCAAACAAACTATTCTGTATTTGATCCTGGAGGCAACAGGAAGCTGCTGGAGTTTATTGAGCAAGAGGGCAATATAGTTGGATTTGTGCTCTAAAAAAATCACTTAAGTATCTGAATGGAGGATGGATTGAAGTGAGGTGAGATTTGAAGTAGGCACACCCCAGTAGACCATTGCATAATCATGATGTCAGGTGATATAGCATAAACTCCAGTGGTAACAGTGGTACTTTTTAACTTAAGTTTTTAAAGATTTTTTTAACTTTGTGCCACTGTTGTGCACCAACAGTGCACACTCTCTCTCAGCGTTCAAAGGGCCTCTCTTCTTCCCATCTATACCAGGCTCACAATCATTTGCCTGATTGCTAGAGCTGAAGGGGTTTGTATTTCTTTGTTATTGATTCTGTTATAACATATATTTCTCTACATGGAACAATTACATTGGAAGCTTTGTGCCTTCTCCTTTTTATTTTACAATACTTTGTCCCTTCCTTTCCCTTCTTTATAATAATAACCAACATTTATAGACTGCTCTAAGATCTCCGAAGTGTTTACAGATATGTCATCTCATTGAAACATCATAGCAACTCTCTGAGGTAGATCCTCCACAGAAAAATGGGTATACTTAGCATTATGACAAAGGTGCAATTGATAGACCCCAGCAACGATTGGATGTGGGAGATAGTGAGATCAAAATGATGCCTAGGTTGTAAGTCTGAGGTAATAGAAAGATTATGTCGCCCCCTACAGTAATGAAGAAGATTTAGATGGGGGTGGGCGTGGGGGTGGTAAGATTTGGGAGGAAAGATAATGTGTTCAGTTTTAAACATGTTGCGTTTAAGATGTCTCATCCAGTTCAAGATGTCTGAAAGGCAGTTTGAGAAGTCACATTGGAGGTGAGCAGAAAGTTTAGGGCAGGCTAAGTAGATCTACTACAGCAACATAGAAATGGTAACTAAATCAATTGGAGCTGATGAAATCACTATAGATTCTCTAGAAAACATAACAATGAGATGAGTGGTTTTTCTTCTTTTTTTTTGCTTTAGGGATTTGGACGGTTATTTATTTGCTAGCAGCTTGGTTCTATTTTAAGGTATGGAGGTGGCAGCCATTATTAGCCCCACTAGCCCATCTCCTGCCAAGAGCCATTAACTTCTGGAAAACCAATTATGCACATAATGGAAGATTGTACTCAAAGTGCTTTTTTCTGAGCATTTTGAATTACATTGCCAAGCAAGAGTTACAGTAACATCCTACAATAGAGAAAATGATTTGTCAATACAAACCAAACAAACACCTTGGTGAAGATTTTATTTACTAAAACTTACTGAAAGCTTCATGTGAAAATCTTCAAAAAGCTTTTTTATTAAATACATTTGTATTTGCCATTTTTTGGATAATTCTATAGCATGCATGAAAGAACAAAATAATACATTTAGTCGTGAAGACCAAACTATTTGGTAAATACCAAAGTTGCCAAATTGCTGTAGCAGGTGCTAAATTGCTACTGGTTTATCACCCTGGGGATGATGAAGATAAATGGAACCCTGTGAATGTTTCTCAGTTTTTCACAATTACAAAAAACACCTGTACTAATGCACACTCTCTCTCAGCGTTCAAAGGGCCTGTCTTCTTCCCATCTATACCAGGCTCACAATCATTTGCCTGATTGCTGGAGCTGAAGGGGTTTGTATTTCTTTGTTATTGATTCTATTATAACATATATTTCTCAACATGGGACAATTACATTGGAAGCTTTGTGCCTTCTCCTTTTTATTCTATGATACTTTGTCCCTTCCTTTCCCTTCTTTATAATAATAACCAACATTTATAGAGTGCTCTAAGATCTCCGAAGTGTTTTCAGATATGTCATCTCATTGAAACATCATAGCAACCCTCTGAGGTAGATCCTCCATGTTTGCTCATCCCTGTTTTACAAATGAAGAGCTCAAGGCTCAGAGAAGGTAAGTTAGCCTTTCATCACATCCCTAGGAAATATCTGATGCAGAATTGTGTCCTAAGGCAAAATGGGCTCCTTAGAATGGGCTCCTTAGCACTTCAGGAGTTTGGCTTTTGTTTACTTTGAGAGAAAGTACTTTCAGCTGTTAAGTGCTAAGCCCCAGGCCCAAAGCCCTATCAGGTGTGAAACCTGTGTGGGTGTAGGTTAATGACTTAAGAGGGGCCAACTCGGGAACCAATGGTCTCTGGTCATTGAGGCGGGGCTTGAGGATGCCAGCGGCTCGGCTGTGAGGAAAAGCGAGTCAAGAGACAACTACAGTGGAAGCGGAAGCTGCAGAAGCAGGAAGCTGACCTGTGTGTAGATCCAGGAGTGCGAGCAAGGACTTGAGACCAGTAAAAATGATTTGGCTAAACACTATCTTGTTTTTCCGTGGCCTCCTGGTTACTCTTGTGAGGCGGGCTTTCTGGGCCTGGAGTCTTTTTGTCAAGATGTCGGAATGGGGAGGCTGGTTAGCAGATCTGCTGCAGTGGGGCCTAAATAAATGTTTTGTTGTGTTGTACTTAGAGAATCTCTCATACCTTGTGATTTCGAACCATTCAAACATATACATGATTATATTTGAGATTATAAATTCAGCCTTCCTACTACAAGAATTTGAACTCAGATCTTTTCTGACACCAAGTTCAGCAATCTTTCCACAATATTAACTATCCCTCATTATAATACTTCCAGTTTTGCCTTAATTCAGAAATAAGTTATGCTTGTTATCATTTATATGAGTGAGAAATAAGGAGCTTAAGAAGTATTTTTTATTCCATTAGGCTTTATTTTCCTCACTACTTGGACAGAAAAGGCCACCCATGCCAGTGAAAGTGACTCTAACTGAGACCGTGGGCATTTTAAATCTTTTTCTTTTTATTTCTGCTTTCCTGGACACCATGGACACTATAGCTACAACAACAAATTGGGGTCAGAGTGGTCCCTGTATTACCTTCACATTGCCTGAAGTAATACTGCCTGAAGCTTAGGGCTGAGATCATGTCAAAATCTGAGATGTTCTTTATAGACTCTGGAGGTAGGTTGGATGCAGTTTTCACAATTCAGCTACTAAAGACATTGAAAGACAGAACCTGCCTTTCCTACCACCTGGGTGTGTGTGTGTGTGTGTGTGTGTGTGTGTGTGTGTACATACATGTACACCATGAGCACCCAATTACATGGACTATTATGCAGTTTAGTTTCCTATATAAGATCCTGGTGACTTTATGACAAATAGAATAAAGTAAGAGAAATTAGGCCTGAATCTTGCCTACTAGACATAACCAAAGGCAGGAAAAAAAAATCCTATCCTATAGCACATGCTCTAGAAAAACAAAACAAAACAAAAACCTAAGGAGTACAATCTTAATCACAACCAGAAGGATTCCATGTTCTTCCCAATATCTTATTATTCTCCCATACTCCTCCCCAGCACCCCTAAAACACATGCAGTTTTATGTGGCAAATTGCTAATAGTATATATTCTTTTTTGAAAATTCAACAAACATCAAAAAGGTTTAACTATCTACTATCTGTTGGAAGGACACTCCACTAGGACATGAGCATACAAAGAAACAAAATATAAACAACAACAATAAACAATCTTTGCCCTTAACATTTTTACTTCCTTGAATGCATTCCAAATTTATCAGAGAAATTTGTCAGTCCATCAGGCAATGAGCATTTATTAAGTGCCTACTGCATTCCAGACACTGTGTGGAGCACTGAGGATGAAAAATGGGGAGTATGGGGAGGGGGAAATAGACAGTTTCTGTGCTCTAGGAGCTCATAATTTAATGGGAGAGACAGCATGCAAACAAGCATTTACAAACAAGCTCCATGTGAAATAATTGAGAGGAAAGGCACTAAAATTAAGATGAGTTGGGAAATGCTTCCTTCTGAAGATGGGATTTTAGTTGGGACCTAAAAGAAAAAGCTGAAGATATATTATTATAGTGGAAGAGAAAAGAACAAGAAGCTCTTTGGAATATGAAAGAGTGGGCCAAAAGTTTCCATAAAAGTAGGAAATACAACATTGAAATGGAAAATACCAGTGATGTGTCATTATCTGCTTCCAAATTCCTTGGGCCATCATACTTTAATTGGCCTTCCCAAATGCTGTGCTCCATGTTGATAATCTATAGTTATAGAAGATTGTAAGACCAATAAACTCACTGTTTCTTTAAAAATCAAAAGGAGAAAGGAGAAACTTAAAGAATAACAAATAGAGAATACTTTTGCTTGCTAATACAAAGTCACAGTTTTGTTTTGTTTTGTTTCGTTTATTGTCACACTATGATACACTGCAAACATTATCTTTGATATTACCTAAGAAATCAGGGCAGGATAACTCATGTTCCACACATCCATTACCAAATTTTGTAAATTGTTCCTCAATAATAATCTTAAGCTGTTCCTTTCTCTCTGTGCATGCAGCCTCTCTTTTAATCTAGACCATTTTGGGTTCAAGATTGAACCATGGCAAAAACTTCCTAATTAGTTTCTTCTCTTCCAGTCTCTCCCCTCTCTTATCTGTCCTCTCCACAGCTGCCAAACTGAAATTTCTAAATCATACAACTCCCTGTATTACCTATAAATCCTCAGTGATTCCCATTTACCTCTAAAACAAAATGGGAAATCCTCAACTTGGATTTTGAAGACTTCCTCAAAATGACTCTTTCCTGTTTTATTAATCTCACATCCTATTACTTCATTTCATACACTCTTCATTCCTGTCAAAATGGCCTGCTATATGTTCCCCCTTATAGGGATTCCATTCACTTCCTCTCTGTACAAGTGGATCTGCATATCTAAAATGTACTCCTTCCTATCTCTGGCTCTTAAGATCCCTAGCTTCCTCAAAAGCATTCACCATTTCTTCTTATGATGTACCTCCAATTCCTTATTAATCCTGTTTACTTCTTGGAATTACTTTGTATAAATTTTGTATTCATTTACTCAAGTATTTGTCGTATTATTTCTATCCACTCCCACTCCTACCCCACAATAATAGCTAACATTTATAACAAACACTTCAATAACACTTAGTATGTCCCAGACATTGTGCAAAACACTTTGCAATTGTTATTTTATGTGATCCTCGCAACAACCCTGGGAAATAGGTGAACTCTGATATAACTGAACAAAAGGAGATAAGCAGCAACCTTCCCTGAACATATTCCAAATTTGTCAAGCAAATGGAATAAAACAATGAGCATAAGTTCAGTTGTGTGGACCTGATATGCCTATTAGTCTATTCGTTGTCTATATGTCTATTAGTTATGGATGAAGTTAATTTAAATATTAGACACTCATTAGAAACTAAAAGCTCTCCCACTGTAGTCAACAGAGAGAAGTTCATTCTTATTTTCCATGTTTTCTCTTCCTTCCCATTAAAAACAGTCATATTGGAAACGGAAATGGCAATTTCACCATGTTCCTGGAATTTTGTACTAAATTCTCTAAAGAGAAAACAAAGTACTGATTTAGGATGCAGCAGGCGAGAAATGAAGGAGTTTTTAAAGTTTTTTAACCATTAAAATATGCTTGTCCTTGCAATTTTTAGTATATGTTTACTATGTTTTCAGTATGCTAAGAAATACATTTTGCTTTTAATGTGTGCTTTTTAATAAACTTTATATATCTATTATTAAACATATCAGATAAATACATTTGTTCATTTAATAATTAGTGGAAAAAATAACTGACTGAGAAGGAAGCAAAGTCTTTTTATTTCTGATGTTCTAAAATAATGAATTCTAATCTCAAGAGTTTGAGGAGACCTCAGAGGCAGTTTGGAGGTTGCCATATCCAAATAAGTATCACCTCTACAACATCTATAATTAAAGAGTCCCTTAATGATATCCAGGAAAGGTGCCTAGAATCTCTAGAGAAAGCACATTTCCCTCCTGGGCCATTCTATTTGGGAGGAAATATTTCCTCCATTAAGACTAAATCTACTTCCCTGTTACTTCCATCCAATGTTATATGTTCTACCCTCTAGATCCAAATACAAATCTAAACTGTGTGGCAGTTCTTTAATACTTGAAGACAATGGTCATAGTGTCTCAAAGACTTTTCTTCTCCAGTATAAGCTTCCCCATATTTCTTTCCCCTCACTATATGAGTCATCCTCCTCTGAATATTTTCAATTATATCCTAAAATGTCTTTCCTGAATTGTGGTACTTAGAATTAAATATATCACATGAAAAAATATATAAAATATGTATAAAATTTTACAAGGAAAATCCTCTGCTAAGAACATTTTTGTGCTTGCTCTGTGTTTTTTAATGCAGTGAAAGGTAAAAAGTAGAGAAAAGAGATTTATGTTAATTAAAAAATACTTAAATAATAGAGTGGTTGGGGTGCTTCAGTTAGACTGTTTAATATATTTTTAGATGGGTTATTATATTATCAGTTTTTGCCCAATTATTTTACTTTGGTACAAGAGAACTCTCTTGGAGTGCGGAAATATGTATATGTTTATATAAAAACAAAATATAGCAATACAAATTAAAATATAAAAAAAAAGGTCAGGTGGTCTAGTAGTGTGAGGATTGACTGCTAGATGTGGTAGATCACATTTAGAAAGGCTTGGGGCCAGGAAATGTAGTGTTTTACATGAGAACCACTAGCAATTTAATTTGGAATCGAAAGTATTTGAAGGAGAGTGATATGAAACAGAAGATCTAAAATGTAAGTGGTAGGGCAATTGTATTGGCATTTTGGAATTGCTATTTGTAATGCCAATGTGATACTCACAGTGCCTATGGCAGCTATGAATATGCTGGTGTAGTTCTGAATCACAACATGTAACAGACTCTCTTCATTGAAGACATAACCAAAACATTTCTTCAAACACCAGAAAACCAAATCTGCCATAGCAACCAAGAAATCTATACACATTAGCAATGCAAGGGGTGCCGCCATCCCCAAGGCTTCCCTCTGTTAGGGCCTTCCAACAAAGAAGAGCAAAAGCACTCTCTCTCACTCCCGATAGGCTGCTGCTCTGTGTGTCTCTCTCTCACAGCTCTGACTGCTCTGTCTCACTTCCTCTCAGCTCTGCTCCATCCTTCCCACTCTACCCCATCCTGCTCTACCATTCAGCAAGCTCCTCCCACCACAGGCTCATTTGACTGAGACTTCCATGTGAATTAGACAGGTCACATGGGCCTATTAATAGGTGGGAAAGACCTTCAAATCATATTAACAATACGTTATCAATACCCCCATCACATTAACAATACAGTATTTGATCCTATAGGCAATAGGAAGCAACTGAAAATTTTTGAGTGGGAGGCAAGGCCAGATCCTTCTATTTTGGAGCTGCAGGTTTGAGCTCCATGTCTTAATGAACTCTTTTATCCTTTTGAATCTTAGCTGCCCAGGGAAGTTTCAGGTTAAGTAACTCGTCCATGATTATGACACATTTTGTGGCAAAGTGAGGATTTCTATCCAGTCATCCTAATTCCAAGTCCAAACTTCAAGCCCTCTAATATAGCCTGTAGGCTTATATGGCATATGCATGTTTGTGTATGTATGTCAATATATAAGTGTATATAAACACATACACATACATTTATAGAGATGATAATAGACATAGATTAGGAAATAAAATCCAAAAGATATGCAAACAGAATATTACAAAAGAATCTGAGGGTGAAGAGATTATTGGTATCCAGAATGATCACAGCATTTAAATCAATGACTCATAAAGTAAGAGGCACATATTAGGTGTGATGACAAACAATTATTACTTATGTAGAGGTAAAAAAAATATATCTTATTTCTTGTCACAACCCTCATATTAGGAAGAGAAACACTGGAGAGGTGATTTTTTTTTCTTTTGCCTAGTTTCATGCTAACCATCCACTACCCATCTTTTCTACTCTCACCTTCCTTTCCTATAAGTCCTTTGCCTAGTTTTCCTGATCAAAATATTTTATTATTTTTACTTTACCTAGAACTAAAGTTGTAGGGGAAATATGTTGCTGCTTTAGTGCCATTATGATTTGTGGTGATATGATAGATATGGTATTGGAAGAATTAATGGGGCAGACATGCTTGTTATCATAACAATGGCTATTTCGGGATTCCCAGGGACCAAACATTGTGTACAATAACACTAAAAATCCATCATAAGAATTGCTAAAATTAGATAAACAAGAAAACTGACAACAAGATCTTTAAAAAGTTATGACAAAGAAGAAAAGAAAATACTTCCTTAGTGCAATATCAGGTTGGATTCCAGTATTGCAATTCAAGAGATTTAAGGAAATCAGAAAATAGGAAAGTGCACAAATGATTTAGCAGTATAGCTTATCTTTTAATTCTTCAAATTACCTGTATTACACTTCATAGGCATAGTCATTGTAAAACACAAGAGGACCAAAAAGATTGGAGAAGACTCATGAAGGACTCATGAAGAAACTTCTTATTCACCATCAGGGTAAAAGACTGCTGGAATCTGAATGCAGATTGAAGCATATTTTTTACTTAATTTTTCTTATTTTTTGTCTGTGTTCTTTTACAATATAACTAGTATGTTTTATATGACTACACATATGTAACATTTATTAAATTTCTTGCCTTCTCAATAAATAAGGTGGGTGGGAGGGAGGGAGAGAATTTGGAACTCAAAATAAAGAAAAGTCACTTTTTATTTTTACATTTAATTAAAATAATTAAATATTTCAAAAAAGAAACAGAAAGACAGTTAAAATAAAGGAATGGATGAGAAACTAATGTTTCAGCTGAAGTAAAAAAGGCAGGGATAGCAATCATGATCTCAGGCAAAGCTAAAGCAAAATTTCTTGTTACTGTTATTGTTCTATCACTTAGTTGTGTCCAACCCTTCATAAGCACACACACCATAGAAACCAGGCCTTTCTATACTTCACTCTCTCTTAACATCTGTCCGAGTTCATGTTCATCGTTTCTACGATACTATCTATGCATTTCATCCTCTGCTATCCCTTTCTCCTTTTGCCTTCTGTCTTTCACAACATTGGGGTAGTTTCCAAGAGGTCCATCTTCCCGATATCTGGCCAAAGTGATTCGGCTTCAGTATTTGACCTTCCAATGAACAGCTTCAATTAATTTCTTTAAGTATTGACTGATTTTATCTCTTTGCTGTTCAAGGGACTCTGAAAAGTCCACAATACAGGACCACAATACAAAAGTGTTGATCCTGTGGAGCTCAACTTTCCTTGTACTCCAAAACTCATAGCAATACTTCACTACTGGAAAAAGCCACAACATTCACTATAATGATCTTTGTTAACAAAGTGATGTTTCTGCTTTTTAGTATGCTGTCCAGCTTTGCCAAAGCTGTTCTTCAGGGAGCAAGCACCTTTTATTTTGCAGTCTCTGTCTGCTTGTGGTTTTTGAGCCCGAGAATATAAAATCTGACATTGTATCCATTTCTTCTCCCTCTATTTGCCAAGAAGTGATGGAACCAGTTACCAATATCTAGGAGACTTTTTTAAGCTTCAAGCCAGCATTTACATTCCCTTCTTTCACCCTCATCCTCATCCTCACCCTCATCAAGAGTCTTCTTAATTTCTTTTCACTTTCTGCCATCAGAGTGGTATCATCTGCATATCTGAGATTGTTGGTGTTTCTTCTGTCATCCTTAATTTCAATTTTTGACTCATACAGCCTGCCATTTCACATGATGTACTCTGTATATAATTTAAATTAAAAGGCAGCAATATACTCCCTTGTCATATTCCTTTGATAATCTTAAATCAGTTCTACCCTTCTTCTTGGCCTGAAAACAGGTTCTTCAGAAAACAAGTAAGAAGATCTGGTGCTCCCATCCCTTTGAAAGCTTGCTACATGTTGTTGTGATCCACACAGGTAAAGGCTTTAGTGTATTCAATGAAGCAGGAGCTTTTTTCTAGAACTCCTTCGCTTTCTCCATCATCTAGTGAATGTTGGCAATTTGTTCTCCAGTTCTTCTGGCTCTTTGAAAATCAGCCTGCTGTAACTTAAATTCTCAGTTCACATTTTACTGACTACTCGGTTACAGAATATTAAATATAACTTTGCTAGTGTTTGAAATGAGTGCAATTTCTGGTAATTTGAACATTCCTTGGCATTGCCCTTCTTTATGATTGGGACATAAACTGATCTTTTCTAATGCAATGGCTACTGTTAAGTTTTCCAAATTTGCTGGCATATTAAGTATATTACTTTAACAGCATTATCTTTTAGGATTTAAATAGCTTGTCTGGAATTTTGTCACCCCCACTGGCCTTATTGTTAGCAATACTTCCTTGATATCAGTCTCCAGCATGTCTGGTTCTAGATCAGTACCCATACATTAGTGGTTATTAGTGATGTTAAGATCTTTCATGTATAGTTCTTTTGTTTATTCTTGCCACCTCTTCATAATCTCTTCTACTTCTGTTAAGTTTATGCCATTTTTGTCTTTCTTCATTCCCATCAGTATGGCTAATATAGAAATATGATTTGCTTTATTTCACATGCATAATTGATATTATATTCCTTGACTTCTTAGTGGGTGAGAGGATGGAAGAGAATTTAGGACTCAAAATTTTAAAAAAAATAATAGAATGTTAAAAATAAATTAATAATAATCAATATTAAAAAAATAAAAGAATATAATCAGGGCCATGAAAAAAACATGTTTAGCTTTTTTAAAAATATTCTTCTACCAAAAAAGGATCAACTGAAACATATCACTTTATTTTTAATCAGTATTATCATTCAGAGTGTGTAACTTAGTTTCAATTTATATAATGCATGTAAACATATAACAATTAAGAGTTCTGGTGTTAGAGGCAGTTCTAATACCAGAATATTGGCTCAGGTTCATTTTGAGGTTTGTGAGGCACTCACAAGTTACTGAACATTTAGCAGAAAAGATGTCTACTTGCTCAAGTAAGTATATGCAACAAGGATACATTGACAAAGAATTTCTCTGGGGCTCTCCATGCTTATCTCATTATATGTTTTTTTTCTGGTTGCCAGGATAAACTATGGTGACTTGTGTGGACTTAAAATATCCAACATGTCTGAGAGGCCACAAATCCATATTGGCAGGACTTTTTATGGCTTTATTGCACCAGAAAACTTTGTCAAGGGAAATTTCATCAAGGTCAGTCAAGTCCTAGCAACACTGATGTTGCCTTTTAGAAAAAAAAAAAAACTAATTCAGGCTAACCTCAGGTCCAACTGTTCCCATAAAACCATTGCTGAGCTAGCTAGTACTATATCCTTCTTCAGACTGAATTATTTTATGCCATGCACATATTAGATCTCTATTACTCCAAGTAAAATGTAAGCTCTTTGAGGGAAAGATATTATTTCTATCTTTATGTACATAGTATCAGGTTTTTGCACAGGAACATGAAACTGAAGAAGTACTAACATAGGATCTAATAACTCATGCTTGCTTGTTTTTTTGAAAATAAGGCCCCAATTTAAAATGATTTGTTTAATTAGAAAAAACAAGTAGCACTCTTGGGGGAAAATATGTCATATTCTGGTAGACTGTATTATTATTATTAGTCAATAATATGACATGATAGCCAATAAAGCTAATATCATTTTAAACTTCATTAAGAATAAATGAATCAAAAAACATTTATTAAAAGTTTTGTGGACATGTAGGTAGAACACTGGGTAGAGCCCAGGGCCTGGAGTCAAGAATACAAGAGTTCAAATATGACTTTGATTGCTTACTAGCTGTGTGAGCCTCGACAAGTCACTTCATCTCTGTTTGCTTCAGTTTCCTCATCTGTAAAATTGTGATAATAAGAACTCCAACTTCCCAGAGTAATTTATAAAGTACTTAGCTAAATTCTTGGCACACAGTAAGTGTTATATAAATGTTAGCTATTGTTGTTGCTATCATCATCATCATCATCATCATCATCATTATTATTACTTATCATGTGCCAGGGGTGGAGAAAGCTCTAAACATAGTTACTAAAAAAGAAGAGTATCCTAAGGCAACGTTCTCCAAAATAGGGGTCAGGATCTTCACTCCAGTTGGCTATGGCCAGGGTACTTGATCAACCAAATGGAAAGTGAAATAACAGGACATATTCCACCTCTACTATAGTAGCCAATATTGTGGCACTTGTTTCCAACATATTAAATACTGCCAATAAAAATAACAGTTCCACTGTGTTTCTGAATGGTAGATATAAGCTAGATAAGTGGTTCTCAAACTTTTTGTTCTCATGACCCATTCATATCATTACTAATTATGAGGAAATCCTACAGAACTTTTGTTTAGGTAAGTTTTATCCATCAATATTGACCATATTAAAGGTAAAATATTTTAGCATTACTATGAAACTAGCTTTGACCATATAGTTTCCTTGAAATGGTATCCCGCAGGTAGCCCTGAGTGCCTTTAAATTAGAGCATGCTTAGAAGAAGTTAACCAGAATGATGAGAAGATGGCAGAGTATTCCAAATGGGGATTGCCATTTGACTTTGACTCCTCAAAGGTACTTGATTACCTCAGCATTTCAAAAGAGAAAACAGTAAAAAAAAAAATGACCCCTCCATTACCATTACACAGCAACGCTTAAGTAGCATATGATACCTTTTCTATTATAAATTGTATAGTTGTAAAACTTCTTAATCTAAAATGTGTAATTCTTTTTCTTTAAGGAAAACTTTCAACTTTCACTTGTGTTTTGGACATCAAAAAACAAACATGTTATACATAACACTTTGCTTCCCCAGATTCAGTTCTGTTTGTCTTAGGAGTCAAAGCAAATTTGTCTTTCTGATGGCAACCTGCTCTTTGCAGCTTTCCCTAGAGCTTTAGATGAATTTCTTTGCATCTGACTTTTATTGCAAAAACCAAAATAATTTTATCTGTTATTTCATCAAAATCATCTTAGGAAAAGGTTAAAATGGCTTTGCCTGTCATAAATACCAAGCATGAATTGAGGTCAACTATTTAAGATCAAAAGAATTCAAACAAAGCAAAGGGAATTACTCATATAGTAGATAGTATATAGATAAAAACTCGGAAGTCATTGGCACCAGATTCTGCTACAGAATCCAAGTTTCTGGTATATTTTAAAAATTAGTTAGAAATGAAGTAATAAATATGCTGGCTTCTTGGATGGGCATCATTTCAAGTCAAATCATCAATTATTTGTGAAATGCTTACTGTGTATCAGACTCTGCGCTAAGCTCTAGGAATACAAATATAAGCAGAATGGAAAATGGCCTTTTTTCTTCTTCAAGGAAATTATATTCCAATGGATAAATACATAAAAAAGACACAGAAAAAAACAGAGGTAGGGCAGGGGGAGAAGGTAATTGGTTGTTGTACTTCTTGCTTTAAGAGGACCAAAATGACATAACTATATTGGTGTCGAGATAGTTTATGTCTGACTATGGCTGATCAGACCAATATGAATTCAAAAGGTTTTACCAGATATCTGGCACAAATACTTCATATAAATATTTGGAGGGAAGCTGTCTCTAAATTTGCACATTTCATATTTCTGTTGAGCTAATGCAATTCTGCTTTGCTCATATAAAACGGCAACTTCTTTGATGGAGGCATGTCGTACTGCATATTTATGCCAATGTCTCAAAAGTCCAAATTTCTTCAGAGTGGCCTTGAAATTGTCTTTGAATTGTTTCTTCTGACTTCTGTGTAAACACTTGCCTCATATACAGTCTCTGTAAAATTATCTTTTAGGCCAAATACATTGGATATTCAGATAATGTTGCAATTTTTGAAAAATTAATTTTTTTCTTTTAGTTTACATAGCCACTTTTACAAGTTTTTGAGTTACAAATTTTATCCTCCTTGCTCTCTTCCCTGCTCCCAAAGACAGCATGTAATCTGATATAGGTTGTACATATACCTTCACATTAAACTTATTTTCCCAATAATCAAGTTGTAAAGAAGAATTATAACCAATGAAATGAACCATGAGAAAGATGTAACAAAACCAAAACAGAAAAGAAAAGAAAAAAGAGACAGAGCACAAATAGTTTGCTTCAATCTGTATTCAGATTCTGTAATTATTTCACTGGATATGGACAGTCTTTTCCATCATGAGTCTTTTGGAGCTTAGAACCTTGCATTGTTGAGAAGAGCCCAGTCCAACAAAGTTAGTCATCAGAGAAGGAAGCAATGCATCTGTGGTTACCTACAATGTTCTCCTGTTTCTGTTCCCTCCACTCATTATCGGATCACATAAGAATCCCCAGGTTCTTATGCAGTCCATCTGCTCCTCATTTCTTATAGCACAATAGCATTCCATTCCATTCATATACCAAAATGTGTTTAGCCATTCTCCAATTGCTGGGCATCCTCTTGGTTTCCAATTCTTTTCCTCCACAAAAAGAGCTGCTATAAATATTTTTGTACATGTGGGTCCTTTTCCCATTTGCCTGATCTCTTTGGGATACAGCCAAAGAAGTGGTATTGCTGGGTCAAAGGACATGTACAGTTTTATAGCCCTTTGGGCATAGTTCCAAATTGCTCTGCAGAATGGCTGGATCAGTTCACAACTCCACCAGCAATGCAATAGAGTTCCAATTTTCCCAAATCTTCTCCAGTATTTATGATTTTCCTGTTTGGATATATTAGCCAATCAGACAGGAGAGATGTGGTACCTGAGAGTTGTTTTGATTTGCATTTCTTTAATCAAGTGATTTAGAACATTTTTTCATATCACTATAGATATCTTTAATTTCTTCCTCTGAAAACTGCCTGTTCATATCTCTTGACCATTTATCAGTTGGGGAAATGACTTGTATTCTTATAAATTTGTTTCAGTTCCCTGTATATTTTAGAGAAGAGGCCTTTGTCAGAGGCACTGATTGTAAAAATTCTTTTCCAATTTTCTGCTTCCCTCCTAATCTTGGTTGTATTGGCTTTGTACAAAAAAACCAAAAAAAAAAACAACTTTTCGATTTAGTGAAATCAAAATTATTCATTTTGCTTTTTGTAATGCTCTCTATCTCTTGTTCAGTCATAAATTCTCCCCTTCTCCATAAGTCTGACAGGTAAACTATTCCCTTCTTTCCCAAATTGCTTATAGTATCAGCCTTTATGTCTAAGTTGTGAACCCACTTTGAATTTATTTTGGTATATGGAGTAAGATATTGGTCTATACCCAATTTCTGCCATACTATTTTCCAGATTTCCCAGGAGATTTTGTGAGTGAGTTCTTATCCCAGAGGCTGGACTCTGGCTTTATCAAAGCATAGATTACTATATTCATTGACTACTACATCTTGTGTACCTAACCTATTCCACTGATCCACCACTCTATTTCTTAGCCAGTAACAAGTAGTTTTGATGATTGCTGCTTTATGAGAAAGTTTAATATGTGATATGGCTAGGCCTTCTTCCCTAACATTTCTTTCCAGTAATTCCCTTAATATTCTGGATCTTTTGTTCTTCCAGATGAATTTTGTTATTATTTTATCCATATTTAGCTATGTAAAATAAATTTTGGTAGTTTGATTGGCACAAACTAAGTAAATTAATTTAGGTACAATTGTTATTAGGTACAATTTTTATTATATTAGCTTGGCCTAAACATGAGTAACCGATGTTTTTCCATTTATTTAGATCTGACTTTATTTGCATGAGAAGTGTTTTGTAATTTTAAATTTGATCCTATTTGTCTTGGCAGGTAGACTTCAAAATATTTTACGTTGTCTAGAGTAACTTTAAATGCAATTTCTCTTTCTGTCTCTTGCTGTTTGGCTTTGTTAGTAATATCTAGGAATGCCAATGATTTATGTGGGTTTATTTTATATCCTGCAACTTTGCTAAAGTTATATATTATTTCAAGTCATTTTTTACTTGATTCTCTAGGATTCTCTAAGTATATCATCATATCATCTGCAAAGAGTGATAACTTAGTTTCTTCTTTGCCTATTCTACTTCTTCAATTTATTTTTCTTCTCTTATTGCTAAAGCTAACATTTCTGGTACCAAATTTTATAATAGGGGTGATACTGGATATCCTTGTTTCACCCCCGATATTATTGAAAATGCATCTATCTTATCCCCATTTCATGTAATGCTTTCTGATGGTTTTAGGTACATTCTACTCATCACTTTAAGGAAGACTCCATTTATTCCTATGTTTTCCAGTGTTTTTAATGGGAATGAGCATTGTATTTTACCAAAAGCTTTTTCTGCATCTATTGAGATAATCATGTGGTTTCTGCTAGTTTTGTTGTTGATATGATCAATTATACTGATAGCTTTCCTAATATTGACCCAGTCTTGTGTTCTTGAAATAAACACTACCTGGTTGTAGTGTATTATTCTTGAGATAAGTTGCTACAATCTTTTTGCTAATATTTTATTTAAAATTTTTGCATCTATATTAATTAGGGAAATTGGTCTATAATTTTCTTTCTCTGTTTTGGCTGTTCCTGGTTTAGGAATAAGTACCATATTTGTGTCATAAAAAGAATTTGGTAGGACTCTTTCTTCCCTTATTTTCCTAAATAGTCTATAAAGGATTGGAATTAATAATTCTTTAAATGTTTGATAGAATTCACTTTTTAATCCATCTGGCCCTGGAGATTTTTCCTAGGGAGTTCATTGATGGCTTGTCCAATTTATTTTTCTGTGATGGGGTTATTTAATTATTTTACTTCCCTTCCATTAATCTGGGCAGTTTATATTTTTGTAAATATTAATTCATTTCCCTAAGGTTGTCAAATTTATGGGCATAAAATTGGGCAAAATAATTCCTAATTATTGCTTTAATTTCTTCTTCATGGGTGAATTCACTCTTTTTCTTTTTGCTACTGGTAATTTGGTTTTCTTCTTTTTTTTTAATCGAATTGACCAAAAGTTTTTCAATTCTATAGTTTTTTTTTTTCATAAAACTGGTTTTAGTTTTATTTATTAGTTCAATAGTTTTCTGGATTTCAATTTTATTAATCTGTCCTTTGGTTTTCAGTATTTCTAATTTGATATTTAATTGGAGATTTTCAATTTGTTCTTTTTCTAGCTTTTTCAGTTTCATGCTCAATTCATCAATCTCTTTCTTTATTTTATTCATGTAAGCATTCAGAGATATAAAATTTCCCCTAAGAACTGCTTTTGCTGCATCTCATAAGTTTTGGTATGTTGGCTCATTATAGTCATTCTCTTCAATGAAGTTACTGATTGTTTCTATGATTTGTTTTTTGACCCCCTTATTCTTTAGGATTAGATTGTTTAGTTTCCGATTAGTTTTTAGTCTATTTTCTGTGTCCCTTTACTACAAACAATTTTTATTGCATCATGATATGAAAGGGATGCATTGACTATTCTTGCCTTTATGCACTGGATTGTGAAGTTTTTATGCCCTAGTAGATTTTCAATTTTTGTGTATGTGCCATGTACTGTTGAGAAAAAAGGTATATTCCTTTCTATCCCCATTTAATTTTCTCCAGAAGTCTACCATATCCACTTTTCTAAAATTCTATTCCCCTCCTTAACTTCTTTCTTGTTTATTTTGAGGTTAGATTTATCAAGTTTAGAGAGGGGGAGACTGAGGTCCCCCACTAGTATAGTTTCACTGTCTATTTCTTCCTGTAACTCCCTTAACTTTTTTTTTTTAATTTATTTTTGACATGTTTGGTTTTCAGCCTTGATTTTCACAGGCGTTTGAATTACAAATTTTCTCCCCATTTCCTCCCCCTCCCCCCCACTCCAAGATGGCGTACATTCTGGTTGCACTGTTCCCCAGTCTTCCCTCCCCTCCGTCGCCCCATTCCCCTCCCATCCCCCTTTCCCTTCCTCTCTCCCCTGTTCCCTTCCCATCCACCCTCCCTAAGAAGTCAAGCAATTCAACATGGGCCCCATGCATATCATTATGTATAACCCTTCCACAATACTCATGTTGTGAAAGACTAACTATATTTTGCTTCTTCCTAA
>CM053624.1:301930286-301993348 GCA_028646595.1 Phalanger gymnotis
ATTAACCTTTGAAGTTTTCAACGGGGCGTGGCTGCTTAAAGACTAAAGAGTTCTATGTTCCTTGCTTGGGTGGATGTGCTGCCTACAGCTACACTCCTCCTGCCCCAAAAGCCCCTGCCACAGATGGCTTGAATCAGCCACTAAATTCCTCCCATCAGGTGGGCCTGGGGCCAGAAGCAACTGCAGCCTAGTTCTAAAGCTGCCCCACCTCTGCTGCCCCAGGGGCAAATGGCCAGAACCGCAAACTCAGTCACACAGCTTTTCCCACTAACCTTCTCTGATGTCTTTGCTCTTTGTGGGTTGAGAGGTCTGGTACATGCAACAGCTGGGTATTTCGGGATGCCAGGGCACTTTCCACTCGTCTCCTGGTCTGGTAGGTCCGCGTCTGGTCTGTTCGCCCCGTGCGGGCTGGGCTCAGCTCCGCTCCCCTCGGCTGGAGGCTGGGAGGTCAGTGTGGGACCTACCTTACCCAGAGACCATCCAGGCTGTCCTGGGGTGGGGCCCTGCTTCCCTCTGCCACTTTGTGGGTTCTGCAGCTCTAGAATTGGTTCAGAGCCATTTTTTTATAGGTTTTTGGAGGGATTTGGTGGGGAGCTCACGCCAGTTACTGCTTTCTGGTTGCCATCTTGGCTCCGCCCCCACTCCCTTAACTTTTCTTCAAAGAATCTGTATGCTATAGCACTTGTTGCATAGATGTTATGTGCTGATATTGCTTCAGCATCTATGGTGCCTTTTAGCAGGATATAGTCTCCTTTTTTATCTCTTATAATTAGTTCTATCTTTGCCTTTGCTTTGTATGACTTTGTGATTGTTACCCCTGCTTTATTTTTCTTTAGCTGAAGCATAATATATCCTACTCCAGTCTTTTATCTTTACCCTGTGTTTATCTCCCTGTTTCAAATGTGTTTCTTGTAAACAATATATTGTAGGATTACGGGTTTTAATCCATTCTGCTCTCCACCTCCATTCGCATTCAAAGTTATGATTACTGCCTGTGTCTTTTCTCCATCCTATTACCTCCCCTGCTTATGCTTTATTTCACCCTTCTCCCTTCCATTCCTCAAAGAGTTTTGCTTTTGATTGCCACCTTACTCACTTTACCCTCCCTATTGACTCCCCTCACTTATTTTACCCTTTTCCTCTTGCTACTTCTTCCCTCCCTTCTGACCACGTCCCTTTTCTTTCCCTTTTCCCCTCCTATTGCTTGTAAGACGAATTTGATTTCTACACTTATCAGAGTATGTTATTCCTTCCTTGAACCAAAACCAATGAGAGTAAAGCTCAGTTACTGCTCTTCTCCCTCATTTCTTTCTCTCTAGTATAATACGTTCTTGTGCATCTTCATGTGATGTAATTTACCCTCTTTTACCACATCTTTACATCTTCTCCCAGAACAATCCCTTTATACCCATTAATTGTTTTTTTATCATTATATCAGTTATTTTATACTGACACCTTCAGTCTCTGTATATTCTGTTCAACTGTCATAATAACTGTACTATTGTCAATACTGACATATATATGTATATATTATATGTAACAATATGTATATTCTTATATATATATGTATATATACACATATATACATATATATAACCGTATATAAGGATGTAAATGATTTGCCCTTGTTGAATAACAATGTTTCTTCCGAACCCGTTTACATTTTAATGTCTCTCTTGAGTTTTGTATTTGAAGACAAAGTTTTACATCGAGCTCTGGCCTTTTCATCAGGAAGATCTGGAATTCCCTTATTTCATTGAATGTCTATCTCCTTGGCTGAAAAATTATGCTCAATCTTGCTGAGTAGTTGATTCTTCACTGTAGTCCATGGTCTTTGCCTTACAGAATATCATATTCCAATCCCTCTGATCTTTTAATGAAGAAGCTACAAGGTCCTGGATGATCCTGAGTGTAGTTCCTCTATATTGGAATTGTTTTTTTTTTTCTTTTTCTGGCTGCTTGCAGTATTTTTTCCTTGACCAGATAATTCTGGAATTTGGCTAACATATTCCTTGGAGTTTTCAATTTGGGATCTCTTTAAGGGGGTGATCAGGAAATTCTTTTTATGACTATCTTACCTCCTGATTCTAGGATTTCAGAAAGTTTTCCTTGATGATTTTTCGAAGATACTGTCCAGGCTATTTTTTTCAAAATGTCTTTCTGGTAGACCAATACTTCTTAGATTATCTCTCCTGGATCTTTTTTCCATGTCAGTTGTTTTTCAATCATATATGTCATATTTTCTTCTATTTTTTCATTCATTAGATTTTGTTTGACCGATTCTTGAGGTCTCATAGAGTCATTACTTTCTACTTGCCCAAATCTATTTTTCTGTTTATCTATTTATCTATTTATGTATTTATTTAATATTTTTAGTTTTCAGCATTGATTTTCACAAGAGTTTGAATTACAAATTTTCTCCCCATTTCTACCCTCCCCCCACTCCAAGATGACATATATTCTGATTGCCCCATTCCCCAGTCAGCCATCCCTTCTTTTGCCCCACTCCTGCCCAGCCCCTTTTCCCTTACTTTCTTGTAGAGGAAGATAGATTTCTGTGCACCATTGCCTGTGTATCTGATTTCCTAGTTGTATGCAAAAACTTTTTTTTGAATATCTGCTTTTAAAATTTTGAGTTCCAAATTCTCTCCCCTCTTGCCTCCCCACCCACCCTGCCTAAGGGGGCAAGCAATTCAACAGAGGCCACATGTGTATTGTTATGCAAAACCCTTCCACAATACTCGTGTTGTGAAAGACTAACTATATTTTGCTCCTTCCTATCCTATTCCACTTTATTCAGTTTTCTCCCTTCACCCTGTCCCTTTTCAAAAGTGTTTGCTTTTGATTATCTCCTTCCCCTATCTTCCCTCCCTTCTATCATCCCCCATATTTATCTCCTTCCTCCTTCTTTCCTGTGGGGTAACATACCGAATTGAGTGTGTATGTTATTCCCACCTCAGGTCAAATCCGATAAGAGCTAGATGCACTCATCCCCCCTCACCTGCTCCCTCTTCCCTTCCTATAGAATTGCTTTTTCTTGCCACTCTTATGTGAGATAATTTACCCCATTCTCTCTCTCCCTTTCTTGTTTTCTCCCTCTCTCAATATATTCCTCTATCATCCCTTAATTTCATTTTATTTTTTCAGGTATCATCCCTTCATATTCAACTCACCCTGTGCTCTCTGTTTATATATATACATATATATATATATATACACATACATACATACATACATATATATATATATATATATATATATATTCCCTTCAGCTACTCTAATACTGAGATTTCATGAATTATACACATCATCTTTACATGCAGGAATCTAAATAAAATAGTTGAGCTTTAGTTAGGTCCCTTTTGATTTCTCTTTCTTGTTTACCTTTTCATCCTTCTCTTGATTCTTGTGTTTGAAAGTCAAATTTTCTGTTCAGCTCTGGTCTTTTCATTGAGAAAGCTTGAAAGTCCTCTATTTTGTTGAAAATCCATATTTTGCCTTGGAGCATGATACTCAGTTTTTCTGGGTAGGTGATTCTTGGTTTTAATCTTAGCTCCATTGACCTCCAGAATATCATATTCCAAGCCTTTCGATCCCTTAATGTTGAAGCTGGTAGAACTTGTGTTATCCTGATTATGTTTCCATACTACTCAAATTGTTTCTTTCTGGCTGCTTGCAGTATTTTCTCCTTTATCTGTGAACTCTGAAATTTGGTGACTGTATTCCTAGGAGTTTTCTTTTTTGGGATCTTTTTCAGGAGGAGATCATTGGATTCTTTCAATTTCTATTTTACCCTGTGGCTCTGGAATATCAGGGCAGTTCTCCTTGATAATTTCTTGAAAAATGATATCTAAGCTCTTTTTGATCATGGCTTTCAGGTAGTCCAATAATTTTTAAGTTATCTCTCCTGGATTTATTTTCCAAGTCAGTGGTTTTTCCAATGAGGTATTAAATATTGTCTTCCACTTTTCATTCCTTTGGTTCTGTTTTACAATATCTTGATTTCTCAAGTCACTAGCTTCCACTTACTCTAATATAATCTTAAGGTAGTATGTTCTTCAGTGGTCTTTTGGACCTCCTTTTCCATTTTACTAATTCTGCCTTTCAAGGCATTCTTCTCCTCAAAGAGCTCTCCTTGGAGCTCTTTTGCCATTTGAGTTAGTTTATTTTTGAAGGTGTTGTTTTCTTCAGTATTTTTTAGGTCTCCTTTAACAAGTCATTGACTTGCTTTTCATGGTTTTCTCACATCAGCCTCATTTCTCTTCCCAATTTTTCCTCTACTTCTCTAACTTGCTTTTCCAAATCCTTTTTGAGCTCTTCCATGGCCTGAGACCAGTTCATGTTTTTCTTGGAGGTTTTTGATGTAGGCTCTTTGACTTTGTTGACTTCTTCTGGCTGTTTGTTTTGGTCTTCTTTGTCACCAAAGAAAGATTCCAAATCGGAATCTGAATCTCAGTCCATTTTTGCTGCCTGGCCATGTTACCAGCCAAGTATTTGACCCTTGAGGTTTTTGTTGGGATATAACTGCTTGTAGAGGTGAGAGTACTTTGTTCCAAGCTTGAGAGGCTGCGATGTTGTTTTCAGAGCTTTTTCTACACTGCAAGCTCTGCCACACCAGAGCTCCTCCTCCCCCAAGAACTACCAACCCAGTCCACGACTCTGATCTTAAGCAGCCTCTGCACTCCTGCTTTTATCTGTCACTTAATTCCTCCCAGCAGGTGGGCCTGTTGCTTGAAGCAACTGCAGCTGCAGTTCTGTAGTTGCACTTCCTCAGCTGCCCCCAGGGCGGTGCTGAAACGTCAATTTCTTTCACCCTCTCTCCCAAAGATTTTCCCACCAACCTTCCCTGTTGTCTTTGGTGTTTGTAGGTTGAGAAGTCTGATAACTGCCACAGCTCACTGATTCAGGGCACTAGGGCCTGTTCCACCAGGCTACTGGTCTGGTTGGTCCTGGCGTGGCCCACACTGGGCTCTGCTCTGCTCTGTTCTCAGATCCGTGCAATAGACCTTACCCAGCAACCATTCAGGCTGTCTGGGGCTGCAGCCCTGCTTCCCTTTGGTATTTCATGGTTTCTGCAGTTCTAGAATTTGTTCAGAGCCATTTTTTATTGGTATTTGGAGGATCCTAGGGGGGAACCCTAGGCAAGTCCCTTTTTTCCTGCTTCCATCTTCTAATTTTTAAGGTATTGTTTTCTTCCTTTAGCTTCTCTATCTCTTTTTTCCATTAGGTTGATTTTACTTTTTAAGGACTCATTGTTCCCAATGAGTTCCTCTACCTCCTTAACCATTTTGCCAATTTTACTTTTTAAAGATATGTTCTCATCAGTCATTTTTTTTCATTTACATCTCTAATTTGGCTTTTGAAATTCTCATTGGGCTCTTCCAGGAATGCTTATTGGACTTGAGACCAATTCATATTCCCTTTTGAGTTTTCAGATGTGGGTATAGTGTCAATGCTGTCCTCTTCTGAATTGGTATTTTGGTTTTTCCTCTCTTTATAATAAGAATCAATAGTTTTTGGTTTCTTAGATTATTTCTTCATAATGGTTGTCTTTTTCCTGGCTCTTAAAATGTATCTCTGCTTTTGGGGCTCATTAGCCTCCGTTCCAAGCTTCTTTTGTTGAGATCTGGGGACCTAGTTGCTGGTTTTGTTTGCTGTGGCCTCTGATTTTGTAGGCTGGAGGCTATATTATGCTGCTACTCCCCTGGTGCTGCATTGAAACTGGCTGATGTATGCCTAGGATTGAGGCCCCTTGTAGTGTTTCTGAGTTTTCCCATAAGTCACAGAGTGAGGTATGGGGGAGATGTGGTCTGGTTGCTGGAACTGTCCTTTTCCTCTAGGGCTGCGCTGTATTACAAGCTGTCTCAGCCTTAGTCTGCACTGCTATCTGCTAATTCTCCTGGCTATGCAAAGGCATGTTGGAGTCCTGCTGATGGTGCTTGTCAGCTCCATCCCACTGGTGCTCAGGAACTCCTCCTGTTCTGTTAAGGTGGGGCTTGCTGCAATGCCTCTCTTCCAGCACTGGCCTACTTCCATCACTGCAAGAGGAGGTCTCCTTAAGTTCCCAAGCCAAAAGACTCCTCCTGAACCCCCTCTTCTGGCTCCTCTATGCCAGGATTTGTCCTAGGGAAGTATTCTCTGGGTTATTCAATTGAAGGATGAGAGCTGTTTTACCTGGTCTTTAGGGCTCACAGCAGGTGAGTTACAAACCTTTAGACTGTGGTCTGATAGCTCCAGGAGTACCTGCTGCTGCTGCTGCTGCTGCAGGCTCTGTGCTTGTCTCAGCTAGCTCTAACAGACTCCCATCTTGTGCCAAGAGGTCTGGGAATCACCACTGCATCCAGCAATTCAGCCCCAGGCCTTCTCCTGCTCCCACTCAGGTATGGTTTAGTTCTAAGTGCTTAGCGCTCTCCCAATGTTATGGTAATTATGGTGGGACATTTTTACTGTTTTATCTTTTGGAATGCTGAGGTAATCAAGTATCTTTGATGAGTTTGGTTTTTCAAATGTAATGGCAAGCAAGGTAGACTTTTTTTGTCTTTGTTTTGGAGTGCTTCTCAACACTAAGGAATGTTTGATTGAAAGGGTAGTCTTCAATGACCTGCTTACATCAAGGGAAGGCGTAGTTGACATGGGTTTGAGTTGCATAGTTGTGACACCCTCTGACCCTGAACAAGTGTTAAGTCACAAGAAGGCCTAAGTCACATGGCTTTGAGTCACATGGCTGTGACACCCTTTGACCTTGAAGAAATGTATATAAACTCAGAGGTTTGCTTGCCTTGAGGGGCACACTCATTGAAAGAGTGTTGGCGATGAGTCTCTGAGTAGCCATTGAAGCAACCCCCCGGCTTTGAAAACCCAGATATTGGTGCTTCTCTCTGGCAACTATGTATGTATTGTGATTTGGTCAGACAGATAAAAGCCTGTCTGTTGATCTGTTTATAATTTCTGTTTGTATTTGCTCTGAATATATATATATATATATATATATATATATATATATATATATATGTATATATATGTACATATATACATATATATATACATACATATATACACATATATATATACACACACACACACATATATGTATATACATATATGTTTAATTAAAGAAAGACCGTTAACCCCTTAAAGTTGCTTTCCTTAGAAAAGCAGATCAAAGGACTTGTGCTGTCAGCCCTCTTGTGTGCTCTTATTGTTGGTCTTGTCAGTCTTTCACCTCCACAGCAGCTGCTAGCAATGTTGTTACAGCCAGCCTGGTCTATTTTCTGGTTTCCTCTCTGCTGGCTGGGTTCCTCTTGCAATTTCTTTAGTAGAGTTTGAATGCTTGGTAGTTAAGCTCTGGAAAGGATTCAGTGTCTGGTAGCTTATCTTGCCATGTGATCCTCAAAATTTTCCTCTGAAAATTCATATGAAAGTAATTCAGGTTTCTGATATGGTGCTGCTTTACTGCCTAGGCTTCATAGGCATACAACAATGAGGTCAGGACTATGGCATTATAACCTTCAGTTTGGTAGGCTGCCTAATACACTCTCTCTCACACTTTCCTTTGGAGCCTCCCAAACACTGACCTAACTCTGGCAATGTATGCATCCACCTTATCATCTATATAGACATCGCTGGAAAATATATTGCCAATGTAAGTGAACTTAACCACAGCATTCAAAATTTCTCCATTTGCTGTAACTGATGATTCCATGTATGGATGGTGCAGTGCTGGCTAGTGGAGAATCTGCTTTTTGGCATTAATTGTCAGGTCAAAATTTGTAGGGGCAACAGAGAATCAATCCATACTCCATTGCATCTCAGCCTCTGAAGTGGTATTGAATACGGAATGATCTTAGGTGCATGTTAAAGAGAGTCTGGAGGGTCAGGAGTGGAGTATTGAGAAGAATGAAGAGTGTTCTAGGTGTTTTCTATAAAATTGCAGAACTGGATAAGTAGAGGAAAGGGGCACAGTGACAGAGGATACTTCCAATGTGAGAAACTTTCAGGGGTGGAATGATCTTCCAGCAGGAGGAGGCTTCTCTACCATGATGGAGAAAACTTAGAGAATCAGGAATAATGTCTGGAAAGGAATTAAGAAGTATTCTCAAATCAGAGAGAGGAACCAGAAACTTTATTCAAATTTTCAGGTTAAGGGCAAGAAAAAAAGCAGTTAAGCAATAAGTCAAGTAAAACACATAGAAAACATAGATCCCCAAAGAATCATACAATGTGAGAACTGGAAGGAAATTTAACATTCTTCTCATCCAACCCGTACATAAAAGCAATACCAAAATGATCAATCTATTTTTTTAATTGTTAAGCACCAAATTTATACAGAAATGTGTTTATATTTGTTTTGGGTTTTGGCTAAGGTTTATGGGAGATACAGAGATCATTAACAAATTAATATCTATTAATTAAGGTGTATTTTTCAGAACTTACACTTTAGTAGAGGGGCATGACATGATAGTCATCTATATATTATTATATAGACAGTCATCTATCTCATTCCTGGAAAACAAAATGCATTTTGGTATCACAAGTAATATTTGCACTAGCTAACAAACAGGGAAACGTAGTCCCTTCGTGCTGACATTGGTGATAATGTCTTCAACACAGTGATGGTAGGAGGAGTCAGCCTGAAAGGGCTTAAAAATGTAAATTAGCCATAAGTCATTAGACAGCTATTTCACAAATCTTGAAGTACAAGAAAGGAAAGGAGGACAAGGACTCAAGAGGGAAACAGAATATAACTTTATTTTTTTATATGGGGGGATAATTGATTTTTTTTTCTAGGCAGAAGAGAAGAACCAAATGTAAAATAGCAGTGAGGTGGCACAGTGGATAATGAGCTGGCCCTGGAGTCAGGAGAACCTGAGTTCAAATCTGGACTCAGGCACTAACTATATTACCCTGGGCAAATCACTTAACCCTGTTTGCCTCAGTTCTCCATCTATAAAATGAGCTAGAGAAGGAAATGGCAAAAAACACTTCTGTGTCTTTGCCAAAAAAACCCCAAATAAGGTCATTGACACATGACTGAAATGACTCAACATCATCATCAAGAATTATAAATGCACAGTGCCTAACATATAATTAGTAAATGATTAATATATAAATGTTTGCTGCCTTAAGGTGAAAAAGAAGGAAGGGTTTATTGATGCAACAATATCCTAGAGAAGAGAAGAGAGAATGTGTTTAACATCTTATTTCAAGTGATTGACCTTGGCATAAAGAAGGCATACTTTACCCTACAATGTCAATTCTTAAGGAATTTTCCCCCTATGCTCATTACCTTCACTTTTCTGTTTACGGACTTCTCAACCCTTTGTAATTTGGTTTCTGACCTTGTAACCCAAATGAAACTGCTCATGCCAAAAACTACCAATGGTCTCCTAACTGCCAAATTTGATGGCCTTTTCTTACTCATCCTTCCTGACCTTTTAAGCACTTGTCTCAGCTAAACAGACTCTCATTCCAGACACTCCATTTTCTTTGACTTTTAGTAACATTCCTCCCTTCTTGTTCTGCTCCTGTCTGACTGCTCCTTCTCAGTCTTTTTGGTTGAGTCACCATCTAATTCCCACTCTATAATTAAGTTTTTTCTCAAGCTTCTGTACTGGGAGCTCTCTCTCTCTCTCTCTCTCTCTCTCTCTCTCTCTCTCTCTCTCGCTCTCGCTCTCGCTCTCGCTCTCGCTCTCGCTCTTGCTCTCACTCTCTGTCTTCCTCTCTCTTCTGTTGAATATTTTGTCAGCTAACATGAGATCAGTTACCACATTTATCCAAATATCTTCTCAATCTAGCCTTCTAATAGTCATCCTTAATATCCTTCTTGAGCTCTCGTCCCATATCACTGATTGTCATTTCCCATAGGCATATAAATTCAATATTTCAAAAGACAAGTCATTCTATTTCCTCAAAAACCCCACTTCTCTCTCTTTAACATTTCTATTCCTGTTTAGCATATAAACATCTTTTTAGTCACCCAGGCCTGCATCCTCAAAGTAAATCCTCAACTCATCATGCTTCCTCACTCCACAAATCAAAAAAAGTTGTCAAAGCTTGTTGATTCTCTCTCCTCAACATCTCTTCAAATCACTTCTCAATATTTCACACATTTAACAGAAGGAAAGGAGTAGAGAAAAATAGGAAAGGCTTCTTTTAGAAGCTGAAAATTTTTCTGGAGTGTGAAGGAAGACTAAGAAGCCAAGAGACAAAATTAGGAAAGAAAGCATTCCAGGCTTGGAGCATAGCCAGTGAAAAATATTCAGTCGGGAGATGGAGCTGTAAAGGAACAGCAAAAAAAGCCAAACAGAGGATTTTCTCTTTGAACTTGGAGATAATAGGAAGCAGGGGTGTGCTGCAGCTAGCATGAACTGTTTCTCAAGAGTTTATTATTACCGTGTCACCTTAAGAATTTACACCTTGGATATTGTTGAATCCTGCAAAATCTGGGTTCAATTTATTATTTTGTGGTTTATAGATGGAGAAAAGGTTAGTAATATCAATTGAACTTTAACATGTGTCCTGTGTACTTTTTTTAGAGAGCCAAAACCCCCAATAGAGAGCTAATGGACAGTGGGGTAATATGGCCAAGATTGAACTATACCAAGATTAATTTGACAGCTGAGTGGAGGGTTCATAGCATTCGAGCAGCAAGACAGGCAGACCCACCAGTAAGGGTATTGCAACAGTCTAGAAATGGAGACCACAAGAGTGGTGGCAGAATCAGAGACAAGGGAACTCATATAGGACAGGTTTTATGAAGGTAGACAACAGAATATCATGACTAATTAGGTATGGAGAGTGAGAGGAAGTGAAGAGTTGAAGATGCCTGGGTTGTGGGACTGAATGACTAGGAGGATTCTAATATCCTCTTAGCCATTCAGGCTTAAAGTAGGAATATTCCACTGGCTTACATTAATAACAATCTTCCCTCTATGCAGCTACTAAAGTAACATTCCTAAAATATAAATTTAACCATGTTACTCCTTTCATTGATAAACTCCAATAGCATCCTATTACTACTTACAGTTTAGCATTTAAAGGCATTTATAAACTGGCTCAGATCTACCTTTCCACTGATAATCTTCCTTATATACTCTGCATTTTAGTTAAATTTATCTTCTTGTTCTTCTTCATGTACAATAGTTGACCTTCCTTCTCTGTGTTTTTATACAAACAGTTCCTATGCCTGAAAAAAACAACAACACCATGGAACAGTTTTGTTGAATGGAAAGCACCAGTTCCATTAACTGTCCACGTTGAGAAAGATCATATCCCTTGTGCACATACAGTTTATCCCAGTCGTAACACAAATCAGCTTCCCTTTTTGTATTAAAATTTTTTCACCAAATGCTATCGTCAATAAGATCAAATCTTTGAAAGAAAATAACTGAAATTTTGTTTTAGTGACATTTCTAATTCTGCAGCCAATATCTATCAGTAAAAAATAATTAGGTTTAAAAAGAATGGATTGACCAGTTCACAACTCCACCAACAGTGCAGCCTTCCCAAGGGCAATGAATATTTCTCCAATTATTTAGATTCAACTTTATTTGTGTGAAAATTGCTTTGTAATTGTGTAACTATAGATGTTGTGATTGTCTCAGAAGGTAGTATCTGAAGGATTTTATACTATATGCACTTATTTTTAATGGCATTTTCCTTTCTATTTCTTTTTGCAGGGTTTTCTTGGTAATAGGCAGCAATGCTAATGAATTATTTGTTTTATATCTGGCCACTTTGCTTAAGTTATTAATTGCTACAACTAATTTTAGTGGGTTAAGGATACTATCATACCATCTGCAAAGAGCTGTGCTTTTATTTCTTTGTTGCACATTCTTATTCATTCAATGTATTTTTCTTTTCTTATTTTAATAGCCAGCACTTCTAGTACAATATTGAACAATAATGGTGATAATGAACATTCTTTTTTTCCTGTATATTTATTTATTTTTTATTTTTTTTTATTTTTAGTTTACAACACATGGTTCTACATAATTTTGAGTTCCAGATTTTCTTCTCTCTCTCCCCGCCTCCCTCCCCAAGACGGCATGGAATCCCATATAACTTCCACATATAACTTCACATTGAATTAATTTACACACTAGTCAAGTTATGAAGAAGAATTATGACCAATGGAATGAATCATGAGAAAGAAGAAACAGGACCAAAAAAAAAAAAAACAAAAAACAAAAACAAAGAGAGAAAAAGAAAAAAAAAAGGGGGGTGGGGAAGGCTAGCATGAAGTGTGCCTCAATCTGCATTCATACTTCATAGTTCTTTCTCTGGATGTAGATAACATTCCCTGTCATGAGTTCTTTGGAGTTGTCTTTGTACCTTGTGTTGCTGAGATGAGCAAAGTCTGTCGGGGTTAGTCCTCATGGAATCCATGTATCTGTGGTTGTGTATATTCTTCTCTTTGCTCTGCTCCGCTCACTTAGCATTATGTCATGTAGGTTTTTCCAGGTTGTTATGAAGTCCATATCATCCCCATTTCTTATAGCACAATAGTATTCCATTACCTTCATATACCACAGCTTGTTCAGCCATTCCCCAATTGACGGGCATCCCTTTGATTTCCAATTCTTAGCTACTGCAAAAAGAGCCACTATAAATATTTTTGTACATATGAGTCCTTTTCCCACTTGTGTGATCTCTTTGGGATACAACCCTAGAAGTGGTATTGCTGGGGCAAAGGGTATGCACATTGTTATAGCCCTTTGGGCATATTTCAAAGTTGCTCTCCAAAATGGCTGGATCATTTCACAACTCTACTAGCAATGTAATAATGTTCCAATTTTCCCATATCCTCTCCAGCATTTATCATTTTCCTGTTGTGTTATTTTAGCCAATCTGACAGGAGAGATGTGGTATCTAAGAGTTGTTTTGATTTGCTTGTCTCTAATCAGTAGTGATTTCGAGCATTTTTTCATATGCCTATAGATATCTTTAATTTCTTCCTCTGAAAACTGCCTGTTCATATCCTTTGATTTGGGAGATCAAGGAATAGTTTACTTATCAGATTTATGGAAAAGAAAAGAATTCATGACCCAACAAGAGATTGAAAGCATTATAAAATGAAAAATGGATAATTTTGATTATGTTAAATTGAAAAGTTTTTGTACAAAAAAGAAAATGCAACAAAAATTAGGAGGGAAACAGAAAATTGGGAGAAAATCTTTACAACTAGTGTCTCTGATAAAGTCCTAATTTCTAAAATATATAGGGCATTGAGACAAATATATAGGAATACAAGTCATTCCCCAGTTGAGATAATGAACGTTCTTAAGGGCTTTATCCCTGATCTTCATTGGGAAGGCTTCCAGTTTATCTCCATCACAGAAATTTCTTGTTCTTGGTTTTAGAGAAATACTATTTCTCATTTTAAGAAAATCTTCATTTATTTATATACTTTCTAGTTAACTGTTTTGTTGCATTTTGTCAAAAGCTTTTTCTGCATCCACTGACATAATTACATGACTATTGTTATTTTTGTTATTGATACAGTCAATTATGCTAGCAGCTGCTGTAGGGGTGAAAAACCAACACAAGCCCAACAACAAGAATGATGCCAGCATAGTTTCTTTTGATCTGCTTTACTAAGGAAAGCAACATTAAGAGGTTAAAAAGCTTACTTTAACCCAGCATACAAATATCACTCACTTAGTTCAGGGGAAAAAGCTAGCACACTGAACTTCAGAGCAAATACAAACAAATTACAAACAGACCAAATACAACTCATAGTTACCAAGAAAACACATCCGGACATCCAGGCAAGCTGGAGGGCTCTTAACTACAGCTGTCCAGAGTCTCCAAATCTGTGCCACCAAGAGTGAGAGCCCTGAGCAAATGGCTCTGTCTTCTTTTTTTTTTTGGTTACAGTTTCAGATCAAATGTCATCTGAGTGACCAGAACTTAGGCTCCTATGATTGGCTCTGGAGTTAGCACCTCCCCTTAGAACCCTGATTGCTTCACACCCACATAGGCTTAGCACCTAGTAATTAGGGGTTTGGGTTAAACTTAGTAGCAAAGATCTAATCAGGCCTCCCTTAGTTAGCCCCACCTGGGGCCCCACCTTAGTTACCAATTCACACCCACATATGTTTAGCACCTAATAAGGGTTTGGGCCTGGGGCTTAGCATCTAGTAAGACTCAAAGACACTTAATTAATCATTTTAAAACTGTAAAAAAGCCCCAACGTAATTCATATTACATATGCTTATAATATCCCTTATATTGAACCACTTTGTTCCTGGTTTAAATCCAAGCTGGTTATAGTTAATGATTTTTTTGTGGTACATTGTTGTAGTCTCCTCTATAGTATTTTTTTTTATTATTTTTGCATCAATATTCATTAGAAAACTGGTCTATAGTTTTCTTTTTCTGTTTTTGTTCTCCCTGGTTTAGGCATCAAAACCATACTTGTGTCATAAGAAAAAAAATTGGTAGGACTTCCTTTTAACTTTTTTGGCCAAATAATTTATATAGCATTGGAATTAATTTTCCCTAAATGTGTGGTAAAATTCATTTGTAAATCCATTTGATCCTGCCTTTTTTCTTTTGAGAGCTCATTTATGGCTTGTTAAATTTCTTTTTCTTGGATACAGTTATTTATGTACTCTATTTTGTGATAGAAAATTTTAGATGTATTTGCTAGTTTCAGACAACATCCATTGCTAACCTTTCAGATTCTATCAAGAGGATCTGAATTTTGGCGAACATGACAATAGAGGAAAATTTTAAAAAGCTGGAAAAGATGTGAGAAGAATTGGAACACTAATGTATTTTTGGTGGAGTTGTCAACCACTTTGGAGAACAACTTGGAATTAAGCCCAAAGGGCTATAAAAAAGTACATACTTTTTACCCAGTAATACAAATTCTAGGGCTATATCCCAAAGAGATCATACAAATGGGAAAACCCACATGTACAAAAATATTTATAGCAGCTCTTTTTGCGGTAGCCAATGACTGGAAATTGAGGGCATGTCCATCAGTTGGGGAATGCTGAACAATTTGGGGTATTTGAATGTAATGGAATACTATTAAGCCGTAACAAATGATGAGCAGGAGAACTTCAGAAAAACCTGGAAAGACTTAATATGAACCGATGCTGAGTGAGGGGAGCAGAACCAGGAGAACATTGTACATAGTTACAGCTGCATCGTGTGATGACTAACTTTGATAGACTTTGCTCTTCTCAGCAATGCAAGCTTCCAAGAAACTTCCAAAAGGCTTATGATGGAAAATACTATCCACATCCAGACAATGAATTATGGAGACCGAATGCAAATTGGCGCATACTATTTGCTCTCTCTCTTTTTTAGTTTTGTTTTGTTTCTCTTTCTTGTGGTTCATTCCATTGGTTATAATTCTTTGCAACATGAAATATGGTTAATGCGACTGTATCATATTGTATCATATTGCAAGCTGTCTTGGAGAGGGGAAGATGGGGGAGGGGGAGAAAATTTAAAATTCAAAAGCTTGTGGAACTGAATGTTGTAAACTAAAAATAAATAATTTTTTTTTAAAAAAAGAGGATCTGAGTTTATGCTATTCAGAGCATGAGCTAAGGTGCATTAATCTTCAGAAAGCCCTCAAATTTTTTGTCTAAGATAAACTTTGGCTTAAATCCCCAACTAGAAGTGTCCTCTTCTTCCTTGCATCACTAAGACCCCATTATTCCTTTCCTAGATGTTTATATTCTGTTTTTTTAGAGACGTGTAGATATCTTAATACCCCTTTACATTATAGACCTATTAACACTAAGTGCTATATCTTTCACTGAACCTATCAGATTACCTTCCACACACAGACACTTAAAACATTTATTGAATTAAACAGAAGTAAAGTTTAGAAGAAATTTAACTATTGCCCCCCCCCAAAAAAAAACTATTGTCCTTTCACCTTCACATTGACATTACTTTGAATCAGATTTTGGAAAATCTTTCCTGGTTCAGGACTGAAGATATGAACCACAAAAATGTCACCCTGTCTTCCTTTCTTTGAAAAGTTTAGCATGTTGTTAATAGATTTGAGCTTTTAAAAATGCATTGATGTTATTTTTCTTTTAAGGGAAGATATAGTTTAACAATGGTTTTAGGGGGTGATACCAACTTAAAGGTATATTTTATAATGTTACTATTAATGGAATATTACTAATATAAATTACCCCTAAATTTTAGTCACTTGTTAAGTTAAAGTTTATGTTACACTTATCTTACCATGGCCCATAAAATAACTGGCAAAAATGCTGAAATCAAGAAAACTTTCAGTTTTCTTTTTGGCAAATACTTAGGTAAAGAAAACTGAAAAGTGGATCAACAAAACAAATCTATTAACAAGCCATCAAACTCATTACATTTTACAGCATGAAAGCAAGGATAGTTTAGGTTCTTCCTAATTGAAGGAAAAAAGCATCTGATGCTAAAGAGTGATTCTATACCTCCTTGTATTTTATTGTTGGTTATTTAAAAAGGCAGAACCAAGTACTTCCAAAGTGTCTTTGTTATGTTTCTTCTCCCAGGGACCTATTTCTTGCTCTCCTAGCAATAAACATTTATCACTGGCATGCTAGTGTTCAACTTTACCCACTGCTAGATTATTAGATACTTGAAAGGTAATACAGGTTTACACTTTGTTTCTTGGAATTCAATTTTTATTGACTTTATTTTTTTCCTGTAGGTACTGAGTAATCTTTTGGGTGAATATGAATGAAAAAAGTTAGATTTTTCTGCATATTTGCCTCTTAGAAGAAAAAAAAAACATGAAATCTGTGTAGTCTTCACAACATTAGTTTGTCACCAAAGGATCTGAATATACTAAATTGTACATTATTACTTAGATTTTGACTAACATCTCCCTTTCCCTTTAACAGTCCTCTTGAGACAAGGTTATGGGAAATAAAGACAGTCCTACCCTCCCCCTCAATTAAAAAAACACAAGGTTGATGTTCAGCCTAAATCACTGTGCCTTACTGCTGCCACTTTAATATTTATTCAGTCTGTCATTTAAAAAATGCCACTGACATCGAGTTATGTTGAGGTTGACACTGTGCCAAAAGGAAAAAGAAAACCAGCATAAACCAGCTTGTACTTTTTTTGCTATTTCCTCCAGTATACAGAACATTTTCTATTCAATTTCTGATTTTTCAGTAAAACATATTTTTTTTTATTTTTTAAATGAAACTGCATGCAAGTTTTGAGTATATCTTCCACATACTTTGCCCTTTAGTCATAAATAGATTGTTAGTATTCTTTCTTCTGTTAGCACAGACTTCATGTTTAGAGTCCTTGGTTTATAAATGAAAATGTGATCCTTGCCTTCAGGATTTTCAGTCAAAATTCACTGTACAGCATTTCATGCATATGGCATAAAAAATTGTGTGATAGCTAAATTTCAGAATATATAATTCCTCAACTTTATGGGTATGTTTAGTACTAATGAAAGCAAAGACTTGGGGTTTTTTAAAGGAAAATAAAATTATTTAGAGATAGATGCTGCCTTCCATTGCTGAAAAGATAGAAACAATTCACTTAGTCAATCAGTTTACCACCTGTATGTTAGGAAGGCAGCTGTGGAAAGTTCCGTTTGGACTTAGGAGAAATCTGGTTTCAAATAATATCTCTGATTGGGGCTTTGCAATTTTGCTTAACTTTATTTTGAAATTGTTTCTGCACTTATAAAATGAAGATTAAAATAAATAGTAGGTACTTAATAAATATTTGTTGACCTGGCTTAAAAATAATTCCAGTATTTACGTCACTAGTATTGCTATAAGGCACAAATGAGATAATGAGATCAAATTGCTTCATAGACCTTAAAGTATCATATAAATATCCCCTTATCGATATTACTGCTGAGATAACTTATAAAAGGATACATCTTGATTTTCTTCTATACTGATAGAAGAATTCAAGATATATTAGGGATTAAAATGAGAGCTCTGTAATTTATATACAAATGATTTTGCAATGTCTGTAATTTTCATTTAGCACCTAGCAAAGTCTACCTTATATCATGATGTAACTTTGCCAAATTTATTTCTTTTCTCTTCAAGCAGATTTATGCTTCTACTGTAAAATACAAACTCATCAGCTTAGCGTTTAAATCTCTTTGCCATATGTCTTCAGCCTATCTTTTCATTTTACTTTTATGTTAATGAAATTAACAAATATTAACATAAAAAATTAAAAACCACAAGAAATAACAATTTGTCACATTGTCTTATGGGAAGTTGTTTAATCATATGTTGATTCTAACAGAATAATAACAGCATAGCCCTGCTTATATGTCCCTGCAATTTTTTTTTCTTCTCTTTTGTGGATTTTTAAAATGTTTCATTGATATATTTTTTTTTTCTTTTGGAGCAACTAGATGGCACAGAGGAAAGAGTTTAAATATGGCCCCAGACACTTACTAGCTATATGACCCTTGCCAAAACATGTGACTTGTTTCTTCCATTTTCTTATCTGTCAAATGGGGAAAATAATAGCACCTATGTTGCAGGGTTGTTGTGAGGAACAAATGAGATAACATTTGTAAAGTTCTTGGCACATAGTAGGGCCTTAATAAATGCTCGTTTCCTTCTTTTTGTATCATTATCAGTACCCAATGACTTTCCAATCTAGAAATAGAAGCCTCCCTTGTCATTAATAAATATGTGTGCATGTATACATGCATTTATGAGCACACAGGTGTATATTTATATATATACATGTGTGTTGTACATGTGTGTATATACACATATGTATGTGCATATGCGGGCCTATAATTACATTTACATAGTGTGTGTCTATGTATGTGTGCATGTATGTATGTATGTATGCATGTATTCAACACAATGAGTTTCCGAGCACATATTCTCATTTTGTACTTTTCACAGTAGGTAGAAAGTGTGCTTCCTGACTGGTCCCTGTATTGATCAGAATTCCAAATTCTTGTAAAGTTTTATTCCTTTACATCATTGTGTAAATTCATTTTTCCTCATTGAGCTGTCTTCAAACAGTCACCAAACAAGCATCTATTAAACACTATTAAATGTCAGGCACAGGACTAACTGCTTGGTATACAAAGGAAAAAAATACTATCCAATTGACTCTGTGTCGATTCATATCTTGCCAGGTTTCTTAGAATTTGTATATTCATTATTTCTTATGGTCCAAGTATAAGTATGGAGATCCATCCCACTCAATCAGACACAGAATACTTAAACTCCTCAATCAATCAATCATTCAAAGATTTGAACTAGATTGGACAAATTATTTAATCAGATTGGGAGGACTTTGATTATTGAATGAAGTTAGATGGTTCCATACAGGAAATGATGTAATTGGATTTGGTTAAAAGAATCATACACATTTCTGGGCCTAAGTAATAACCTTGCTAAGAATTAAGTATTCCAGCAGGGCATTCTGGAAACAAAGAGACAAGTAGAGGTTGAGGAAAATGCCTTTGGGGAAAGGAGCATTTGCATTTTCTCTCCTCTCTCTCTCGCTAGAAAAGAACATGAGCTTTGAAAGGTCATAGGATTTGGACTTTCCACCAGTGTCCAGCATAGAGTCCCCAGAGGAGCAGGGTCCAAATCACCATCTAAATCTGGAGGTAAGAGATACATTGGGAAAAACTAAATATATTGAGGAAAAAAATGATGTAAGAACTCTGAAAGTATGTTGACCCTTCAAGCTCAGAAGAGTTTCCCCATAAATCTTGTTTGTAATTGTAAGAAAGTGTGCCCTAGACATTGGGGGGGATTTTTTTATGCCACCCTTTCCAAAAGGTAATAAACTGTGTCTAGTTAATTCAATGGGAAGCACATTGAATGGAGCTTTGTGGACAGTGTTATCAGAAACATGAGTCTATTGAACTTCCCCAATTATAGAAACCTCAAGGAAGAAAGAGAAGCCTTCTAATAACACAACCTGCCACTGGGACTAGGAGATTAGATAGTGAATCCAAAGGAGGTGCTACAAGATAGTACAGTATATCCATGCCCATAATTTCTATAGGCATCTCCCAATTGATTTGTTTCTGATTCTTTAGCACAACAAAACATGATGCTATGAATTTGTGGCATCTATGGGACTTTTCCTTTTTTCCCCCTAATTTGGGGTAAAGTCCTTGTAGTGCTATCACTGAGAAAAAGGATAATACCCTGCAGTGACATTTTTAATGTTCTAGCTCCACCAACAGTGTTCTGGTATACCTGAACGACCAGAAAACCTTAAACAGCTGTCATATTTTTGCTAATATTGCCATCACTGAATATGTAGTGGGAACTAATGGAAACTCAGGATTATTTTATTGTAATTCTTCATATTATTCATGGTTTAAAATATTTTTTTTTAGATCTTACATTTCTTCTACTTAAAACATCCTGTTTATATGCTTTGATCATTTATCTCTTTGGGAATGACTATTGTAGATGACAGTGAGAGACAGAGATGGAAAGGGTAAGAGAGAGAGAGATGATGATGATGATGATGATGATGATGATGATGATGTGTACATATGTGTGTATAGATACATAACCATGTGTGTTTATATACACTCTTAAATATGCACATACGTATATACATACTTATATATGAATTATATCTATTCGTGTATATATGGCATATAATGTTTATATGAACATATACGAAAACATACATTATATAATTTATGTACATTGCATTTTGTGCTTATGTATTGCTATTATAATATTCAATATATTTGAGAATTGTGATTAAAACACATATATCATATTTCACTGTGTATATCAGACTATCACCAGTTAATTTGGCTGAAAAGATTGCATTTCTACTTAACTCTCTCCCTTTTTTTCTAACCAAATTTATTTTACCAGTGAAAAAGTATTTTAAGGGTTGGAGCCAAGATGGCAGCTGAAAAGCAGGGATTTGCATGAGCTCTCCCCCAGGAACCTCCAAAAATCTATAAAAAATAGCTCTGAACAAATTCTAAAGCTGCAGAACCCACGAAATAACAGAGGGAAGCAGGACTCCAGCCCAGGAAAGCCTGGATGGTTGTGGGGAAGGGTATATCACACGGAACTGGGAGTAGAGCAGAGCAGAGGCCAGTGTGGGCTGCACCAGGACCAACCAGACCAGGAGCCAGGCAGAACAGGCCCTAGCAACCTGAATCTGTGAGCTGTGACAGTTACCAGACTTCTCAACCCACAAACACCAAAGACAACAGAGAAAGTTAGTGGGAAAAGCTGTGGAGAGAGAGTCAAAGGAGTTTGTGGTTCAGCCACCAGCCCAAAGGCAGCAGAGGTGGTGCAGTTCTGAGGACAGAAAGACAGCTCCAGTAGCTTCTGGCCCAAGGCCCACTTGGTGGCAAGAATTAAGTGTCAGATCAGAGCAGGAGTGCACAGCCTGCTAAAGATCTAAGTCATGGTCCTGGTTGGTGGCTCTTCGGGAAGGAGGAAAACTGGTGTAGCAGAGCTTGCTGTGTAGAAACAGCTCTGAAAGCAACAGCACAGCCCCTCAAGTTTGAGATAAAGTACTCTCTACTGTACAAGGAGTCATACCCCGATGAAAAACTCAAGGGTCAAGTAGTTGGCTGGGAACATGGCCAGGCAGTGAAAACAGACTCAGATTCAGACTCAGACTTTGGAATCTTTCTTTGGTGACAAGACCAAAAAATACAGCCAGAAGAAGTCAACAAATCAAAGAGCCTACATCAAAAGGCTCCAAGAAAAACATGAACTGGTCTCAGGGCACAGAAGAGCTCAAAAAGGATTTGGAAAAGCAAGTTAGAGAAATAGAGGAAAAATTGGGAAGAGAAATGAGAATGATGCGACAAAACCATGAAAAGCAAGTTAATGACTTGCTAAAGGAGACCCCAAAAATACTGAAGAAAATAACACCTTAAAAATAGACTAACTCAAATGGCAAAAGAGCTCCAACAAGCCAATGAGAAGAGGAATGCCTTGAAAAGCAGAATTAGCCAAATGGAAAAGGAGGTGCAAAAGAACACTGAAGAAAATACTACTATAAACATTAGATTGGAGCGAGTAGAAGCCAGTGACTTGATGAGAAATCAAGATATCATAAAACAGAACCAAAGGAATGAAAAAATGGAAGACACTGTCAAATATCTCATTGGAAAAATGACTGACCTGGAAAACAGAACCAAGAGAGTTAATTTAAAAATTATTGGACTACCTGGGAGCCATGATCAAAAAAAGAGCCTAGATATCATCTTTCAAGAAATTATCAAGGAACACTACCCTGATATTCTTGAGTCAGAGGGTAAAATAGAAATTGAAAGAATCCACCGATTTCCTCCTAAAAAAGATCCCAAAAATAAAACTCCAAGGAATATTTTCACCAAATTCCAGAGCTTCCAGATAAAGGAGAAAATAATGCAAGAAGGCAGAAAGAAAGAGTTTGAGTATTGTGGAAACGCAATCAGTATAATACAAGATCTAGCAGCTTTTACACTAAGGGATTGAAGGGCTTGGAATCTGATATTCCAGAGGTCAATGGAGCTAGGATTAAAACCAAGAATCACCTACCTAGCAAAATTGAGTATAAAGCTTAAAGGCAAAATATGGATTTTCAATAAAATAGAGGACTTTCAAGCTTTCTCAGTGAAAAGACCAGAGCTTAATAGAAAATCTGACTTTCAAACACAAGAATCAAGAGAAGCATGAAAAGGTAAACAAGAAAGAGAAATCATAAGGGATTTACTAAAGTTAGAATATTTTGTTTACATTCCTATATGGAAAAATGATGTGTATAATTCATGAGAGCTCAGTATTGGGGTAGCTCAAGGGAAAATACATACATATATATATATATATATGTATATATATATATATATATGTGTATATATATAAACACACACACACAACATACACATATAGACAGAGGGCCTAGGGTGAGTTGAATATGAAGGGATGATATCTAAAAAAATCAAATCAAATCAATATATTGAGAGAGCGACAAAGGGAAAGATAGAATGAGGTAAATTATCTCACATAAAAGTGGCAAGAAAAAGCAGTTCTGTATGAAGGGAAGAGGGGGCAGGTGAGGTAGAATGATTGAATCTTGCTCTCATCGGATTTGACCAGAGGAGGGAATAACATATAGACTCAATTGGGTATCTTACCCTACAGGAAAGAAGGAGGAAGTAGTTAAAAAGGAGGGGGGATGTCGATAGAAGGGAGGGCAGATAGGTGGATAAGGTAATGAAAAGCAAACACTTTCTAAAAGGGACAGAGTCAAGGGAGAAAATAGAATAAAGGGGGATAGGATAAGAAGGAGCAAAATACAGTTAGTCTTTCACAACATGAGTATTGTGGAAGGATGTTGCATAATGATACACATGTGGCCTATGTTGAATTGCTTGCCTTCTTAGGGAAGGTGGGTGGAGAGGGCAGAGGGGAGAGAATTTGGAACTCAAAGTTTTAAAAGCAGATGTTCAAAAAAAATTTTTGCATGCAACTAGGAAATAAGATGTACAGGCAATGTGGCATAGAAATCTATCTTGCCCTACAAGAAAGTAAGGGAAAAAGGGATGGGGCGGGGAGTGGGGTGACAGAAGGGAGGGTTGACTGGGGAATGAGGCAATGAGAATATATGTTATCTTGGAGTGGGGGGAAGGGTAGAAATGGGGAAAAATTTGTAATTCAAAGTGTTGTGAAAATCAATGCTGAAAACTAAAAATATTGAATAAATGTAACAAAAAATACTGTAGCAGACATAAAAAATAAACCATAGCTGAACCATGAATCCTTCCTAAAATATCTACCTAATGCACTGTAGATCTTTCTTAATGACCAGCAAGCACTTATGAAGCACCTACTTTGTTTGGAACTGGAGATGCAACAATAAAAATCAAACAATCCCTGTCACACCCTTTTGGATTCTTTTAATATTCTGTGGCCCCCAGAAAAAAATAGGTGAGCTCCCCATTCAAACTTGTGCTCTATGCATTAGAGAGCTTTCTTAATGGTTTTTCATTCAGTATTTGATTTTTTTGTTATAAAATATAAAAGTGCTTCCCACGATACCTAACTATTGCTCTAGATCTAACTAGGTAACACGAGACTTACCGTCCTTGGAAGTTATGCCATTGTCTGCTCTGGTAAAATAAACAGTCTACATTTTATGTTTTCTCACAAACTACATATTTTAAATCTATTATTTTGTAGCATTGTGGTACAGTGACAAGAATGATAGCTCTGGAATGACAGGACCTGTGCTCATATCCCACTTCTGACATTAATTACCTTTTACCTTGGCTGTGATTCTTAACCTGAATAGGGCCCAGTTTCATAATATGTAAAATTAAGGGATTGGATCAGATGGCCTCTTAGGTACTTTCTAGTAATAAATCTCTGTTTCTATGATCCCATTTCCCTTATCATGCTGTTTAATTAATACTGAATTACCTAGTACTGTCTAACCTAGAAGAGTGGCATCAAAGTCTAATAGAAATAGGGCTACCAAATGGTAATTTCACTTCTTTGTGACTCAAATTTTAACTTTGATAACCACACATTAACATTGTCTTTGTTCTATTGTGTTTTAGGTATTTTATTATTTTCCAAGTATATCTTAAATCTGGTTAGGTCCATTTAGGAGTACTGTGGTTTGTAATGCATCCTGTGGACCACATCTGACACTTCCAGAGACTTGTGTGTTTGGGGGGATCCTAAGAGAAAAGTTATGTTTTAGTGGAAAGATCACTGGCCTGAAAGTCAAGAGTCTTGATTTCTACTCCAGGTTGTGCCAGTAACACATTGCATGTCTTAGTCCCTTCTTACAGCAGTTGTTTTAAATGATGCTCAAGGTCCCTACTAATATTATATTATTTTGTTGTCAGCAGGTGAATATAAGTGAAATTTCCTTTTAAACTATACTATAAATTTTGTCATATAAGGACTAAAAGCATTTCTAAGTTCCTTAATCTATAAATGACAATATCAAGGTAGCTTTATCTTTCTTGAGTTCTTTGTCTTGAGTCTATTTAAACCTTTACATTAACCCCAAAATATAATATACACGAGAGAGAATAACACATAAAACCCTTCAGAGGTCATCTAGTTTATGCTCCAGAACCGATCCAGTTAGGGTCTTCAAAGAAGAAAGAAAGGGCAGATAGATGGAAGTCCAGAGCTTTTCTCAGTATTTTCCCCCAGTTTTTGGTCATACAATCACTGGCCATAGAAGGATATGCTAATCAGTCAGCAGAAAAGCACAAATTTATTAAGGTTTGGCAATCTCGGTGAATCACTTAAAGAACCTTATCTTACTTTCCAATGAACTGAACTTCATGGAACTGCAGTGACCAAAGGCCCATCTTTGATAATAAACTGCCCAGGGCACATTTTACTAGCATCAGCTGGACCTTCCACCAAAGACCATCAAATGCTTTAAGATCTACTTAGTTCAAACATTCAACCTCCAACCTTAATTGGTATCGATGAATATAAGCCATTTTCTCATTTTACCACCATCTGATACTGTCTGTTTCCACGGGCAAATCATTTACCTGCTCGAAACCTCAGTTTGCCATATTTGTGAAATAGAATGATAGTTGTAGTACCCGCCTCACAGGAATTGTGTGAAAGCCCCATGGATGCTGTCATTTTGTCATTTTTCAAAGTGCTACATAAGAAGCAGTTATTACTTTTACTTTAAGTCAGTCCATTTGCTCAGATTTTTGAGGACATTTCTTATTTACTCATATATTTTATTTGCAAACTTAGAAGGAAGCAATTACAATTCTGATGCAGTATATGAAACATATATACAGGGGGAAAATATACTCTCTTTTATATATGAAGGCAGGGGTTGAGGGGCTCTGAATGTGATACATTTCCTAAACTTCCTTGAATCTCTTGAGTTAAGGAACAAAAACCTGTTTGCTTCTGAGGATCACAACAAGTAACCTACTCATTCAGTTGGCATCTAATTCACGTAAGGGAAATTATTTTTTCAAAGATATTTTAGACAAGAAAGATAATAAAGTGGAGATAAGAAGGCTTTCAATCAAGAAGGTTGCTGCAAGCTTATTTGAGGGCAAACTCCTGACTAAAACAAGGCAGCTCCAGCAACTGAAAGTAACTTAGATGCCATCAACTGATTCACAGCAGCCTTGACTTACACAACGATCCTGTCCCCCTTTAACCAGCAAGAGAATGCCTTCTGTTGGAACATTCTTTATCATACTATTTATGCAAATTGTTGTCTGTTAAAATATGGATCCACCCAACAATAGAATTGATATAGTCAACATTTCCTTGTCCATTTTTCTGGTTTTAATTCAGTGAGATTCATTCTGTAAGTTGAATAGACATCTATTGTCTATCGTATTTGCTTCTCAGCCTACCGGTATCACTCTCCAAAGCACAATAAGTGTGAGAAATGTATGCATTTCTATGTATTTTTGGTAAATCACGACAATGATAACAACAGCAATAATACTTTTCCAGTGATATATTTTGGTATTATAATACTTTCATTTCTGAATATGCCACTATCTCCTCTGCTATCCATAAAACCATCCTTTGTAACAAAAAGTCTTAAATTGAAGGGAAAAAATTCAGGAAAACCAACTACCAATGTATTACCCATGTCTGCCATGATCCGACTATGTACCATACTTTATACCCATCATCGTGCAACTGTGCAAAGAAGGAAGGGAGGTGCATTTTCTGTTCTCTTCCTCCATGGCTAAGACTGGTGCCAGCTCTGCCTTTCTTAAATGTTCTTTATTGTTTCAAGCCCACAGAAAGCATGTTGCGTAGTGGGTGAAAACAACCTTCTGCTCTTCCCATTTCATTTAAGTCATAATTGCAATGCGATGATCATTGAAGCCATAATTCAGAGGTAAATACTGCTACTTGATCTTCATGAGTATCTTTTCATTTATTAATATCATACAGATGCTATTAAAACTCACTTTTTATCTTCTCATCTCATCCCTGTTCATCCTTGATAGTATCAAACTATAGGGTATTTGAGAGAAGAATTCTTCCAAGATGATTTCCAGGTAGTCAGTTCCATTCCATATTATGTTTTAAAGATCTGAGGATTTTTCTCCATAAGTTCCTGAATTAATGCAGAAATCTATGCTTCTGAGTTTCAGAAATGGCTATGCATGAAAAATTCTTTTTCTTGCTGTTCCACCTTCTAGGGACATGTCTCTTAAGCATTAACTAGACAGATACCATTTATAGACTCAGTGGACTTTATCAGGCCTTCACTTGAATTTAATTGGTGTGTAAAGAGCATTAGACTTTGAGCCAGGTAACGTATGTTCTAGTCTTGACTCTATGTATTAGATGTGGCCATACAGACATTGTTTTCTTTCTTCAAGTGGGAGTTTTCTCCTCTGTAAAATAGGAATAACAATCTGTGAATTAAGCTTCTAACATAGATTTAATGATAAAAGTGCTTTGTAAAGCTTAAAGAACTATACACATACTTTTTATCATTGAAGATATGAGGAGAAAATACAACACTGGATGGCTCTAAAATAGGACATTCTAATTTTATTTTGACTCACTTTGGGATTTTTTTTATTTGGAGAATATAAGACTGCTTCATAGAATCTTAGAGTTGGATAGGCCTGTAGTTGTCTTCAAGTTCAATCCATACCTGATGAAATATCTTCTAAACAACCTGACGAGTGCTCATTAAGCCTTGGCCTGAAAGACCTCAATGGTAAGTTTCTCATTAAATACAACCTAAATTTATCTCCTTGTAATTTCCACTCGTTTCTAGTTCTACCATCTGGGGCCAAGGAAAAGAAGGCTAATGCTCCTTCCACATGTCAGTTTTTGAGATACCTGAAGGCATACATATATATATATATATATATATACATATATATGTGTGTGTGTGTGTGTGTGTGTGTGTGTGTGTGTGTGTGTGTGTGTGTGTGGCCTCTGAAATTCTGTTCTACATACTAAACGTCTCTAGTCCCTTTGACAAATTTTCTTTTAACATAAACTGATGGTTCTTCCATTCACTGTTGCTTTATTGGTCCATCTATAAATTCCAGCTTTTATGACAAGTCATATAAACATAATTATAATGGCAGAAACCCACATAGGTTCACTTCCACAGTCTCTAATAAATATTTATTCTTGTGGCAAAAGTGAACAACGAATGGGTGCTGACAGAGCATCCTCCGAGAGAGATAAATAGATGGATAGACTGATTGGCATAGATTGCTTCATACATTGATATATAGATTCATAGAGAGATAGAGGTATAGTTATACACATTTTCCTTCCAAGTCCTCATCTTAGTCTGTATGGAGATGGTTGTACAACAATTTCAAATGTCTCAAATGACAGAATTGACATTTTTTGTGGGACATAGAATGAAATGCTGAATGATGAAGAAACTAACAAATCCTTTTAGTTATTTTAATTTGGGTTTTTTGCTTGTTTGTTTACTTTTATTATTAGCATTGGACATTGTTTTTCCTAGTTTGCAGGTAAAAAGTGAAGCCCTGAAAAAAATTTTCCAGTTTTAAATACATACACTTATCTAGGGAAACTACTTTCTACTTTGTTTTGCATTATGTTTTGCTCAGAAGAACCTATAAGTGAAAGAGGCACCTTGCTCTGTCATATGTGAATGGAGCAAAGTAAGGGTTGAAGCTGACGATGCTTATGGCTGGCTACACAGCTAAAGGAAGAAGACTTTTACGAGTCGTATTGTCAGCCAACCAGAGGCAGTGCGTTTGCGCTCTAGTCTCTCCAAAGCATTCAAGTATCTCCTCACACGTCATCACAATTCCACCAAAAACAACTCACTAGCACTTAAAATATGAAGATACTATCATGTTGTTGTGTGTTGTGATTAGGAAGCTGATGGAGTCTACACATGTACTGGAATTGCATTACCTTAAACCTTTTCCATTGGTTGGTTTCTTAAGCTCTTTTGCTTCTGGTTAAGAATAACACCCCTATTGAAAAATAGGCAGCTAAGTGGCAAAGTGTATAAAAAACTAGAAACTGAGTGAGAAAGATTTGGGTGCAGATCCTGTCTCATACCCTTAGTAACTGTGTGACTCTGGCTAAGTACCTTAGTTTTTTTGTTTTGTTTTTTAATCTGAGTTTATTCATTTGTAAAGTGAGGATAATAAAATGTACTTAACAGAATTAGGAGCATCAAAAGACATAACATATATAAACATTAATATGCTATGTGAATGCTAGCTACCACATCTTGATAGAAGTGATGCCATTCTATCACATCGTCTCAAGCAGATTTCCCTTTCTCTTCCCGACTCGCTAATTTATCTTTAATCTCTCTTTTTTCTTCTGGCTACTTCCCTATTGCCGATGAATATACCCATACCTCCTCCATCTTCAAAAATCCCTCATTTGATCCATACATCACTGTTAGCTATCATTTCCTATCTCTCCTGCCTTTTGTGGCTAACTGCTTGTGAATGCCAATTATAATAGGTGCTTCCAAGTGCTTTGTTCACATTGTCTTTTAACTCTCAACAGTCTGACTTCTGTTCTCATCATTCAACTGAAACTACTCTCTCAAAGTTATTAATAATGTCATAATTGCCTAACTTAATGGCCTTTTCTCAATCCTTATCCTTCTTGATCTCTGTAATCTGTAACACTGTCAATCACTCGCCTCTCTGATACTCTCTTCAGTCTAGATTTTTGTGATACTGCCCTCTTCTGGTTCTCATTCTACATATCTTTCCACTCCTCAGTCTTTTTTTTTTTTTCTGTTACATCTTCATCCAGGTCACTACTGTTAACTCTGAATGTTCCATAAGGCTACCTTCTCTTCTCTACATATCCTATTTTACTTGATGATTTCATCAACTCCCATGAATTCAGTTATCTCCATGCTGATCATTTTCAAAACTACTTCTCCAGCTTTTTTTCTTTGATGATCTTCAGACTCAAATCTCCAACTGCATATTTGACACCTCAAAAGTAGAAAATTCATTTTTGTGGTGGCCAAGAACTGGAAATCGAGGGGACATGGGGAATGGCTGAACAAGTTGTGGTGTGTGAATATAATGGAATACTATTTTGCTATAAGAAATGATAAACAAGAGGGCTTCAGAAAAACCTGGAAAGACTTATATGAATTGATGCCGACTGAAGTGAGTTGAACCAGGAGAACATTGTACACAGTAACAGCAACAGTGTTCAATGACTGGTTTTGAAAGACTTAGCCCTTCTCGGCAATGCAAGGACTGAAAACAATTCCAAAGGACTCATGGTGGAAAATTCCATTCAAATCCAGAGAAAGAACTATGGAGTCAGAATGCAGAATGAATCAGAATATTTTCTTTTTTGTTTTGTTTTGTTATGTTTTTCTTTCTCATGGTTTCTCCCATTCATTATAATTCTCTATGCAACATGACTAATGTGAAAATGCATTTAATAGGAATGTACGTGTAGAACCCATAGCAGATTGCATGCCATTTTGAGGAGGGAAGGGAGAAGGAGGGGGAGAAAATTTAAAACCTAAGGAAATGAATGTTAGAAAATAAAAATAAATGAATTCTTTTTTTAAAAAGTAGAAAATTCAAAATCTATAAAACTGAATTAATCATTGCCCCCGAAAGGTTTCTTTTCTCTACTTCCCTGCTACTATTGAGTTTACCATGATCCTTCCTGTCACCTTGAATTGCCACCTAGGTATCATCCTGAATTGTTTACTCTCTCTTGCCCTCCATATCTAATATGTTGTCAAACCCTATATATTTTACTTTTATAACATCTCTTGAATATACTCTCCCACTTCTCTCTTCTGACATTGCCACCACCCTGGTACAGGCCCTCATCACTTCATGCCTAGACTATAATAATGGCTTGTTGGTTGGTCTTTCAGTCATAAAACTTTCCCCACTACTGGCCTCCATTCAGCTGTAAAAGCAATATTCATAAAGTGATGGCCTGATCATATCACTCCACTCTGCCTCCCAACTCAGTAAACTCTAGTGGTTACATATCACCTCTTATGTCAGTAAGGCAAGATTCATGACCTCCAGGATGACCGTGAACATGCCTGAATGGTTCAGAATTGCAAATTATAAGAAATTCTCTAAGTAGAAGGCAGAGGAAGTATAACATTTATCTAGACACATGAGAATCCAGTCCCAGGACCAGTAATTCCAATTCCATTTAGTAGCAATTATATTCCAAAACCAGTAAGCCCACCTCAATGTAGCAAAAGGAAATTATGACAAAGTATTATAGGAAGGAGCCAAGCTGTCCTATAACCCCCACCCCCAGGGCTTTCCTGTAAACAGTCACTCAGGAATCCTACCTCTCCACTCAGCACTCTCTCCTGCAGCTCTGCTGACTCAGAGTTCCTTGATTTACAAAATTCTCTCTTGTTCTGCACTCTCCATTCTGCAGTCTCTCTAGATGCTGGCTATCCCTCAGTGTCTGCTGCCTCAATAACTTCTTGATGGCTGCTTCTGGATCCTGCCACTCTCAGTTCTGCTGCTCCCAATTCTGCTGCTCCCAATTCTGGGTTCTGTTTTTAGAAAGTCCTAGACAGCATTTGATTGACTAGAGGTCAGTGCACATACCATTGGCTCTGGTCTTAGCAACTCTCCATAGGGACCTGAGGGCTTCATACTTCCTGAGGCCTAACTAGAAAAAGGGTGTAGACCTGGGGCCACATACCTAGTTAGTGAAAGGGTATGGGCCTGCCTTTAATCAGGCTTCCCTTTGTTGGCCCCGCCTAAAGCCTATTCAATCAGCAAGAAAGATCTTTCACTTACTGATTGGCCTTAGAACTTTAGAATCAAATATAAAATTTTCTTTTTGACATTCAAAGCCCTTCATAATCTGTCACCTCTCTTGCCCCCAACCTTTCAAGTCTTTTTAGACCTTAGACCCCACTCCACCTCACACATAAACACTCAGATAAATGGCCCCTTGAACAAAGACTGGCAGGATATTTTGGATACTAAATTGAGGTATTTGTGTTTCAGGCCTCTGGCAAGCATCTCTCTGTCTTCTATTTTCATAGCACCATGACTTTGATTTGGGATTGTAAACAGGGTGATCACCAGTGCAGGATTGTGGTGGAGGAGGGATGAAAGGACAGAATGAAGCATTAACCTAGTATGGTTTGTAGTTTAAATCACTGATTTTTAACAGAAACAAGTGTACAGTATGTTTTCTTAATAATACAAATAATTATATTCGCAATTTGTTTCAAAAGCCAAAGAAAAAGCGGATCTGAGTTCAAATCTGACCTCAGACATTTACTAGCTACGAGATGCTGGGAAAGTCACTTAACCCCCAATTGCCTCTAAAAAAATAAAAAAAAAAACAGACAAAAAAACATACAAGATACTCCATCTCTCACCTCAAGGAATTTATATTGGCTGTTACTCATGCCTAGCATCCACTAGCTCCTCATCTCTACCTCCTGACTTCCTTATAGTTCCAGCTAAAATTTCATCTTCTACAGGAAATAGCATTTCATTTTTTCCTTTAATGACATGTAAAATGACTTATAATTTTTCGATTTAAAATTCCAAATTCTCTTCCTCCCTCTGTCGCCCCACCCTACCCCCTGAAATGGTAAGAAATATGATCTAGGTTATACACATATAATCATGTTAAACATATTTTGGTATTAATCATTTTGTAGAAGAACCAAAAAATAAAACGAAACAAAGAAAGTGAATAATAGAATGCTTCAGTGTGCATTTGGACTTCATTAGTTCTTTCTCTGAAGCTGGACATCATATTTCATCATGTGTCCTTTGGGTTTGTCTTGTATCATTGTGTTGCTGAGAATACTTAAGTCATTCACAGTTGTTCATTGCCTAATACTGCTATTACTGTGTATAATGCTCTCCTGGTTCTGTTCACTTCATTCTGCATCAATTCATGTGAATCTTTTGGGATTTTTCTGAAATCAGCCTGCTCATCAGTTCTCATAGCTTTACAGGGAGCTTTTACTGAACTTCTTTTATGCTAGTCCCTTCCCTTTATTGATTATTTGCAATTGATTTTGCACTGTAATCTACTTTTGCATAGATGTCTTACATGTTGTCTCCAACATGTGACCTCCTCGAGGATAAGGAATATCTTTTACCTTTCTGTGTACTTTCAGTGTTTAGCACAGTGCCTGAAGGCAGTTAATAATTATTTATTGAATGAATGACTTAATGATTAATTGCTGTCTGATACCAAAATAATAATCTACTTCATGGTAGTCAGTGACTTATCATTATAAGATAAAACTCAAGGAAGATATCTTTCTGTTAGAGAGGAACCAAATAGTCCTTATGTAATCTTTCCAATGGTCTCAGGGCAGTTGTTTGATTTATAATGTTTGCATAAACACCCTAAACATCTACACTCTAAAAAGTCATATACAAATGAAGAAATGGACCAATATACCCTGCAGCCTCAGTTACTGTTCTCCCTTCAAACGGATGCTCTTACTCTATTTATTTGTGGGGCAGTTCTCTATCTAGTCCTCCAAACAGTCTTTGTCTCCACTCAGCATTATATGAGAAAAACTATGTTTCTCCACAAGTGGATTTTATCACTTTTTCCTTACATGAATGTGATTTTTTTTATAGCAACTGATTTGTTTATGTATGCAAGAAGCAGTACCTAACACTTTTTTAAGAAAAAAAAGTTGTCTAAAAGTGCTATGCATTACAGAAATTACAAAATGTGTTTGTAGATATAGGTGTAGAATATGTTGACTTCTTCAATAATTTCAAGAATTTCTTTGTCAATATAGATCAATACGATTGTGTACCAGAGCAAAAAAAGAGGTAATGAGAGAAATGGGAATAAGCCCAGTTAATAAAAATCTCATCCTTTTCAAAAGTTAGTAAAATTTAGATTATAACCAGACTTTGAATAGTATTGTTTATTGTGATGATCGTGATAACATGTATATAATACTTTAAGATTTGCAAAGAGTTTTATATACATTATTTTATTTCATTGAATTCTGACAATAATTTTGAGTTGCAGCTGCTGCTATGTTCTCCACTTTAGAAATGAAATTGAGTCAGAGGCTAAATGACTTTCTTTTGGTTAAATGATTTGAATTCAGGTCTTCCTTACTCTAAGTTCAGTACTCTATGTACTATAATTAGATGCGCTATACTACAACTAGCTGCCCATATATGAAGTTAAAATAAAACAAAATATTCCAGTAATTGAGCTCACAGATTTTGAAAAAAAAAACCCTGACTTTTAAATTTGGGATGAAAAGAATCTTCCATGTATTCCAACAATTTTCTACTAAGATCTAGCTCCTCTAAGGCTTTTTAAATCTACTACCAAATATTTTAAACAGCTTTAGAATGAAGTCTTCACGATTTTCTTATTCCTTTGCCATCCAAGTAAAAATTTTACATGTGTTCGTTATGTCACCAAAAAATCATGTCTAAATAAGAATAACTTAACTAAAACATATTGAGACCAGCAAAAATGGTGATATATAGCAGGGGAACTATATTTAGAAAATATGTATTATTAATTGATATCATCTATTCCTAGAGCGTGAGCATATGCTTTGATGAATATGTATGGAAATGTAGAAATTCCATTAAGTAAAATGAAGAGAGAGAATAATTCTGCAACTTAAATCATTATAAATGTGTAACCAAAGAAATGGATTGTAATGGTCAGTCCATGTCACTGTGAAATCATATCATACACAGAATTCAGTAGGGCAGAGATGATTACCATGGAAAATTTTCTATCTAAAAATAACTAACAGTCAAGACAAAAGGCAATCATTTTTAAAGTTGATGACAGTTTAATAAATGTTGGTTAAATGTAATATGTATTGATGTTTGCCTGGAGGAAGCCACAATTCTTAGGAGAAACAGAAATGTGACCTTTGCTCTCTGGAACCAGCATTTAGACATAAGGCAGCAGGACCCTTGCATTTAAAGGTTTGTGAGGATGTTCTATAAAAGAACTTAAGCCTGGGTAGCCATGGTCAAGTGCTACAGAACTATATTTCATCATCAGAGACCTTTTTACCCTATCTTAGGGGAATTGGTTTATTGAATGAATTGTTACAGCTTCACTATGCCTAACAGTGATTTAAGTCAGAACAATATACTGAAAGTGCAACCTACCCAAGGAAAACAGCTTGGAAGAGAAAGCAAGTAAATTCTGCTCTGGGAAGGATGCCTGAGATTTTGTGAAATGAATAAGAGAAATGTTGGTATAATAATTGTCAGTTCATCCAATAAATGGCTTTTTAATGAGAGCATGATGATACCTAAATATTAATCTAGAATTATTTAATCTGCTGAGTCCCACATATGCTTTGTGGTCCAAAGGGATAGCTTGGGCATTAAACTACCTGGAGTTTTTTCCACAGGATGAGTTCTATAATGGTTCCTGCACTAGACAAAATGCCTTGTTCTCTAATTTGTCCCCAATTACAAATTTACAGATCACTTTTTTTTTTCTATCTACAGCCTGTTCAAAGAGGGAATTGTCTTTTCTTGCATATTGGATCCTAATTCCCACATCATGATGTATCTACAAAAAATTTTATTGATTTCTGATATGTTCCTTAAGACATTGGATTTTGAGTGTGTCAGTAACCACATTCTCTGGGTCCCCTGTTGCTTCCTTGTAACCTGTAAAGTGAGGGTATTGGATAGGAAACCTTTAACATCCCTCTAAGCCCTTACGCTATTCTCATGAGAAATTCATTGCCAATGACAAATGACTTTTTGAAATTTTGATTTCTCTTGTCAGGTATTATAAGACACAAGATTCTATTCATATTTAAAGGCCATATGTTCCTAAAGACGTTGCTATTTTTTATATAATAACTACTTGCCTATAGAGGTATTAAAGATGTATTTATTGGCAAAAATCAATGTAAGAAAATAAATAGTGTAAGATTAGATTGATTTCTCAAAAACTCGATCCTCTCCTTTTCTCATGCTGGAAATTCAGGAGCTAGTCAATGGACTAATCTCATTATCCACTAATACAGGTGATTCACCTGTTTCTAACCTAGGCCAGCTCTTCTTTCCCTGGGCATCCTGATGTCCTTTTGTTCCTAGGTGCTTACTATATTAATGTTCAACTTAGTACAGATATTTTTTAGACATAAACAACTTCAGCTCAAAATGCCTGGGCTCAAGAAATCCAAAGGCCTTAGCCTTCTGGATAGCTTAGATTAAAGACATTGTCACATCATCTGGCAAGAGACAATTCATTGATAATTAAGAAAAAAAAAGAAATATCTAGTATTACACTGGGAATAACATTGCACTGGCAGTTAGAAGTCAAAGACTGTAACCCTGGCTTTATCACTAAATAAATATGTGACTTTGAGTTAGTCACTTATCTTTCTTTTAAAATGTTTTTTTAATCACTTATCTTTCCGAGACCATATTTCATCATGTATAAAGTTAGAGAGACAGACTACATGCTGCTGCAGGTATCTTTCAGAGCTAAAATTCTATGATTTTAAAAGTTTTGATATGTCACAATTTAAATTGAACAAGAAGAAATTAATAAGTTTAAAATATCTACTGACTCCAAATACAGTACTTTTTCATTCCCAAAGTAATATCACATCTCTTTCTCTCTCCTTGTATTCTTATCCAGGTTCTCTTTTTCTTCTAAAATTCAATTTTTAAAAGAGAGAAGTGGGAACAGAGAAATGTTGGAATTTATTCAAAGTACATCAGTAGGTACCAGGGTGGTTGAAATACCTGGAAAGTTACATCATTGTGCCTATTAATTATAGACAGAAAATAGTTATCTATGGGTTTTAACAAGGCTTCCATTGAATTCTTCCTCTGATGACTCATCATGATGTTCAGTTTTTTCACCCCTGTCCAAATCTTCATGACCTCATTTTGAGATTTTCTTGTCAAAGATACTGGAGTAGTTTGCCATTTCCTTTTGCAGCTCACTTTACAGATGAGGAACCCAAGCTGGGGAAGGAAATGGCAAACCACTCCAACCTATCATAAGAGAAAACCCAAATGATGTAACAAAGAGTGCAACACAACTGAAACAACTAAGAACCAAAATCAGTATAGATAATCAAAACTATGCATACATGTTCATATGTATGTGTGCTATAATTAAGATCAATATCTGCCAGCATCTCAGTCTCCCATCCCTACCCCAGCATAAGTTAGAATAGATTTTTGTTTATATATTTGTTTGTTTGTTTGTTTTCTCATGAAAGGACACAAAGCTTGGGGCAGCTAGGTGGTGCAGTGAGTAGAGCACCAGCCCAGGAGTCAGGAGGACCTGATTTCAAATCTGGCCTCAGACACTTGACACACTTATTAGCTGTGAGACCTTGGGCAAATCACTTAACCCCAATTGTCCTGCCTTCCACACTCCGAAAAAACAAACCCTCCCCCACCAAAAAAATACAAAAAACAACCAAACAAAAAAAGACACAAAGCTGGCCCAGGAACCTGGCCCCTGTTCATCTTTTTTTCATGGCTTCTTATACTCATGTGGCTTCCTAATTAGGTTAGGGCCATAAAAAACTCCTTGCAACATGTAGCCTTGGACTTTTAGCCTTGGATGTCTGGAACCAAAAGAGTCACCCTACCCCAACCTACTGACCAGACATGTTTTATAAGGAGACAAAGGGAATATTTGGAATACTGTTGTATGTAATTATGGAGAGAAATAATAATTCAAGCCATTAATAGTGGCAATTGCTATTGAACTTACAGTAATGTGGGCAGATCTAGGGGAGAAATGTGATTATCAGAAGGAGCAAACTGGAGTAGAGGATGTGGTAAATTTGAAAGAGGAAAGATAACAACTAACAGATATTGAAACTACTCTGGGTAGAAAAATGGAATAGAAAACTACTGATAATTTACCGCCTTAAAAAGATTACTTAAAAAATACTAAACTAAAAGGCATCATTCCTCTTTTTTACCTTAGTGGTACAGATCCCAACATCAGTTTCTAATTCTTTAAATTGGTTTAAATTAGTTGAATTAGTTTGGGTTAATTAGTATTTTGTTCTCTTTTTAATAGACTTCTTCAGGTTGTGGTACATACATAGATTTTTACCAACTGGAGAATGAGATGCTGAGATTTCAAGGACATTAATGTATATGTATGTATTAATGATGTAAATCATGGTGGGCAGGATTTTTATTCCTTAGAATTATAGTAAAAACATTACAAAGGTGAAAAACTTGAAAACAAAAAGTACTAGAGATACTTCAAAGACCTGTAATTTCATTGGTATGAGTATTCTTTTGCAAATTAATAGGCGAGTTTTGAGAACTTAGCCACAGGGCTAAACAATTCATCACCCCTATCTAGGATTATTATGATTCTCCACAAACTTATTTAGGCTGATGCCTTGAGCAATATAAACAGTCTATCATCGGACCAATATTGGAAATCTTCCAAGATTGTTAGAAGTGGCCTGCACATTTGTTCCACTATAAAAATTTTCAAGAAACCAGGACCACCTGCAATCCAAAATGAAGCAGAAAAGTAGGCTTTGATGCAGGTATAGATGCCAACATGGAAACAAGCATATATATACATCATGCATAGCACAATTTTTAGTTTTACCAGAAGTTATAGAATAATCAGATTGGAACATAGCCCAGAATGTGCTGTTAAACTAGACTAAGTATTTTGTACTTCTTTTATTTTTTTTAAATTAATATTTTTAGTTTTCAGCATTGATTTCCACAAGATGTTGAATTATAAATTTTCTCCCCATTTCTACACTCCCTCCCACTCCAAGATGGCATATATTCTGATTGCCCCATTCCCCAGTCAGCCCTTCCTTCTGTCACCCCAGTCCCCTCCCATCCGCTTTTCCCTTACTTTCTTGTAGGACAAGATAGATTTCTATGTCCCATTGCCTGTATATCTTATTTCCTAGTTGCATGCAAAAACAACTTTTTACATTTTTTGAAGATCTCTTTTTAAAACTTTTATTTCCAAATTCTCTCCCCTCTTCCCTCCCCACCCACCCTCCCTAAGAAGTTAAACAATTCAACACAGGCCACACGTATCATTATGCAAAACCCTTCCACAATACTCATGTGAAAGACTAGCTATACTTTGCTCCCTCCTATCCTGTACCCCTTTATTCAATTTTCTCTCTTGACCCTGTCCCTTTTAGAGAGTGTTTGCTTTTCATTACCTTATCCCCCTATCTGCCCTCCCTTCTATCATCCCCCCTATTTTATCTCCTTCCTCCTTCTTTCCTATGGGGTAAGACACCCAATTGAGTGTGTATGTTATAACCTCCACAAGTCAAATCCAACGAAAGCAAGATTCACTCATTCCCCTTTACCTGCCCCCTCTTTCCTTCCAACTAACTGCTTTTTCTTGGCATTTTTATGTGATATAATTTATCCCATTCTATCTCACCCTTTCTCCCTCTCTCAATATATTTCTCTCTCATCCCTTAATTTGATTTTATTTTTTTAGATATCATCCCTTCATATTCAACTCACCCTGTGCCCTCTCTCTCTCTCTCTCTCTCTCTCTCTCTCTCTCTCTCTCTCTCTCTCTCTCTCTCTCTGTCTCTAAATATATATACATGAATGGGAAACATGAGGTTTAGAAAGATGCAATGCATCAATGCTAGTAATTGACAGAACTGGGATTCAAACCCAGGTCTTCTGGGGAAAAGTGCTTTGTTTTTACTATACATAATACTACAACTCTTACAGAGTAAACTATCACATGGTTCATTCAGAAAACACATTGAGCAATACATGAGATTTTTCACACTTGGCTCACAATAGTCATTAAGTTCCCGGGGGACTGAGTCTTATTGTTTTACAAACAATGATAGTGCTTACACACTAAATTCTTGGAAAATATGGATTGACTGAAATGATATTTCTTATATGAATCTGATCAAGTTTATCTTTCCCAGAGAAAACAGTATGAAAACAGCATTTCTTTATACATGAAATGTTTTATTTATTGACACAATGTACTTAGAAAATTACTTCCTTTATTGGAACAATTACATTTTGTCTGAATTATAGGTAATGATGGAATATAATAGTTAAGCAAATATGATTACAGAGCAGCTGCAACAAATACAGCCACCAAAGCTAAATAGAATACAAAGGCATGGAAAGGAAAATTAGAATGGTGGTTTTTATTGGCCATAAATTGAGTTATAATAGTGTCCTTGAAGCAACCCTTTCACCTACCTAAAGTAATGAAATCTCTTACGTTCTAAGCTTTTGAGATTGCAACACTTCAAATGCAGATAACTTCTAACCAACTATTCAGATCAGAGGTCAGCAATCTTTGGCCTGCTGGAAGTAGTTTGCCTAACCCTGTTTTAAGAACGGGTATTGGGAAATTCCTGAGCATGCATTTATGTATTATTGTAAACTTAATTAACAATAACTACAAGAAATATTCAAATCAACAATAACAGGTGAAACTACATTGTGCCAAAAGATACCTTAAATAATGAAGTAATATGAATAATAAACATATATGTACCAAGTGACATAGCATCCAAATTCTTAGAGGAGAAGTTAAGTGAGTTACAGGGAGAAATAGATAGCATAGTGAAGGACTTCTGCCTCCCCCTCTCAAAACTAGGTAAATCTAACCACAAAATAAACAAGAAAGAAGTTAAAGGGATGAACAGAATTTTAGAAAAGTTAGATAGGATAGACCTCTGGAGAAAACTGAATGGGGATAGGAAGGAATATACCTTTTCCTCAGCAGTTCATGGAACTAACAGAAAAATTGACAATGTAGTAGTGCATAAAAACCTCACAATTCAATGCAGAAGGGTAGAAATATTAACTGCATCCTTTTCCAGTCTTGGTGCAATAAAAATTATTTGTAATAAAGGGCCATGGAAAGATAGGGTAAAATTAAATTGGAAACTAAGTAATCTAATCCAAAAAAATGATTGAGCAAAACAACAAATCATGCAAACAATCAATAATTTCATGAAAGGGAATGACAATAATGATTCAACATAGTGAAACTTATGGGGTGCAATCAAAGCAGTCCTTAGGGGAAATTTTATATCTTTAAATGCTTACATGAATAACATAAAGAGAAAATCAATGAATTGGGCATGCAACTAAGAACAAATCAAAACAAAATAAGAACAATTTAAAATCCCTAAAGAAATACCAATTTAGAAAATCTGAGTATCAAAGAAGAGATTAATAAAATTGAAAGCAACTAAACTATTGAACTAATAAATGAAGTAAAGAACTGATTTTATGAAAAAAGAAATAACATGGATGAAACATAATTTGATTAAAAAAGAAAGAAAACATCTTTACTAGTATGAAAAATGAGAAATGTGAATTTACCATCAATGAAGAGGAAGTTAAAACAACAATAGGAGGTGTTTTGCTTAACTGTATGCCAATAAATCCAATGATCCTGGTGAAATGGATAAATATTTTTTAAAAAAATTAATTGCCCTGGTTAATAGAAGGGGGAAATCAAATAAGTAACCTCATTTCAGAAAAAGAAATTGAAGAAGTTATCAATGAATTTCTTCAGAAAACAAAACAAAACAAAACATTCCCAGGGCCAGATGGACTTACAAGTGAATCCTAATGAACATTTAAAGAACAATTAATTCAAATACTATATAAACTACTTGGAAAAATAGGTGAAGTCCTACCAATTTTTTAATGATATAACTATGGTGCTGATACCTAAACTGGGAAGAGCCAAAAAAGGGAAAGAAAAGTACAGACCAATTATCCTAATGAATATTTTAAAGTTAATTTATTTATTTTTAGTTTTCAACATTAACTTCCTGAAGTTTTAACTTTTCTCCCCCTCCCTGTCCCCTCTAGGTGGCATGCAATCTGATTTAGTCTTTACATATGCATTTCTATTGAACATATTTTCATGTTAGTCATATAGAGAAGAATTAGAATGAATGAGAGTAACAATGAGAAGGAAAAACATAAAACAAAACAAAACATGACCTGCTTGATAAAAATTATTCCAAATGTCAGGATAGATTTTCTACTAGCAAGAAGCACGATAGTGTAGTTTTAATTCTTCATAAATAGAAATGATACTGATAACAGGTAACATTTATACTGTGCTTCGCGGCTTGAAAAAAAAAAGTTTCCAAATTCATTATCTCATTTAATCCTTGGAGCAACCTCAAAAGGTAAATAATTCACCAGTTATTATCTTCAATTTAATGATGAGGAAACAGGATCAGAAAGATTTTTGATTTGTAATATATAATAGTTTTTTCTGAAACGTTGTAAATATGACTTCCCTCCCCTTTAAGAGAAAGGATGGAAATTATTTTGTTTCTTTGCATTTTTTATCCCCAGAACTTAGCCCAATATCTCACACATGTTAGGTACTTCATAAATGATTGTGGAAATGTACTGAAATGAATTAAACTGCCTAAAAAACTTGGAATTTTATTTAATTTTGCTTTTTTCCCAGAATCATCTTAATTTGAATATATATTTTTATGAATGAAATTTAGCTGCATTATATTAAATCTAACCCCTCTTGCCTGAGTAATCAATTTATTCTTTAAAAGATGAAGGAAGCAACAAAAATAAATTTTCTTCTAGATCTGTTTCTTATTTGCAGGGAGGAACAAGTTGGTGCTTTGGAAATGATGGGAATCCTGGGTGAAGTAACCACTTGCTCCTAGAGTTTGTGATAGAGGAAAAGAGCACATCTCAACTTAATCTGTTTGAATTATACTCTAGATTTTTGGAAATCAGATTTAAAATATTTCAAATGAAAGGTAGGTAGGTTTCCATGGTCTAAAAGTCTATAAAAGAACTCAAGCCAAGAAGAAATAGAAGATGCTAATGAATAAAATTTGAAGGCCACAAAGAGAAACATTCCCAGTGAGAAAGAAAGATGTTAATTTATAATTTCCCTAATGTAAAATTATATATGCCAGTTGCTTAATGCTTTAAAAATTAAATCAACTCTAACCTAGACTTCTTGACTAGAAGAGACTGGTGTGGATGCTGAGGAAACTCACCCATCAATGTAGATTTTAAAAAGAAATGTATAGATGATGGAAGCACAAGCAGGCAACAGATGATGAGTATGAAATTGACATCTTCCTGTAAAATTAGTGTCAGGAATGCTAAAACATTGAGCAGAGGCTAAGGGAAGCTAACAGAAACACAGTATCAAAGAATCACAGAAGCTTTTTGTTCAGGCATGTCCAAGTTCTCACGAGCCCATTTGTTGCTTTTTTGTCAAAGATACCAAGGTGGATTGACATTTCCTTCTCCAGATCATTTTACAAGTAAAGATTTGAACTCAGGTCTTCTGAAACAAAGCCTTGCTCTCTATCTACTGCACCACCTAGCTGCCCTAATGATTAAGGTAGTCCACTAGAAAGTATCATCCCCTCGAAGTCAATCTATATGTCATTCTTTATTGAATATAGAATCAGTAGTCATGTTTTCGCATCTCTATTCTATTATTCACCTTGTGAGTAACATTATTCTGAGAAAACCAAATACTGATTTTAAATTTCATATTTAATACCATTCTGTAATTTATTCTATTCTGTAACTTCCTAAACCATGTTTCTAAGTTCAGAAGTTTCCTCTCTGAGCTGTTTTCCCATAAATCACCTTAATTCAAAGAAATATATTATCTCTTTACGCATCTTACTCTCCATGCACAATTAAGGGATACCTGCTTTCTCACCAATCCTTGCAAACTTGCTTACCCAAGTACAATCAAGAGAGGTCTGGTATGCCACTACGTATTCTTACAAGATTCAGGTGGGTGAAAGGAAGTCTGTTATCCCTGCAACAATGCTGTCCTTCAAGAAAATATGGTGCATTATTGCTTTGACACTACCTAGCCATGCAAGAGGACACTGCCAAAGTGATTTCCATAGTAACAAGATGGAAGGAGGGGTTGTTGCTAGACCAGTATTTCTTACTTTCATCCAATAATATTGTTTCTTATCATTTTTGATACTTCAGACTTTGTAACCAATCATATTGTTTTCCATCTGTGATACTTCCCGTTCTTTGTTCTCTTATAATTCCTCAAACTATATGAAAGCGAGTAAACCTTATCTCAGGGACTTTGGCTAGCTGAAGAGCCAAGAGAACCATTTTATTGCTAATTATTAGCCTTACCAATAAATTGAACACGCTCATATCTTTGGGCCTCAGTTTACCTTAAGTTCACTTGTGACAGGTCAAATCATTGTGCTCTGTGGGTCTCAATGTGGACATCTGAAAACTGATGAATTGATTTATTCTCCATATTTCATAAAAATGTTAAACCCTATGGTTCATTAAGTATTCTCTAGGAAAGAATCCTCACGTGGTTTCCTAATCCCGTACCTACACAGTAGTATGCGACTGTATCAGTGTGATCTCCAATACATAATATAAAATGTATTATTAACTTTCTGTTTTTCCAGATCCAGATATATTTTCTTGAATTCACAGAAAATGGAAGAAAGATTAACATTCAATGTTCCATGAAGAAATGAAATGAGTACTCCAAAGACATATCACAGGAAGATAAATGGAAAATCAGAGACTTTAAAACTCTATGTCCAATTTTCTGAATCCCCTGCAGGCTGTTGATACAACACGAGGCAGGAGGCATGCACTGATAAGCTTCTGAGGTTTGTGCACAGGTTTGTTAGCCTCATCTCTAAGAAAAAATACATTTGTTAAGGAAAAGAACAGCTATAATTACTCAAAATAACAAAGAAAAACAGTATATGTTAGACCAGCCTTCTACACATCCTTAATGTCAGTGCTCACAGTTTTTCTGGCAATTTGTATGTTTTTAAAAGATACACAGACCAATTAAATATCATTTTGTTTTTTTCTTACTGAAACAAAGCTAATTGACACAGACACAGTATAATAGAATGTTGTTTTTATTAATTCCAGTTGTAACATCATAGAATGACAGAATTTGAGCCTTAAATCATACTCAACAGCCATCTACCCCAATCTTTGCAAAAAAAAAATAATCCCCATTATCAATCAACCAAATAATCAATCCATTAAGAAATAAGAATTCCTTATATCCCTGGCATTGCACTGGGTTCCGGAGATACAATTATAATCAAACAATCCCTATTCACATCACCTTTTTATGTCTGATATCATGCCTTTTCTTCAAGATCTACAGTCAGGTGGGAGCCACAGCTTTCCCACACTGTCCATTCTACTTCTAGACAGCTCTAATTGTTAGGGTATCATGCATCGGTTTCTTTTCTTTTGGAGTTTTTAGGGGCCGTTCCATTTTACACTTATTTTGCTTTCCAGTTACACATCTAAATTGACTCCTTTGCAACTTCCACCCAATGCACTTGGTTCTGCCCTTTGGTTCCAAAATTCTAACTCCAACTGACAAACTTTCAAATGTTTGAAGACAGCTGTCATTCCCACTGAGTTTTCTGCTCTCCAGGTGAAATATATCAAGTTCCTTTGACTAATCCTCATGTGACATGAACTAAATGCCTTTCATCTTTCTGGTTTCTCTCCTTCAGAAACTCTTCACAGATTATCAATATCCTTAAATTATGATGCTGCAAGCAGAACACAATACAGAAGATATGTTTTGATGGGGAAAGGCTATCATCACTTCTCTATTTATGGAAGGTCTGCTTCTCTTAAGGAAATACGCTAGCTTTTTATGTGATCATACTGCTGACTCAAATGAAGATTGTAGCCCATTAAAATCACCAGATCATTTTGAAAACAACTGTGCCCAATATAACCTTATATATCCCCTTACAGAAATTTATTTTCTTAGATTTAGCCCAATTCTCTATCTAACATTTCTCAAAGTGTGATGTGGGGAACTTGTGGGGTTTCAGTTACCTTACAATAGATTCGTGAGCTCAAGCCTGTTTTCCTAGTAATATTAATATGTTTTCACTTCTAATATGGTAAATATCAATAGATGTAAACCAAATAAACAAAGTTCTTCGGAGTCCTCGATATATTTAAGACGAAACATATTTAACATGAAAAAGTGAGAAACTACTGCTAATCTGTCAAGATCCTTTTGGATTCCAGTTCTGCCTTCCTGCCCATTTTCTATCATCTACAAATTTGATAAACATGTAATTGATTATTTTATCTAAATCATTGGTGTAAATATTAAAGAGCACAGAGCTGAATAATTCTTTTTTTTTGAGCACTCTATTGGACACATCATTGAAAAATTACTAAATAACTGTTTGAATGCAACTATCCAATCAGTTCTTTAGTCATCCAATGGGATTATCTAGTGGATATTCTTCCATCATCACTGCAAGAACACTATAGACAAAGTAAAAAGACAGCTAGATGGCATTGTGAATGGAGTGGAGGGTCCTGAGTCAGGAAGACTTAAGTTCTAATCTGGCCTCAGACTCTTACTAAATGTATGAACCCGAGCAAGTAAATTAACCCTGTTTGCATCAGTTCCTTCATCTATAAAATGCCAAGAAAACCCCAAACAGGATCACAAAGAGTCAGACATGACTGAAATGAACAACAACAACACCTTAAACATTAGCCTTTGGTCTTATTTTGAATGAAAAAACATTTATTAAGCACTTAATACATGCCAAGCATTAGGCTAAGGCACAGAGAATACAAATACAAAAACAAAGGCAGTAATTTTCCACAAGTAGTAAATATTATAATGGAGGGGATAATACACATTGGGGAAAAGTGGCCAAGGTACCAATGTGTTTTGGTCTGCAAGTTACAGCACAGGAATTGCAAATGAGACAGTGGAAGATTAGCTTACCAAAGAGTTAATTGGATTCTTATGGACAAGCTGAGTGAAAAGAGGGTATATCCTCACTTCTATAATCTCATTTTGCCTTGTCTTCCTGCTTTTCTGCCTCTTTCCCCCTTGGAGAAGGTGGCCAGGAAAAGTAGTAATAGGGAGTAAAATGAAGTATGGTAAGGGGCCTGGCCATGTGAGCAAATCAGTTGGAACAACAGGGCCATAAGGGTAGAAGTTCTAAAAATTAGACGATTTACCTTTGGATTGTCCTCTCTATAGATCATCTGTCTAAATAACAACAGAATCTTGAAATTGTTTCCCAGGCCAGATAAAAACATTCTTAAGAGTTCTATCTCAAATCAAGGATAGTCGAAGACCTCCTGAAGTTAGTACAATCTTGAAGCCAAAGCCAACAACAAAATCCATACTCTAGTTACTAATGATTCCTATATTTCAAAATCCAATTCTAGACGCTAATGCTACCTCCAAAACACTCAGGGGGCAAGAGTGTGATGTCTCACCTAGACGTCAATAGTGAGAAGTGACTCCTGGTTTATGCTTTCTTTTTTTTTGTTACTGATGAGGTCGAAGTCATGTATTGCAAGCTTGTCAGATATTCAGATGTTGAAAACACTAAAAAGGATTGCTGAAATGATGAATGACATACTCAGGGTTCAAAAATATCTTTTCAAAGACAGAATGGTAAAATATGTCTATTAAAAAGAAATTTAATCATGACTAATATAAAGTCCTTCAAGTGAGTTCGAAAGGATGGACATGTGACTAGTTAATTGTTCATATATAAAAGAACTGTTGCTTTTTGTAGATTTCAAACTAGTTATTTGTTAAAGCATAGCAGGACAACCAGAAAAGATGGGCACTTAAGCTGTATTAATAGGAAGAAACATAATGTACGGAGTGCTCTATAAAACTCTAATGATGAGGTCATCATGGCAAAATATTTATTAAAATGATAAAAATAATAATAGCATTTATATGGTATGCTTTAATATTTTCTAAACCAAGCAGGTGTTCTGATTATCTCCAGTTTTTAGATGAGGAAACAATGTCGGAAAAATTAGGTAACTTCGTATTAGAGGCAGGATTCATATTCAGGTCTTTCTCATTCTAAGAACAGAATAGTGCCCTATACCTGATGCTTAGCAAGGGCTATACTGACAGGGAGACTTTGAAATTAGGTGGGGGATGTTGGATAAAAAAACAACTGTCTGTAAGTTGGTTACTAAATGATGGATTATTATTCTTTGGAAATGCATGAAAAATACAAAATGGCACTCTGTTCTATGATCAATCCCCACTTCCTATCTCCAGCTTCTTAAATGAACTGATATAGTGACAAGGGGAAAAAGAGAAAGAGTTGATTTAAAAATATATGTTGTTTTGGAACCATCCATAAATTTTAATTTTGCTGATGGTATCCTGAATGTGAGAATTGTGTTCATTGTCCAAGTTGATATTCGATGCAGGGAACCAAATCACAACAATAGTGATATTCAACATAAAAGAAATCAGAAGATATAAGTAAGGTGAACCTAAATGAAAGGTTAGCTCACAAGTTATTCTTAGAGAAGCAAATAAAAAAGTCTCTCTCTGTGTCTCTCTGTCTCCATCTCTCTCTCTGTCTCCATCTCGGACTGTCTCTGTCTCTGTGTCTGTTTCTGTCTCTCTCTGTCACTGTCTCTCATCCCCATCTCTCTTCCTTAGTGGTTTAGATAATTGCCTAGAGGTGGAGAGACAGATTCAATGGTCATTCAGAGACTATCCTTCCTTTAGCCTTTAATTGATTGTAGAGGATTCCAGGTCTGTATAAATAAAGCTTTAAATAATCATTTATTGAGCTCCCAGTACATTCAGGATATTGTGTGTTCAACATTATAGATGATGCGAAGTTAAATAAGGCATTGACCTTATAGAGCTTAAAATTTCCATGATTCTATCCCTGTGCAGATTAATCAGTACTGAATAGAAGTATAGCCTTGTAATTGTTAATGACATTAGAATAGCAGCAGGACCAACGTTCCCAGTTGGAGGCCTGTTAATTTGGTCATGAGAAAAATAGTACATAGTAACTCAGTCTTTCATTTATATCTACTTTATGAGAGTCGTTGTGTGGCATAGCAACCAAAGTGTTAGACTTGGGTTCAAGAAGACATGAATTCAGATCCAGCCCTGGCCTCCAAACTTATTGGTCAAGTCCTTCGACCTCTCAGGAAGTCAGGAAATTCCCTGGGACTTATTTATTTAGTCATCGAGCACTTGCAAACTGCATTGGGTGAAGGAGTTTCCACTACAGTAATTGTGCATATTAGGAAAATAACAGGTTCTTTGTATTTCTGACTTCTGATGAAAACAGAGATATCATTGTCACTCTCTGGCTATTCTCATTTCCTGCTTATTGTATACTTGTAACTTAAGTAATGCCTTTAGCGGTAGAAGAAAATTTAAAAGGGAAGGCAGTAATTACTATTTTAGAAATTTTTCTGTTTTAGAAAAATCCCCTTCCAATTCGTGAGAATGTCATTATACAAAAACTGGCATGAAAGTTAGGCTTGCTATGTCCCCCATACAACAGCCTAGTCAGACAACTGACCAAAACCAAAATTCTGAGTGCTAACGAATAGGAATAAATAGGATGGAGGAACATTCCAGAAATGTGGTTCTTGGACTACATTAGATTTTTGTTCCTATCAGCAGAGAACCTTGTGTATCCATGAAGTAATGGTTTTGAGCACACTATTTCTAATGAGAACATAAGTTTCTCCTATCTCCAAGTAAACAGTGTATTCTTTAAGGACCTCATGTATGTGACTCATCTGGATATTTCAATTAAAAGTTGGCCTCAGGGTAATTGCGCATATTAAAACTGGCTTTCATAACCCGCTATTTGATTTCTAAATGTTTCTGGGAAGATAGCTTGGTCCATTGTGAATGCTCAATTTATGATACCTTGGGGATGATTGTCCTACACACAAGATAGGGTTTATTGGATGGATTTTTATACTTTTTTTTCTATTTCAATAAGGGAAATAAAACACTGAACAACAGTGATAATAATAATAATATTTAAGAAGCTTCCAAAGTGCTTTACAAATAGTATCTCATTTTATCCTCACAGAAACCCTGGGAGATAGGTACTATTATTATCCCCATTTTATAGATGAAAAAAATGAATTGGACACAGGTTAAGTTGCTTACCTAAGCTGACATAGCCAGTAAGTGTCTGAGGCTGGGTTTGAACTTAGATCTTCCTAACTCTATAGACCAGAACACTGAAATGCTTTAGTGGCCTTCTACTGATTTCTAAATAAATTCTAAACTCAATAATCTTACATTCAAGACTTCATGATTTAACTTCAGGCAGCTCCTCCATCCTATCCCCCTACATTTGTCTTAACCTCCAGACAGAATGAATTATTTGCTATTACCTAAACTTGCTTTGTGGCTTTTCTTCATAGTTTGCCTGAAACTTCCTTTCCTTATATTCAGGGGAATGCTGTTAAATAGGGCAGCTGTGTGGTGCAGTGGATAGAGTACTGGGCTTGTAATCAAGAAGATATCTTCAGGAGTTCAAATCTTACCTCAGATACTTACTAGCTATGTGACTCTGAGAAAGTCAGTTCACCCTGTTTGCCTCAGTTCTTCATCTGTAATATGAGCTGGAGAAGGAAATGGCAAACCCCTCCACTTTCTGTACCAATAAAACTCCAAAATAATGGCATCACAGAGTCAGATACCGTCAAACAATGAAAGGATTGGTAAATATTTAACTGGCTCTGGATCTCCATAATATTCTTTAGCCTTAGACAATTAAAAAATGATCAAACCATGATCTATAGTGCTTGCTGATTTCTGAGGTATGAATACACACTGAAAATTTAACAGTCAATTTTTAAGGTGATTTGAACTACCTCTTAAATATCCCAGTTCATGTCTCTTATAGAAGAAATTATTTCCCTTTTTGGAAACCATTTCAGATTATTCTTCTCTGAGTTGTCTCTGATAACTTTTTCAAAAGTGACCTCTTCCATTTCTCTATTCCGGCCAAGTTACTTTATTTGAACCTATCAGGATCACAGTATTTAGAGCTTGGAAGGACTTTCGACATCAATTAACCCATCCCCCTAATTTCATATAGGAGGGAACTGATGAATCCTTTCTTCTTGAGGCTTCATAATCAATCCCCCTGCACCACAATGTTTCTCATAGCTGAAGTATCATTCAGTGAAAAGAGTGTTGGGTTTGGAGTCAGTGAACCTGGGTTCAAAACCTAGTTCTGCCACTTAGCTGCCTGTGTGACCTTAGCAAGTGATAGAGTGATAGTATGGCTCTGTGTTCCAGTTTCATCTGTTAAAGGAAGGAAGTCTTCCTATGTTACTTCTAATTTCCCTTTTGATTCTAATTCTTTAACCCCATTATCCTTTCAACCATGTACATGCATTCGCTAACCTATTATTCCATTGGTCCTCTTCAAAAAACAAAGGATGAAAAAATGAACAAATAAATGAAATGTTCAACAGTCCAAACTACATCTTCTTAATATTCATATCAAGTATAGAATCTTGTGCATAGTAGGACTTGGCGAATACTCACTTGAATTGTTAACTGACAGGCTTACTGGGATGGGTAAATGTCCAAGAGAGAGATACCCAAAGGACCCCCAAACAGGAGCTGAATGATAAGCTAAAGAGGTGCCAACTGCAAACAGAATGAAGAAAACGATTTAATGAAGCATTAAAAATACCAGTTCAGGCTATGTGTTGCAGCTGTGGAATTAATAGTGACAGGCAGATGGGTTGGTGTAGCAATTGGCTCTGATTGCAGCATAATGTGAGCTGCTTTGGGTTGTGCTGACTACACCACCAGTGTGACTCTTTCGACCAGAATAGCTGATCACTAACCACTTGCTAACAGCTTGCCACCTAATGCTTTTCTGGCTTCAACTTACATTTCCAGTCTTATTTTACATTACTCCCCTCTGCATACACCCAATTCCAATCAACCTAACTGCTAGATATTCTCTGAAGTCAACACTCCATTTCCAGCCTCCATGCATTCACCCAGGCTGCCCTATGGCCTACAACACAATCAGTCCTCATCTTGAGCTAGGGGAATCCCTATCTTCCTTTAAAGAATAGCCTCAAGTGCCCTTATTATAGCTTCCTCAGATGAAAATGACCTTTCTCCTCAGGTACTTTCAGATGAGTTTTCCTGGATACCCTTTTTTTTTTTTGACAATCATATTTTCCTTTGTATTTTATTTATATGGTTTTCTATTGGTCCCCTCTTACCACCCCAGGAGATTGTAATCTGTCAGAATTTTCATTTTTTGTGTCAGTAGAACCTTACACAGGATAATTACCTAATGTCTGTTGATTTGAAAGAAATTCCTTCTTTGCTTTAAGAGAGATAAAACAAAGCAGCTACAGAAAACATACACGTACAGACAGTGTGTATGGTTGTTTTACATTGTTGTAATGTTGTGTCTTTTCCCACCCTCATCCTCAAGTCTCAGTTTTCAGTGACTAAGGGCTAGGGAGGAATTGAGACAAAAGATGGCCCAATAGATGAACAACAACATTGTGCCGTTTGTTAGAGGGTTTTATCACAGAGAGAGAAATAACAACTTTGTACTTTCTTTTTTTCTTTTTTTTTAATCATCATTAAAAGTTGATCAGGTTTCTGATATTGAAAGGAAAATGCTTATGAGCTACAGATGCTGATAACACAGCTAATCTATAAATACAAAAAAAATTACTTTGGTTCTCTAGAGAAAAGTAGTCATTGAATAAAAAATAATAAAATTAAAGAGCGCACCTCTCTCTTATTGTTAACCCAAAGGTATTGATGTTACCACAAAAGAATAAATAAAAATCAGAGAGCATACATTCACCCAAAGCACAAAGTGATAAAATAGATGCAATGGTGCTAGAAAGACAATTTTAAATCCCTGTAAGAAACATTGAGAATTTCAAATGTGTTTAGAATCCCTTAGATTTAGTAGTTTCCCTGCTGTGCCAATTCACTGGATGATCATGAACTCCATTACAAATGGTCTAGTCTATCTAAACCTAACAAATCAACCCTGCCATTACTAGGCTTTAAAAAATAAATAAATAAAAGCTTTTATGATTTGATCCTTAAAGAAATTTAAATGGTTTCTCTTGCATACAATGGTTGACTGCCAAATAATGTTCAGGTTTACTGACTACAGTGGGGGAGGGAGAGGAAGAAGCATATTAAAAAGAGAATCAGAACAAATTGAGTTTGCTTCACACATATCCATTTTAATGTCCCTGGTTCGAAATTTATATTCAAAATTCTTCTCTTGTTGACTGTATGTGGGAATGTAGCACAGCAGCAAAGATCTTGTTCATTAAGTCTGATTATTGGATATAATTTCAGTATTCAGTAGTTTTGTAAAGGAATAAATCACAGAGTACTATCACATTGCCTAGATCAAGAAACTTTAAGCAAATGCGACAGCAGTCATAGCCTCATCCCTGGAATGTGTTACTCTGCCATTAGATATTTGTAAAACTTTCTTCTAGAGCTAAGTATTCAATGGGACAAGGAACAAATATCCACAAAGCCTAGCAAGATTGGGGATCTGTGTAGCTTATACCAAAAGAGCCCATTGGAAGGCCAAAAAAGAGGTAAAAGTCATTTAGTCAAGCCACTATTGTTTCAATGTGTCCCCAAATGACTCATTTGAGGGTTTTGTTTTGTCTTGTTTGTGAATCGATCAGTAGCATGTAGCCATTGGCAGAGGTGTATTTGTTCCCTCAGAAGCAGAGGTTAGTAACCCACAAATAAAACCTTGCAAGTTTCCAAGGAAGAAAAATAAAACAGAAAGCTGTGGGGAAATTTAAACTTAATGATACTATTTTACTTATGTCACTTAACTTAGGCAATGCATGCCTTTGAATTCCTGACTAAATAACACCTGAACAATTCAGCAAAAGTCACAAAAGGAGACAAACAAGGGTAAGGGTGGGGAATCAGCTGTGTCAACTGATCAATCAGTTCCACACTTGTTAATGTAATAAACAGGATACTCTGGTTCTTGAAACTTTTAACAGATGAAAACACCTCTATTCAATCAAAGGGATTAAAAGAGGTGCAAAAAAGTTTTTAATTAATTTGGAAGGATTGAAACGCTGTAAGCCATTGGGTGAAAGGAGGTGAAGCTGTAGGAAATGTATCAGTATTGATTAAAGACTCAGTCACACCCTGTTGGCTTTGGATAAGAATAGCAAACTGTTATGGGTACAAGTCAGGTCTCTCTTAAGGTAAGTGGCCCATTCTTCAGAAGGTCTCCTAGGCCAGCAAAGGTGCCTGCTGCCCACCCAGGAGTTGCATTTGAAAAATGAGAATTTATATAAAGCAAGAATTGTCTTTGTATTCCAATCTCAGGACCACATGATAGTGGAATAGGTCCAACTAACCTCTGAGAAACAATTCTAGTGGTGGGGTCATAGAAAATATATTCTGCCTTCCTTCACACAAACATTTCAGATCAGATAATGATCTTATAAACATTGAAATGTGGGAATAACATGACTGTCCTTCACCTTAGCAATGCCTTTGGAACTGGAGTGACTGAAAGCATCTGCATCGAGAGCCTCGGAAAAATTAAACATGAGGAAAGACAGCTTTAGGATTCTACCAAGAGAACAGTAGAAAGCTACAACATACCTAGGGGAACACCTCAACATGTCAACACCCCAGAAGGGAGAAATGGACTTCTGAATGGTAGGAGCTGTTAGTGCCAATTTTTGTCATATATGTTCTCTAAGCTTTCCTCTGAATGGTGCACATAATTGTGGGGAGTGTGACTTGTTTGGAGGAGCGGGGGTAAGCAATGATATTTCTTGTATCTTCCTGGTTAATGCTCACTTTATAAATGTTAATTGATGTGAACTGGTTAAATAATATTGAGGAGGTACTAAGTGGCACATGATTTTGGGTGAGCACACAAATAAGGGTTCATGAACATTATTAGAAGCAGGCACTCAAGTTTTTCCCATGTGGGCTTTGGGATCCTGGACCATTAATTCAAGTAGAAGTTGGGAGAGTGCTTCCAAGAATATGTACAACACAAACAAGTAAATGAGACATGGATGGCTGAATATTGCAGAGTAAAATTAGAATTCTGGACTCAGTAATTTTTGTCTTGAAAGTTTTTTGTTTTGTTTTTTCCCCCTTGCTTAGAAAAAGAGGCAAGGAGAAGGAGAAGACAGTTGATTGTACTTTATTTAAAATTTTGCAAAGGCAGCTATTTTTATCTCACTGTAAATAGTCTGTTAAAGGTCACTAATTTCTATGTTAAGGAAGGATTAGGAAAAGGAAATTATGCAAACTTCCTCAATTAACATGAACACTATGCAAATATTCCATTTGTCTCATATTTTAGCTGAGTTAGCCAACCATTGATTACTTTCCTACTTAGCAGCTTAAGAGGCTTTTTCACCCCAGATTTCTCCATATTTTTTCTCCACTGCATAATTGAGAAGGGTGAGATTTTTGCAAAAGTTCAATAGCAATAACAAGAAAAAATTATATTGAATTTCAAATCTGAAATAAAACATTTTACTTCACTTTCAAATTACTTACCATTACTCACCATGCTCAATATATAACATACATTAGGGAAGCTTAAATTTAGAACTAGAACGGTCCTTATCGTTCAGGTTGAACACTTGCATTTGACAAATGAACTAATCGAGAACTTTAGTGGAGGTTAAGTGACCTTCATAAGATCTTACTGGCACTGAGATCTTGTTTCCAAATCACAGCAAGGTTTCCACTATGTTATGAAGTTTATTGATGGGAATTTAAGTCGTTAAGTACAATTCCTGTTCCGTAGAATTTTACAACGTAGCAGAGGGCAAAGGTTGAGAAAATATATATTTTAGGTAAAGGTACATGCAAATTATTATCATATGCACATGTCTGTATATTTATATTGTGCCTTCTTTAAGTGTTATTCATATAGTTTTCTTACCTCCCCTATTTTTCTTAGCTCTGCCATAGGAAGGACTATATTTCATTCATGTTGTAAGCTTATGTAGTACCTAGAACTACACCTTTCAGATATGTGTTTAATAAATATTTATTAGAAGAATAATATATGCCTATATACATAGGTGTATATTTACACACATAGATATACATGTTTTGAAATGTATATGCTTTCTAATATACATTTCTCATGCATGTAGTCACACATGCATAAATACATGCATGCCATACATATGCATTGACCTTGCACTCAGTTCTTTCTGTCTTTGAGGCTGGATCTCTATCCCTAAAGCAGACTGACTTTCTCTTTCTGTACACTCAGCCTCCCAACTCACATATAAATGTGGATTAAGCACATACATTGGTATTACCTGAGATTTGATTTGTTCCGTGAAGGACATATGGATTTTCATTATGCTCTGTAACTAAAGTAGCTTTTTACACTCATGAAGAACAGCAACTGCCAATTTGAAGCCATATCTTCCTGATCCTAAAGGTAAAGAATCCACTAAGCCAGACTGTCTTTTTCTTCCTAAACCCACAGAAGTGCCTATGTGTACATGCATGTACACGTATCTATAAAAATATATTCCCTTACTTCATGACTATAGCTATATTTACATCTATTTATATGTATATCATCTATATTTATATCTAGAAGAATGCGAGACACACTGAGTTGTCTGACTTCTTTGGGAGAGGTAATGATTTACAGGGGGAGAAGGATGAGTAAGTTAGGAGTAAATGAGAGTATAAATTCTAGATAGTGTACTTTTCCCTAGGGTCCCAGCATAAGGGTCGAGCAGAGGATGCTACCGTCCTAGAATAAGGCTAAGTGAGTTCCAAGTAACAGCATAAAGATTTCCTGGCTGGAGCTAAGGCAAAAGCGAGAACACCAAGATCCACAGTCACTCAGGACCGATGTTTTAATGGATCAGCCAGAGGTCTGGGGTTCAGCTGTTGAATTGGAGTCCATATATGAGAGGCAGTTTCTAGACACATGATCAAGAACAAAAGCCAGAGAGGACAAGGAAGGAAGCATGTTCCAGAGGTAGGGTGTGGGATGTTAAATACAGTGATACAAAACAGTGCTGGTAGTTCAACAAAGAGTTTCTTCTCTTTGCTGTAGTCAGATTTCCATTTTTTTTCAGGAACATCTATGCGCTTGTCATCTCCAGTTCCATCTAAATGAGGCACAGCTAATCTTCAGATATCTGATTTGTTCTTCATTGCAGCTGTTTGTTCTAATGCCTAGGACATATTTCCAGGAATTTATATCTAATTGGCATGTAAACACTTTTTCTTGGAGAGATGTGAAGAAATAAACAAAAAACAGAACAGTGCCTTATGCTTACTAGATTTTTCAGTTGTGTTGATAATGTTCACCTTGATTAAGAGAAGCAGACCTATAACTAGGAATTATTGTACCTGAGTCAAATTCATTTGAGGTCAGGGAATATAGAATAATCTGCCTCCCCTGGATGTGGGCCCAGGAAAAGGGTCCCCTTTAAAGTTCAATCTGTGTTTTTCTAATACAGCTTATATTCCTTGATGCTCCAACTCCTAGAAAAAGGAGAAGTTTGAGAGAAATATGGTAGATTGTGTGTCGGACACTAATCCCCCAAAATGAAATAACAATCAAAAGTTTTTCAAGGTAAAGACGGAGGCTTTATTTGCAAATCTCGTGGGAGATTGGGCATCACACACTCCAGAATGGTCTGGGGTGGGGAGGGAAGTTTCAGAAGGCAGAGAGTCAGTTTATATAGCCCTTAAAGGCCTCCCCCAATCCCCTTTACAAAAACAATTTTAAGAAGCCCCCAAAACCCCCTGGACCTCTATCCCCATCCGTAGGGGGGTGGGAGTTGGCCTCACATTCTTGAAACAAGGAAAGACTCTTAATCTAACACCTTAACCTCAAACTAACAGACAACAGTTACAGGCATGCTCACCCTTTGTGTATGCAGGATGTGGATATATGTGGTATATGTGCAAGTTTAAGCAGGGGAAAGGGGGAGTCTAATTCTTAAACTTAAAGATATAGTTCAGGCATTATGGAAGCTAAAATATTAAGTATCCTTTTCCTTAAATGAGAGATTTTCATTCATCCCACTCAGTTGGAAGGGTATGGTGATGGGAGAAGGTAGTCTGTAGAAGAGGGGACTTCATAGAATTAAACATTAATAGTATCATTCAGGAGCCAGACAAGGGAGCAGGGAGAGTTTACTAAATGACACACACCAAAAGAAGAATGACGCAGGGATGGCAAACCAGAATATTGCTCTGAAGAGGGAATATACTGCTCTCTCTAGATATTAAAACTTTAGGCTAAGTTGTATGTAGTCAACTCACTCTAATTACAGCCTTGAAGAGAAGGAAGAGTAGAGGTCTATCTCTAACTTCGCTAATGCAGCACTAAGTTAAAAGCTGAACAATTACCAATAATGACTGATTATCTTGAGAGACAATAATATTTATTAGGATGGAAGAGAGTTTACTGGTTAATTTTTTTGTCCTACTTATAGTGAGTAACAATGACTGACAAGTATTGTTTAAATGCCATTTGTGGGCAGGGACATTGTGCTATTATTATGGCCATAAAAAGTTTAGATAAATATGGTGCCTGCGCTCATCGGTCTCCAAGTGTGTAGAGATATGTGACACTAATACAAACGACTATAACACAAAAATAACCATGTAATTGGTTAAAATATAACTTGTGGCCCAAGATTTAGAGTTTCTTACCAATGGGGGGGGGTGTTCAGAGAAAGTGTCATTGATGAAGACAAAAAAATTCAACAAAAATAACAGGAAAGACATTCCAAGAAGAGGGAACAGCATGAGAAGAGACAAGAGTATAATTACTCAGAGGGCTGAGCATTTGGCTGGAGCATGGAATGTATTGGTGATAGAGGGAGTGTTAGTAAGAAAAAGCACTAGCCTATGAAGAGCTTTGAGAAAAGACATCACTTTTAGAGTCATGTGCAAACTCCTTGAGAAAAGCAAAAAATTGGAGAATGGTTTAATTTTATGAAAACTGACACTAAGCTTGTCTCAGAATGTTTCACCTTGAGATAATTTTGAATCACTGACTTTAATCAGTCTTCTGACACTTGTTTGCAGATTTTATGCCATATAGACATTTCCTTGGTGTCTTTCATAGTTTTTGTTTTAAAATCTGAGGTTTCTAAGAATTGATATTATTCGAAAAGCCAGAATTTCCTTTTAATAACTGTCAGAACTATAGTATTGGCTGTTGGTATGGAGAAGTCAAGTATTTCAAGAATCATGCAATCCCTAAATTTGAACAGGAGTAGTTCTACCAAAATGCAAAGAAAAATGATGAGCAATAAAAAAATGCCCGAACCTGACAAGTTATTACTGAAAGAAAAACAGCCAAATTTATCTTCAGAAAAAAGCAAAGAACTTTAGAGGGACTTGGTTGTGTTGTTATTGATTCTTCTACAACTCTACAATGTGATGTATTATCTTCTTTTAAGTAACTTTTTTTAATTACTGAAGCTCATTTTGGCATTCAAGGTATACCATTTTTTTTTTTTGCAAAAAAGAACTCCAGATTAGGCTGTAAAATCTGGGCATCTTTATCAGGCTATAAAGTATCTATGACCACCACCCCTAAAAAGTTTTTTTTTTTAAATTCACAAGTCTTGTTCTCATTGGGGGAATGATGTGACAATGAGACAACTCTTATGATTACATTGATATACTGGGAAGGTGACTATGTGTATGTGTATGTGTGTGTGTATATATATACACATATGTGTATATGTAGATATGTGTATATGTGTGAATGAATATATGTATATATATTATATACATGTATAATTATATTTTACTCAATTACATCTTAAAATATCAACATTTTTTTAGTTTTGAGTTCCAAATTTTGTCCCTCCCTGCCTCTGCTGTCCTTCAGACAGTAAGCAATCACACAGACAGTAAGCAATCATACAGATTACACATGTGTAGTCATGCAAAACATTTCCATATTCGTCCTGCACTTAGCACTGTTCCTGGCGTACAGTAGACTCAAAAAAAATGCTTGTTAACTTGACCTCAGTGCCTCAATTTCTAAGCATGTCATTCGAAAGTAACTGAGACGTTTTTGTGTTGGTTTTTCTTTCTCAGGATTATTCTGCTGCTGTAGCTGAGAAAGCCCGTTACTGGTTGTTACTCCAGCATTGAGGATGGAGAATCTTCATATTGAAAAAATCAAACATGATTGGTATAGTCAATTTGAAAAATGTCCTTAACCCTCAAAATATTATATGGATCTAACTTACGAGAACCTTCTTTCTTTTTTTTTTCATTGATGGACATTATGTGAGTTTTCAGCAAAACATGATTTTCCTTCATGTTTCCCAGTCTGCTTCCCCCTTCCTACATATAAACTTATAATCTGTCTTGCTAACCCTGTCTCCTATCCTATTCCAATTGGTAAATCCCCAGTAATAGCTAACTTATGCAGAGGTCAATGACTTCCATTCTATGAATTATCCTCATCATATACTCTTTTAATGAACCGTAACCAATGTGCAATAAATCAATTGGTTATATGCAGAGGTCATTCTAGAGATCAGATCCTGAGTCTATTAGAGGGTAGTTGGTTACATAAAACTAGACTTCATATTATAAACACATGAAACACATGGAAAATCCACAAAGAATATTTTTTCTAAGTAAGAGAAGTTCTTTGCTTTTTGAAGTAGGGAGTTCAGAAAATGTCTTTCAATTTTTTTATCAGGGGATAGGTCCATGAGAGATGACCATGTTATCTAGCATTACCTACAAAGCTCCCTCTGCTGTAAAATACTGCTAAGACCCCTCTTTTTTTCTCAATATCAGTTATATGCAGAGATCTGTTCTCTGAGCCTGCATTGAACATGTAGGTCACATTTCTATACTAGAAAAATGACATCGAATCCAATGCAATATAGCATGAAGTCATTGAATACCTTTTATGTGCAATGCAATGGATTGGGCACCAGGGATACAAAGGTAAAATGAAAAACAGACCTTTCCCTGAAGGACCTTACATTCTGCCTTAAGAGGGTATAAAATATAGTTTGAGGGCCCTAGAGTAACTGAGAACAAAACAAAGACTTCTATTCTCACCAAAAACTGAATGTTTAAAATCTACTTTTGTTGAATGATTTATTCGGTTACAATATGTGCCTAACTCTAAAATTCATTAGGTCCATTGGCTTATGAAATCATTAAAAAGTCAACATCAATTTACTGAGTTATTAAATTCTTCCCTCTTCCTAAAGATATAGCTATTTGCTTTCAATAATCATTGTATGTAGTGGGTGTTGGGAGGATGCCGTCTTCTGACTATATAGAAAGAAGAGTCAAATAATTCAATCTTTGAAATTTTATGGTCAGATGGATACTTCATTTTCCCCATAGTCTTGGGGATAATTTTCCATTCTCTGCTTTCAAACTCTCACATTCCTGGACTAGAGATTTTGAAATATATATGTATATATATACATATAGATAGATAGATATGATATATATATATATATATATATGTATGCATATGCATATATACACATATACATATAGATAGATAGATCATTCTTGGTAGCTTTAAGAAGAGTAAACAACATTTGAAAAAGGCACACTTTATTGCTAGCATCCAGTTGTATCACTGCCATTGATCACTAACGTTATGTTTATGACTAGAAAAAATGTGGACTAATGAATCACCTAACTCTTAATTTAGTTGAAAGGATAGTCTTTGTGTACTTGTGCTCAATTCTATTTTGAGTTGATGGGATACATTTTTAATGCTCTTTATCTTCTCTCCGCAATTATGAACAGATTGAAGGAAAGGTATCTAGGGGTATCTAGCTCTATTCGTTATTACATTTTGTAGAATAAAATCAGGCACTGTGGGGAGGGAAAATCAGGAAAGCCTGTAGGATATAATCTTTTTCTACTCCACTCAGGTCTTGGCTCTAAGGCATGTTAAAGTATAATGCATACCTGCTTTCTCTCTCTCTCTCTCTCTCTCTCTCTCTCTCTCTCTCTCTCTCTCTCTCTCTCTTTCTCTCTCTCTCTCCCCTCCTTCCTTCTTCCTTTTTCTCCCTTTCTTTCTCCTTTCTGTCTTGACAATGTCTCATGAAAGACAAAGAATGCCTTAAAAAACAGAATTGGCCAAATGGTAAAAGAGGTACAAAACTTCACTGTGGAAAAGAACTCCTTATGAAATAGAATTGGACAAATGTGAAAAAAGAGATATTAAGTTCAGTGAAGAAAATAATTCCTTAACAATTAAAATTAGGCAAGTGGAAGCTAATGACTCCATGAGATACCAAGAAACTAAGAAAATCAAAAGAATGGAAAAAAAAAACAACTGACCTGAAAAAATATATCTAAGAGAAATAACAAGAATTATTCATCTACCTAAAAGTCATCATAAAACAAAAAGACCCTAGACATTATATTTTAAGAAATGACCAAGGACAACTTCCCTGATATCCTAGAACCAAAGGATGAAATAGAAAAAAAGAATCCACTGATCATCTCCTGAAAGAAAACCACAAGATGAAAACACTCAGGAATATTTAGCAAATTCCAGAGTTGCCACATCTAGGAGAACATACCAGAAACATCGAGAAAGAAACACATCAATTATTGTGAAGCCACAGATAGTATAACACAAGATTTAGCAGCTTCGACATTGGAGGATCAAAAGGTTTGGAGTATGATATTTTGGAAGGCCAAAGAGCTAAGATCACATCTAAAAATCTTCCACCCAGAAACAGGGAACTATATCAAGATAAAATTGGTCAGCAGTTAATTATTATTTATTGAAAGGCTAGCTTGTTTTCCTTTATTTACATGTGTAATTACCTTATTCTGGTTCAATATTTCTAGATATTCACATCCCCTCTTTTCTTAGACAGTGAATCTTAGGAAGCTAATTCTTATAGTCTACAGTTGGTGGAGTAGAAAGTAACATCTCAAATTGGGCATGTTGACATATGACCATAATTGTTGTCCATCCTTCATTTTTTTTTAAATTTATTTTTGACATGTTTGGTTTTCAGCATTGATTTTCACAAGCATTTGAATTACAAATTTTCTCCCCATTTCCTCCCCCCCACTCCAAGATGGCGTACACTTTGGTTGCCCTGTTCCCCAGTCTGCCCTCCCCTCCGTCACCCCATTCCCCTCCCATCCCCCTTTCCCTTCCTTTCTTGTAGGGCAATATAAATCTCTATGCCCCATTGCCTGTGCATCTTATTTTCTAGTTGCATGAAAAAGAAAAAACTTTTTTAC
>CM053624.1:301993848-302016292 GCA_028646595.1 Phalanger gymnotis
GCAGCTTTTCCCACTAACCTTCTCTAATGTCTTTGCTCTTTGTGGGTTGAGAGGTCTGGTAGATGCCACAGCTCAGTAATTCAGCATGTTAAGGCACTCTCCGCTCGTCTCCTGGTCTGGTAGGTCCGCGTCTGGTCTGTTCGCGCCATGCGTGCTGGGCTTAGCTCCACTCCCCTCAGCTGGGGGACCCAGAGACCATCCAGGCTGTCCTGGGCTGGAGCCCTGCTTACCTCTGCCACTTTGTGGGTTCTGCAGGTCTAGAATTGGTTCAGAGACATTTTTTATAGGTTTTTGGAGGGACTTGGTGGGGAGCTCACGCCAGTCACTGCTTCCCAGCTGCCATCTTGGCTCTGCCCCCCCCATCCTTCATTTTTGAAGAATATCAGTGACATCACATGGTGATTCCTTGACTTTGAAGTGAATTGCATTTAAGTGAGGCAGAACTGCATAACATTGTCAGCTTCCCTCTGATAGTCATCAAAATCCAGTGGCAAGATAAAAGTCAGGATGACTGGTGGTGGCCCAGAATGCAGTGGATGACGTTGGTGTCTTCAGTGTCTGACCAAGCTCTAAGTGTACCATAGGATATGCTTCAGCTGCCTTCATGGCTGTTGGAACAAATTGTTCTTATTTGACTGTTCTGACAGAGGAAATTTTTACATGCTAAGGGTAGATATCCCCCTACATCACCAAGGTGTTTAAGGCCCAGGTAGCCTTAACCTGGTTTAGCCTGTCTACAGAGATGGTTTACTAGGGTGTGGGCACTGCACATGATACAGCATCTTGGAGCGACAGGTGAGAGTTGGGGAACAGTTAGACACCAAAGATATGAGCAGCCTTGAAAAGACCTTGGCAAACCCTCAAAGCAGAGTTGCTGGTCTATCTTGAACACCCCATAAACCCAGCAGTAAATGGAAAGTGTAAAGGTAGTTGGCGATGTGTATTACTAATCTTTGAACCCAGAAATTGAAGCCTTAATTGGGGGCCAATGAAAGATCAAGAGGCTGGGTATCCTCAGTTCTGAAAACACTAAGAGGAAATGGTCCTAGGGCCAATGCCACAGTTTTGCATGGACAATAGTTTTTGAATAGTCGCTAGTTGTCTGAAAACTTGAGGATGGATACTATGCAGGGTGTTTTTTTTTTTCAGACATTTTCAATTATTAACCTTATTACACTCTATATTGCAACCAAACTGGATTACTTAGTCTTCACAGAACTTGGCATTTTGCCTTTCATTTAAGTGTTTCTAAATAGGCTTTCCCTAGTGCCTTGCTTAGTATGCATTCTTTGCTCACCTCTTTCTTAGAATCCATAATTCCCAACAATGGTCACTTTAATTACCACTTCTAATGAACAAAATTTCATGACATCCTCAGTTGCAAATCCACTCTCTCTCCCTCAAATTGCCTTTTATTTTATGTCTTGCACTCATCCAGTGGAATTTAAGGTCCCTATAGGAAGGTACTGAGATATTTTTATTTTTGTTTACACAATGTCTAGCATAGTGCCTGGACTACATAAAGAACTATTGAGTTGTGTCAAAAGCCATGTAAAAAGATTTGATGAATGTACCGGAGAAGCAAAAAGTAATTGGAAGTTCCTGAGTCTCATGTTTTATGTATGATAAAAAGATCATTCTGTGCTTTATAATGTTTGATGATATAGGTAAAACTATTTTTTAAATTAAGATTTTTTAATTTTTACTTTACAACACTCATTTCCACATGATTTTGAGTTCCAAATTTTCTTCTCCCCCTCCTCTTCTCCCTCCCCAAGATGGCATGGAATCTGATATATCTTCTACATATAACTTTGCATTAAACTTATTTACACAATAGTCAAGTTGTAAAGAAGAATTATGACCAATGGAATGAATCATGAGAAAGAAGAAACAAAACCAAAAAAAAAAAAACAAACAAAAACAAAAGAAAAAAAAAGGAAAAAAAGGAGAGCAAATAGTTTGCCTCAATCTGCATTCAGACTTCATAGTTCTTTCTCTGGATGTAGATAGCTCTCTCCATCATGAGTCCTTTGGAGTTGTCTTTGAATCTTGCATTGCTGAAAAGAGTGAAGTATGTCAAGGTTAGTCATCATAGAATCCATGCATCTGTGTTTGTTTATAATGTTCTCCTAATTCTGCTCCACTCACTCAGTGTTATATCATGTAGGTTTTTCCAGGTTATTATGAAGTCTGTATCTTCTCCATTTCTTATAGCACAATAGTATTCCATTACATTTATATACCATAACTTGTTCAGCCATTCCCAAATTGAAAGACAACCCCTTGATTTCCAAAATTCTTTGCTACTACAAAAAGAGCCATGATAAATATTTTTGTACAAGTGGGTCCTACTTTCCTACTTTGGGATACAGCCCTAGAAGTGGTATTGCAAGGTCAAAGGGTATGACCATTCTTATAGCCCTTTGGGTATAGTTCCATATTGCTCTCCAGAATGGATGGATCAGTTCACAACTCCACCAGCAATGTAATAGTGTTCCAATTTTCCCACATCCTCCCCAGCATTTATCATTTTCTTGTTTTTTTTTTTTCATTTTAGCCAATCGGACAGGAGAGGTGTGATACCTGAGTTGTTTTGATTTGCACTTCTCTAATTGGTAGTGATTTCAAACATTTTTTCATATGCCTATAAATATTTTTCATTTCTTCCTCTGAAAATTGCCTGTTCATATCCTGTGACCATTTCTCAATTGGGGAATGACTTGTATTCCTATAAATTTGGCTCAGTTCCCTGTATATATTACACTGGTTATTTTATATTGACACCCACAGTCTGTGAATATCCATTTCAATTGTAATAATAACTATACTATTCTCAAGATTGACATATATATATATATGTATGTATATATGTATAAAAAACCAAAATAATCCTGTACAAGAATGTAACCAATTATCTTTATTAATTAACTAGGTTTACTGCCCGCCCCCCATTTACCTTTTTGTGTCTCCCTTGTGTTTTGTATTTGGAGATCAAATTTTCCATTGAGTTCTGGCATTTTCATCAGGAAGGCCTGGAGTTACCTTATTTCATTGAATGTCCATCTCCTTGCCTGGAAAATTATGCTCAGTTTTGCTGGGTAGTTGATCCTTGGTTGTAGTCCAAGCTCCTTTGCCTTTTGGAATATTGTATTCTAATTTCTCCTGTCTTTTAATGTAGAAGCTGAAAGATCCTGCGTGATCCTGACTCTAGTTCCATAATATTTGAATTATTTATTTCTAGGTGCTTGCAGTATTTTCTCCATGACCTGGTAGGTAGTTCTGGAATTTGGCTGCAATATTTCTTGGAATTTTCAATTAAGGATCTCTTTCAGGGAGTGATTGGTGGATTCTTTTGATGAGAATTTTGCCCTCTGGTTCTAGGACCTCTAGGCAATTTTCCTTAAGGATTTCATGGAAGATACTGTCCAGGCTCTTTTTTTCATCACAGCTTTCAGGTAGACCAATAAATTTTAGATCGTCTTGTAGAGGAGGAGAAACGAAATCCAGGGATGTAGGAATCCCAAACCAAAGTTCCCAAGGTGAGGCCACCTGGAATGAATTCATGGACCCAAGCATTCTTTAAGTCAAGGAGGCAAAGATTTATTATGCTTTGCATAAATAAATCAGGCAAGAGTTCTTAGGGAAGTTGCGACCACAAAAAAGGTGCAGGGGGAATCTTTATTGAAGTTAATAGGGGATTAAGGGGAGGGGGGGACATGTCAGTTAGGTGTTTTGGGGTGGGTTTAAGGAGTGGTTAAGGTGTATTCAAGGAGTGGTTAGTTCTTAGAGGAACATGCACATTTAGAATCTATTGTGCAGGCATATTACGCAGAGTTCTCTAGGAAATAGCCCACAGTGGAATTACTGGAGGTGTGGTTTTTACTCTGAAACATCACTAAGCTCACTACTGGTCAGGGCTAAAGGGGAATCTCTATATACTTTCTTATCTAATGTCTTGTTAGGCAAAATACTATATCTAGGATATATGTTAAAGAGGTCAGTGAAGAGTAAATATGGTTATGACTCAGTGTACAATGAATTATCAGCATCCAGAAATCAATCTATAATTGGGCATAGCTGCTTACTGAAGAAGAAGCAGAAATAAGTTGGGTCATGCTGCCCTTTAACTACAGAGAAACAGCCTGGGATAGAATATGTTTTGAGAACTAGATCTGTTTATGAGAACTGAATGTGTTTTGGAATTGGGGTTCAGACACAGGCACTCAAGCAGAGGCTGTTAGAATTTAAGGTCCAAGCACAAGCACCTCATCATTCCCTCTTTAAGTAGATGGAACCCAAAATCATTTGGGGTAAGGGGCGAAGGTCTCAGTTTCTGGAACTGCTTCATGCTAAGGGTGGATGTAGAGCTGTCCCTGACTCACAGGGTCCCCCATTCAAGGAGTTGTGTGTGTAGCCAGTGTCTGGAACTTGGTCGACACCAGGTCCAGGGGGCGATGAGTCGTGGCCTTGGACAGAGGTTGGTATCCAGCTTGAGCTGTCATCTGTAGGTGGAGTGCACTGAGCCTAGAAGAGACAAATCTGACAAGAAGGGTTAACAAACAAGGACCAAAAAGAAATAAAAGAATTATGATCAGGATGGGGACAAGAAAAGGAGTTAACAAGGGCTTCATAGTTAGAGAAGGTCATGGCCTTTTGCATTGGCTGAGAAGTGAAAACTAGATAAGGAGAACCTACAAGGAGGGTGGCAGGAGGAAAATGTTCATAGGTGAAAGCAGGGAATGTTCCCTCATTATAAGAGGTACAGCTGGCAGAGGTGATGGTACGAGAGCACTCTTCACTATGAGTATCTTCACAATTGGAGTAAGTTAAAAAAAAAAAGCAGAGACATTTACAAGCCCTCCCTTAACAGGGGTCTTTACCAGTTCAGTGGCTGTAGAGCTTATATGCTAATCCTGAGAGTAATTCCCTGTTGCTAAACAGGGGGTGGGGGCAAATAAATTTGCCCATTCTGCAGTAGCCAGTACTATAGGAGTGGCAAAATCCTCTGAGGAGGTCACATTGGGGAGAGGGACTTTTATAAAACCTGCCTCTGGGTGAAGGTGAGGATTGCCCTGTGGGTGGGGGTGACATACCCAGCAGTCTTGGGCTCCCCCTCTGCCTACGGAATTTCCCAGTTTAATTAAGTAGTTGTCTTCTCACTTGCAAGACCAAAGGGAAATTAGAGTATCAGGGAGAAGGAGAAAGAGAGCTATGGTTAACATTATCAGTGCAAAGGAAAATGGTTCCAAGCAGGAGAGAGAAAACAATTACTTTCCTTTATATTTCTACTATACACAGGATAGCTAAAGTTATTACTCTTTACTATCATAACAGTACTGCTTTTAAAAAAAGAGGTTCCTGACTTGAAACTTACAAGTGAATAGACATTGTTGTTTCTCATGTTTCTTTTTTTATCCTTCCTGATTATTTATTTTTATTCATTATTTTTTATTTAATATATTTAGTTTTCAGCATTGATTTTCACAAGAGTTTGAATTACAAATTTTCTCCCCATTTCTACCCTCCCCCCACTCCAAGATGGCATGTATTCTGGTTGCCCTGTTCCCCAGTCTGCCCTCCCTTCTGTCACCCCAGTCCCCTCTCATCCCCTTTTCTCTTCCTTTGTTGTAGGGCAACATAAATTTCTATGCCCCATTGCCTGTGTATCTTATTTTCTAGTTGTATGCAAAAACTTTTTTTTTGTTGTTTTTGAACATCTGCTTTTAAAACTTTGAGTTCCAAATTCTCTCCCCTCTTCCCTTCCCACCCACCCTCCCTCCCTAAGAAGTCAAGCAATTCAACAAGGGCCACATGCGTATCATTACGTATAACCCTTCCACAACACTCATGTTGTGAAAGACTAACTATATTTTGCTTCTTCCTAACCAATCCCCCTTTACTGAATTTTTTCCCTTGACCCTGTCCCTTTTCGAAAGTGTTTGTTTTTGATTACCTCCACCCCATCTGCCCTCCCTTCTATCATCGCCCTTTTTTATGTTCTTCCTCCTTCTTTCCTGTGGGGTAAGATACCCAACTGAGTATGTATGATATTCCCTCCTCAGGTCAAATATGATGAGAGCAAGATTCACTCATTCCCCCTCACCTGCCTTCTCTTCTCTTCCTACAGATCTGCTTTTCCTTGCCACTTTTATGTGAGATAATTTGCCCCAGTCTATCTCTCCCTATCTCCCTCTCTCAATATATTCCTCTCTCATCCCTTAATTTGATTTTATTTCTTTTAGATATCTTCTCTTCGTCTTTGACTCAACCCGTGCCCGCTCTCTCTCTCCCCTCTCTCTCTCTGTGTACACATATACACATATACATACATACATACTCACATATACATATATATACATACACACACACATATATATGTATATATATAAGCATATTCCCTTCAGCTACCCTAATACTAAGGTCTCATGAATCATACACATCATCTTTTGATGTAGGAATGTAAACAGTTCAACTTTAGTAAGTCTCTTGCAATTTCTTTTTCTTGTTCTTTTTCTTGATTACCTTTTCATGCTTCTCTTGATTCTTGTGTTTGAAAGTCAAATTTCCTATTCAGCTTTGGTCTTTTCACTGAGAAAGCTTGAAAGTCCTCTATTTTATTGAAAGTCAATATTTTGCCTTGGAGCATGATACTCAGTTTTGCTGGGTAGGTGATTCTTGGTTTTAATCCTAGCTCCATTGACCTCAGGAATACTGTATTCCAAGTCCTTAGATCTCTCAATGTAGAAGCTGCTAGATCTTGGGTTATTCTGATTGTGTTTCCGCAATACTCAAATCGTGTCTTTCTGTCTGCTTGCAGTATTTTCTCTTTGACCTGGGAGCTCTGGAATTTGGCGACAATATTCCTAGGAGATTTCTTTTTGGGATCTCTTTGAGGAGGTGATAGGTGGATTCTTTCAATTTCTATTTTGCCCTCTGGCTCTAGAATATCAGGGCAGTTCTCCTTGATAATTTCTTGAAAAAATGCTATCTAGGCTCTTTTTTGATCATGGCTTTCAGGTTGTCCAATAATTTTTAATTGGATCTATTTTAAATGGATCTATTCTCCAGGTCAGTGTTTTTTCCAATGAGATATTTCACATTATCTTCCATTTTTTCATTCCTTTGGTTCTGTTTGATAATATCTTGATTTCTCATCAAGACACTAGCTTCCACTTGCTCCAATCTAATTTTCAAGGTAGTATTTTCTTCAGTGGTCTTTTGGACCTCCTTTTCCATTTGGCTAATTCTGCTTTTCAAGGCATTCTTCTCCTCATCAGCTTTTTGGAGCTCTTTTGCCATTTGAGTTAGTGTATTTTTTAAGGTATTGTTTCCTTCAGTATATTTTTCAGTATTTTTTGGGGTCTCTTTTAGCAATCATTGACTTGTTCTTCATGGTTTTCTCTCATCCTTCTCATTTCTCTTCCCAATTTTTCCTCTACTTCTCTAACTTGCTTTTCCAAATCCTTTTTGAGCTTTTCCATGGCCTGAGACCAGTTCATGTTTTTCTTGGAGGCTTTTGTTGTAGGCTCTTTGACTTTGTTGATTTTTTCTGGCTGTATGTTTTGGTCTTCTTTGTCACCAAAGAAAGACTCCAGAGTCTGAGACTGAATCTGAGTGCGTTTTCACTGCCTGGCCATGTTCCCAGTCAACTTACTTTACCCTTGAGTTTTTCAACGGGGTATGACTGCTTATAGAATACAGAGTTTTGTTTTCCAAGCTTGGGGGGATGCGCCAGCTCTGCCACACAAGCATGCTTCCTTCCCCAAGAACCCCCAGCCTGGGCTGGACTTAGATCTTCAGCAGGCTCTTCACTCCTGCTCTGATCAGCCACTTAATTCCTCCCACCAGGTGGGCCTGGGGCCAGAAGCAACTGCAGCTGCTGTAGTTCTGTAGCTGCCCCACCTCCACTGCCCCTGGGGCGGTGGCCGAACCACAAACTCCCTATCCGTAGCAGCTTTTCCCACTAACCTTCTCTGTTGTCTTTGGTGTTTGTGGATTGAGAAGTCTGGCAACTGCCACAGCTCACTGATTCAGGGCTCTTGGGCACGCTCCGTCCTGGCTCCCAGTCTGGTTGGTCTGCACTGCCCAAACTGGGCTCTGCTCTGCTCCCCTCCACTCCCTGCTCTGTGCAGGATAGACCTTACCTAAAGTCCATCCAGGCTGTCTTGGGCTAGAGCCCTGCTTCCCTCTGCTATTTGGTGGGTTCTGCAGTTCTAGAACTGGTTCAGAGTCATTTTTTATAGGTTTTTGGAGGGACTTGGTGGGGAGTTCACGCCAGTCCCTGCTTTTCAGTTGCCATCTTGGCTCTGCCCTATCCGTCCTGATTATATTCATTCTGGCAGAAAGAAATACTTCAGAAATTGAATCTTTTACATATAATAAGTTCAAACATTAATTTAACTGCTGCTTAGCCATAGAATGACTACAAATTGAGATCAAAACAGCAAGATCCATAAACTCATTGCATTAATTTAGCAATTAATTATCTTGCAAATGAAAGTTTAGTATGCCTTCTAAAATCACAAAAAAGACCTTTTTAAACATTTCTTCTAAAAGTGTTTCCCTTTTAAAATAGTTTTAAAATTTATCCTGATGTTAAGAAATAATCACTAAACTTTTGTGAAAAAAATTATTTGAAAACTTTAAAATGATAGCTTTATTTTTTACCTTAAAGGAAAAATGAACCTTTAAATTTGAGATTCATTATAACTAAGTTGGTGTAAATTGTCCTTAAGTAGCATAAATTCCCAAAGTATTGTAACAAACAACTTTCCTAATTATTGCAGAATTCTGAGGTATCGCGAACTTTCCTAGTCAAAAGGTGTTGTCATGAAACATCACATTGGTAGCAGGAAGAGATTGATCACAGGAAAAATACTGCTTCTCTTAGAATCCTTTTAAGCAAAGGGAGCATCTTAAGGTGAGTCTTAAGCAGTTTGTATAAATTTCTGCACATGTTCCAGTTATAGATAAAAATTAATATTAGATTGCCCAGTAAGATAACACAAAAGAGCTCATATCTTATTCCGACTTCTTACTCTGATCATGGAAATTTGCTATAGAAGGGAAAAAGCAGGAACATGTGACATGCCAAATATGACAGTGTAAAACATCCTCGACTTTGTTTGAATTCAGATATAGTTAAAGTTAATGCAGTGTCTGTTCCACCTCATTGCTAAATTCAAGAATAGTCAGGTGGGAACATTCCTTTTCAAAGGAACACAGGGGAAAACTGAGTCAGGAGGATCCCATCCTAGACCGAGACTAAGATTGTCCCCTCAGCTTTTTGTCAAATGCACACCTCCACCTGTTAACAGTACAGGATCACATTCCCTCTGTGTAGTTTGTGGCATTTTTCTCAGATACTGATTTAATGCAGACAACTATACCCAAATTGAAACTCAAAACAAAATTAGCTATGGTTCCAAGTGCCTTTTTCCTTAAACAGCAAGTTTATCCAAGCACAACTTAGAGTCAAATACAGTTGCTTTCATGGAGCTACAATAAACGATAAAGATTTGCCAGGATTCACATACATAAGAGATTCCATTAAACATCTTTCCTTCTCAGATTTTAACTTATCCTGGTGTAAAAGCCAATCATTAGAAACATTTCTGTCTATTATACATAAACTTGCAATTTCTCAGCAAGCCAAGTTCATTGTTTAGAACCTACATAAATCAAACAAGTTCTTTTCCAGGGGTTGATGAACTAGCCTATACAGATGGTTTACAGGGGTCTTGGAAATTTTACAAAATAAGAAGTAACATAGACCCCAGGAAAGGGATTACTACTGGTGCCCTTTGCCTGCTGACCTCCATGCATACAGGAGGACTGTTCTGAATGGGCAGAACCAATCTGATAAGGTTTTGCACAATTTCCTTGTACATAGAGTAATCAATTAAGAGTTTTAAGTTTTAGCATTAAAACAGTAACCCAAAATAACTTAGCTAATGAACTTATAAGTTTCATAAGTGCTAGCCAAATTGTTCTTAGCTGCAGCTTCCTCTTAAATACAGGTAAAGGTAGAAATACCCGTTTCCTAAATGGTAGTTATAAAACATTATAGGACAGGGTTAGCAAGGCTGATAAAGTAAACTATTTTTACACATGTTTTCCATCTTTCACCTCATCATTCTCTACTGGATCTATTTTCCAGGTCAATTGTTTTTTTCCAATCAGATATTTCATGTTTTCTTCTGTTTTATTTATTCTTTATATTTTGTTTGATGGATTCTTGATGTCTGTTAGAGTCATTAGCTTCCACTTGCCCAATTCTAATTTTTAATATATTGTTTTCTTCCTTTAGCTTCTCTATCTCCTTTTCTGTTTGGTTGATTTTACTTTTCAATGAGAAATTTTCTCCATTTACATTCTGATTCTCCTTAGCCATTTCACTGATTTTACTTTTGAAAGACTTGTTTTCCTCAATGAATTTTTTTCCATTTTTTCTTTTACCTCCCTAATTTGGTTTTTAAAGTCCTCCTTGAGTTCTTCCTGGAATGCTTTTTGGTCTGGAGACCAGTTTATTTTCCCTTTTGAGGTTTCAGATGATGGTATGTTGTCCATGTTGTCCACTTCTGAATTGGTATTTTGCTCTTCCCTGTCTCTGTAATATGAATCAATGGTCTTTGGCTCTTTAGCATGTTTTTTCATGGTGGTTTTTTTCCTCCTGGTTTTTTATATATTTTAAATAAATATCAACTTCTACATAATTTGCAGTTTTGTGTGCAATCATTTTTTGGAGGGGGGAAGGCAGGGCAATTGTGGTTAAATGACTTGCCTGAGGTCACACAGCTAGTAAATGTGTCAAGTGTCTGAGGCCGGATTTGAACTCAGGTCCTTCTGTCTCCAGGGCTAGTGTTCTACTCACTGCTCCACCTAGCTGCCCCATGATTTTTTTTTATACTTTGTTATGGAGATGCTTGTTGTATTCCCTAAATTAAAAATAAAATATTTTTTTAAAAAAAAATATGTGGGTTAAATACTTTCCATTGCAAACACTTAAATGCATATCTCCTCCCCTTAAGAGACAGCTTCCTTTCAGGTCAGTTTCATAGAAAGTAAAACTTTCACTTCCCTTTCCTCCACTCCTACCCCCAAAGTGGTTTTACCTCTTTCAGTCATTTTTGGTACTTTTCTGTAAAGAAAAACAAAACCAGGAATTAAAGATAGAAGGAATTGGGTGTATGCAAAAAAAGGCAACCTATTCTAATTATAGAAGTACAGTCTTTTATTGGAAGGGATCTCAGAGGCTACCTTGTCCATTTCACATCTGAAGAAGAAACCTTCTGCAAGGTGACCAACCAGTAGTTGTACAGATCTTGCTTAAGGATCTCCCAAGAGCAGGAAGTCAGTAATTCCTGAGGCAACTCATTCTATGTTTAAGATAGCTAATGGTTAGAAAGATTTTCTTTATGTTAAGACTAAGCCTACTTCTCTGTAATACCATTCTGTAACAGTGAGGATGTGACATTATCTCCTCCTTAGACCCAGACGCTATGCCTCATGTAATACAGTATTAAGACCATATTAGCTTGTGTTGACTGTCACAATATAGTGTTTATAATATTGAGTTTGGATTTAACTACTTCCCAAAATATTTTAGATAAATTGTTATTTAGTGATTCTTCCCCTATCTTTTTATTTTAAATGTGATTTCTTGAATCTAAAAATAAGATTTTACATTTATTCCTACTGATTGACCTCAATAGATTCAACCCAATATAGATTCAATTACAGTCAACCTGTGAAGATCTCTCTGGATTTGATGTCATCAGATATATTTTCTCTCCTTTATTGTCATGTGTCGTTAATGTTTTTAGATCAAATTATTGATTTAAAATGTTCAAATAGCACAGGGGCCAAGGATAGATCCTAGGAGAATTCCAGTAGATATCTCCTTTCCAAGTTAGTATCAAACAACTAAAGACTCCTTTGGGGGTTTAGACATTAAAGAATTTTCTAATTCACCTAAATATACTACTATCTCACATCTCTGTATTATTTTTCTTGTAGCATCATATTTATTCATGCCTAAGGTCCTATTGTTCATAGTATGCAGGACAGAAAAAAAATATAGGCAGGATATCTATCTTCAACCATTTTGCAACTTCAGTTTCCTTGTTCTTATCTGAAATCAGAGCTAATTCTGTTCTTTGTTTTGTTTTGAGGATAACTAGAGTATTATAGTAAACAAGTATTAGAAAAATAATATTATGAGATATGTCTCTCCCTTTAAGTAATCTACCATCTTACTGAAAACCCAAAAGATAGTTAAATAACAAGATTAAAAGGTACATGAATAAAACCACGTTGAATAGATGGTGCTTTGTGAGTACTGGAGTGGCGAGGTGGCTCAGTGGATAGAGTTCCGGGCCTCGAGTCAGAAAGAATTATCTTCTTGAATTCAAAGGCCTCAGACACTTATGAGCCATGTGACCCTAGGCAAGTCACTTAACCCTGTTTGTCTCAGTTTCTTCTTCTGTAAAATGAGATGCAGAAGGAAATGGCAAAACAGTCCAATATCTATGCCAAGAAAACCCAAAATGTAATCAATAAGAGTCAGATATGAATGAAAAATTACTGAAATAGGAGTTCAATGCAGCCAGGAAAGGATTCCTGTTGCAAGCGAAATATGTCCTCTATCTTCAAAGATTTGGAGGAACGAAAAGGCAACAAAAGGTATTCTGTAGGGAGAACGACACAAGCAAATAAAGCTGAATTCGATTGAGTAAAAGTTTTTGAAATACTTTCATAGCCTAAAACATGTTACATTAGCATATACAAAATTAGCTCAAACTAACACATTCAATTTTCTATTATGCGCCTAGTATGTTCACGGTATTGCTCTAGGAGATGAGAACATAAAGACAAAATTAAAAAAAAAATGTTCCCTTCAAAAAGCTTTCATTCTTAGAGAACACAACAGTGACATAGATGATTAATTGAAAGAAAATTTGAGGAGAGAAAGAGAGCAAAAGCAAGAGAAAACTAACAGGTAAGGAGATCAATAAATACTTCTCATAGCAGGCAATGCCAGTATTGAGGGGAAAAAAGAGTCTTAGAGGAGGAAAGGAAAAGAGAGTGCATTTGGGCAAAGGGATAGCCTATGTAAGGCAAGGCATGGAGGCAGAATTTTTGAAGCTGACTTTATGACATAGCAAGTAGGCCAGTTTGACTGAAATACAGAATGCATGAAAGTCACCAATGTGAAATAAATCTAGAAAAACAATCTTCAGACAGGTTGAGTAACATCCAATGCCAGGCTGAGGAAATTCTTGTGTGGGGACTTATGCTTTAGGGAAATAATTTTTGCAACTGTGTGGACAACTTAGCAAAGTTCTTCTGCACAGAAATGTTTTAATGAGTCATCTCCTCTTAATCTGAAATCTTATATTTTATAACTTTGGGATTCCGGCATTTTGTATGTTTTCACAATTGTGGAATTATTCATTGACCTTACCTTAGTCCTTTATACTATAATTTACTGCATTATATAAATCTATATTGTATAGATCATAAATAAGACCAAGCAACCTTAGCCAGCTTTAGTGCTCTTTTTCTTCCCCTTTTGTATCTGTTCCCCTCACCCAACTACGTGTATATCCTAGTAGTTCTTTACTCAGTATGTATTTCCTGACCTGCTGCTAAACACATGAAGCTCTTCCCTCATGCCACCATCTATTTTTTTGCTTCCTTCCCCTGCTCATTGAGGCTACCCTGAACTACTCTTGTCCACAGAAGTCAAAACATCTCTACTTCACATCTTCTTCAACAAGTATTCTTAGCACTGCCTTTTCCAAAACTAGACCCAAGATTACTATCTCTACTGCTTTAGAAAGAAGCAATAGAAATACAACGAGGGGATAAAAGGATAGGAGAGATGATAGATCATGACTCTTTGAGGTATCTTCCATTTCCAACATTGGTATAGGTCTTAGAATGTCCAACCTTCTCTTGTTAGATATTCTTGCTCATTCTTTAAGCACCAACTCAGATCTCACAACCCTACCTCAACTGTCCCAGCTCATAGTAATTAGCTCTTAATAACTCATAGTGACCCATATACTATATAGTAACTATTATAAATGTTATCAACTTCCTTGCATTTTGTGATTTCTAATAATAAATAGTGTATGCATAGATAATAAATATGTAGATAGGTAGGTAGATAGATAGTTCTTTAACCACCCCCACCCCCACCCCCGCAATTTATTGCAAGCAATAAGAGGTCGAGGCAGGTAAATGGCATAATAGATACAGTGCTGGACCTAGAATTAGGAAGACTCATCTTTGTTGTTTCAAATCTGGCCTCAAATACTTACCATCTATGTGATCCTGGGAAGTCACTTAATACTGTTTTCCTCGGTTTCTTCATCTGTAACCCTTAATGTAGTCATAAAGAGTTAGACATGACTGAAATGATTAAACAGCAAAAAACAGTGGTCAGGGCCCAAAAAGGCACTAGGTAAAAACCTTTCAATACAAAATACAAAAAGAAATTTTGCCAGGAACTGTTCTAAAAACAGGGGATGAAAATACCTAAATGAAACCACACCTGCTTCAGAGAGACAACACGTACATAAATATTTTTATGCAATGTCCTTAAAGAAGTAGAATTGACCAAAAGGAAAAAGAGGTACAAAAGCTAATTGAAGAAAGCAATTCATTAATTAGAATTGAGAAGTGGAAGCTAATGACCCCATGAGAAACCAAGAATCAGTTAAACAAAATCAAAGAATGGAAAAAAATAGAAGAAAATGTAAAATACCTCATTGGAAAAACAACTGACCCGGAAAATAGATCCAGGAGAAATAATTTAAGAATTATTGGTCTACCTGAAAACCATGGTCAAAACAAAACAAAACAAAAGAGGCTGGGCAGCATTTTTCAAGAAATTATTAAGGAAAATTTCCTTGATATCCTAGAATCAGAGGATAAAATAGTCATTGAAAGAATTCATCTATCTCGCCTTCCAAAAAAAGATCCTAAAATGAAAACTCCAAGGAGGATTATAGCCAAATTCCAGAATTATCATGTCAAGGAGAAAATACTACAAGCAGCCAGAAATAAACAATTTAAATATCACGGAACCATAGTCAGAATTATGCAAGATTAAACAGTTTCTACATTAAAGGATCAGAGGGCTTGGTATATGGTATTCTAGGAGGCAAAGAAGCTTGGATTACAACCAAGAATCAACTACCCAGCAAAAGTGAGCATAATCTTTCAGGGGAAAAGATGAGCATTCAAATAAATAGACAATATGTGCATAAATATTACATATTTATCTCCTATGAAACAGACAACATATAAATAAGTATATACAAAATAATTACAAGTGTTATTTATTTCTTTTAGGAAGGAGGAAAGAAAGAAGCTAAATAATATCATCTGAGGATTCAGGAAAAAGGCTCATATTGAGGGTGCCAGGTGAACTGAACTTTCAAAGAAAGTAGGCATTTTAAGAGGCGACAATAAGGAGTGAGTGCATTCTAGGCATGGGTGACAGTGCAAGGTCCTGGAAATAGGAAATAGCATCTCAGGTATCAAACAAAAGAAAGTTTGGCTGGAATACTAGTGTATGAATAGAGCAGAAAGGTAAATTGGAACTAGATTATTAAGGACTTTAAATTCTAAACAGAAATGTTTTCATCCAATTGTAAAAGTGTCAAGTAGTCATTGAAGTTTAATGAGCAAGGGAACGTATGTCATTTACAGCTATATGGAATGGTGAGGAGAAATATTTAAAGCAAGAGGAGTGACTAGGAGATTGAGAGATGTTTAGATCCTGAATTAAGATAGTGGTAGTTGGAGTGGAGAGAATGGTATGAATATGAGAGATATTATGGAGATAGTATTATTAATATTTAGTAAATAATAATATACAAGTGTTGTGGGAGAATGAGGAGATGAGAATCACTCTGATGTTTCAGTCCTGGATGACTAGAAGGATGGTAGTGTTCTCAATAAAAACAGAGAAGTTGGGAAGAGAAGTGGCTTTGGAGAGAAATATAAGTAACTATTTTGTATATGTTGAGTTCGAGACACGTGCACATCTCCAGTTTGCAATGTCTAATAATCAGTTGGTGATGTGGGATGAGAGCTCAAAGGAAAAGGTAGGGTTGGAGTTAACTACTTAGAGATGATTGGTAATGTGGCGGCTGATGAGGTCACTAAGAACATGTAGAGAAGAGAAATGAGACCAGGATGGAACCTTGGGTTATACTCCAAATTAGGAATTTGTGATATGGATTATGATCCTTCAAAAAATAAGAAATAATCTGAACTTGAAAACAAAACACTGGAGTCCTAGCGTACATGTATTTTAACTATGACCATGGGCAAATTGCTTAATGTTTCTATGTTTCAGTTCCTTCCTCAGTAAAATTAGGATCATAGTAGTTGTCCTACTTAATTCACAGAATTCTTATGATGACCAAATGAGATAATGTATGTGACAATACTTTATAAACTTTAAAGCATTCCAATATAAGATTATAATAACTTCATGGATCCGTGATTTTTATCAGTGTGGGTACACCCACCCCTGAGAGAACTTTTGACCCTTACATAGCTTAGTAGGTGGCTTTTGGGAGCTGCTGTAGCCAAAAATTCATTATCCTGTTACTAGCTTTGAGGTGATTCTCATCATACTTAATTAGGCTGGTCCTCAGGCAACAGAAATGCCTGAAGTCTGCTGAACCTGGTAAGATCTGACAGAGATTGTGCTCTGCTGACATAGCTTCCATGATCCCAGAGCCATTGCTGCATTGTAAAAGGTCATCATATGCATACCTCTTTATTTCTCACCAAGGCACCAACAGAGCATATTGCAGAGAGCAGAGAGTAAATAAACCTTTGATGGTGAATTGACTTTGCTATGGTTTATTTCCATGGTTTTGCTAGCATAAGGCATATAGGGATGTTGCCACTGCTTTGGGTTATCTTTCATAGCTTGCTAGGATTCAGGATGGAGAAGTCCTTTCTAGTGTCTTATTGTATGTAGTTGTGTAGGTAGAGTCATAGGGTAAAATGTTAACTGTCAGTACAAAGAACTACCAACACTTAAGCCCCATTAGTAGGACATTGAAATTTAGCAGAAGTTTGATGGGACAGAGTTAAACTCGGCATCTGTTTTTTGCACTAATAGAATGCAGATAGACTGCAGTTTATTGACCTAGTAGCGCACTGGTGTTGCAACTTCCTGAGCCATTCATGTAGCTCTTGTAAGTGAATTACGAAGATGCGCTTGGAGAGGAGAATGCTCTAAGAATATGCCTTTTATGGAATCAGTAGCTGAGGCACTAGACTATTATACTAAAAGCAATGGGAAATATTGCAATGAAATGGACTTAAACCAAGTCACACACTGTAATTTACAGAGTTTAGTGCAGCTGTTACATTTTGGTCATGTATGAATGAGAATCTTTAATCCATTTAATGAACCTGCCTCTTTTTTTACACATACCTTTGTTTCTATGGTAGGGAGGAGTGGATGGAATAAAATTATTGACTTCCTTCTCAGACTCCTATTATTAGCTCAGGTTTAGCTGAATGTAAAAAGCAATATCAGTTTATTGACAGAATAAAATGTAACTGATGAGGCAATTGTGATATACTTCTTACTTTAAAAAAATGAAGTAATTCGCAATTGAATCTCAAGATCCTAGAGAATGAATGAGATGGGGGTGATGGAATAGAACCAGCTTTTATTCCCAAGTCTATACCTCTCTCTCTCTCTCTCTCTCTCTCTCTCTCTCTCTCTCTTTCTCTGTGTGTGTGTGTGTGTCTCTCTGTCTGTCTGTGTCTCCCCCCTTGATCTCTTTCCTCTAATAAGTATCAGTTAAATCTGTATATGTATAGATGTATGAGTAAGTATACCTATATACATACAAAAACACATATAGGTTTGTGTGTATATATACATATACTATAAGGAGAAAAGATTAGACTATATATATGTATATATACATACATAATATAATATAATATACATACCATATATACATAATATATATACATTTTATATGCATAATATATACATAATAATATAATATGCATATATACGCAAGGAGAACAGATTATAAATACAAATATACACACATATGCACACACATATACACACACATATATATATAAATATGTATATCTATATACATATATATATACTTGTAATCTTTTCTCCTTATAGTAGCACTGGCAGAATGATCAAGCAATCAGTTAACACAAATTAACAATCATATACAGCACTCCCACTATGTGCCAGGTGCTGTGCTAAGTGCTAGTATTGATATAAATACAAAATGGAAACAGTCATTTCCCTCAACAAGCTTTCATAATGTTGAGAATTACTATAAAAATAATTGATGTTTATAGTGCTTTAAATCTGGCAAAGATCTTTACATATGTCATCTTACTGGACCTCACGAAAACTTTTTGCATTAGGTATTAAAGATCTTATTATTTCTTCTTAACCTATAGTTTCACAAATGTAGAAAAGCCCATGAATTGAAAGTTCCTCTGGTAGTCTTCATCAGAAAGTTGTCTGTTAGTGCCTTGATCATTGATGGTCATATGATGTGCCCATGGTTACGGAGAAAATAAAATATTAGAGGTGGGTAATTTAAATACATCTTTTCCTGACAAAGTCAAGCATTTGGATCTGATTCTAATCTACTATTATTAATCTAATTCTATTCTAATACCACAACCTATAAAAAGAACATTTTCAGTGGATAACAGACTACTATCTTTCAAACTACAATTCAAATTATTTTGTTTGGCATTTGAGTCCCTCCATAATCTGGTACTATCTTACTTTTCTAACATTATTTCTTTCTTTCTAGCCATATGTCTTACTATATTACATAAACTATCATCCACCTAAACCTTCCTCTTACAAGCTTCATTCTTTCCTGTCTAGAAGTTCTCTACCATGCCATAATAACCTCCTTTTCTAGATGTTCATTCCATCACTAGCCTTCTTAAACTGGAAGAATACTCTGATCCTACACCTTCTTTATCTGATTGGTTAGTTCTCCCCAGTACTTTCACTTTTAGAAGAGCGCCCAGGCCAACCATGTCCACATTCCCCTCCCCTCTTTATCCTTGACTCTCTAGACTTTGTTCGTCATGCTCCTGGTCAAGTATTGTCTCCCTTCCCCACTTCTGAACTTCCTTTTATATACTGTATTTCCCATTCCCATAAGCTCATGAGGGCAGGGATTGTCTTTCTGTTTTGACTGTATTTGTATTCCCAGCATTTTTGGCACAGTGTCAGAGACAGAGTAAGATTTTTAAAAACTATTTAATAACTACTGATTTGATTTGTCTTGCTGTTCAGTTATTTCATTTATGTTCATCTCTTCATGACAACATTTAGGGATTTCTTGGCAAAGATATTGAAATGGTTTACCATTTCCTTCCCCAGCTCATTTTACAGATGAGGAAACTGAGGCAAATAGGAAGAAGTAACTTCCCCATGGTATCTTGGCTTGATCATTCAATCGTTCATTGAAAATTAATTAGGCATCTATTATGTATACAGCACAATGGTAGGCACTAGGAGAAGTTTTAGATTTAGCTAAGACATAGCCCTTCCCCTAATGGAATTTATAGTCTAATAGGGAGATAAGATACAAACACAAAAAACTTTAATACACTATATCACAAGAAAAAATGTTTTAGGAAATTAACAAACCACTATTTGATATGTATATGGGAAGATATGTATTGCTAAAGAGATAGGCGAAATGCCATATCATGGAGGATATGCTATTTGAGTTGAGCTTTAAAGGATGAGTAGGATTTAATAGGTGAAGAAAGGATAAGAGGTCCATCACTCCTATGGGCTATAATTGACCACCATAGGGATTCCAAAATAACTTTAACACAACTTATTTTCTTTGCCTTCTGTCTGCTATAATTTTATAGGACTTCAACATTTATGTTGATGGTCCTTAAAATTCCTGTCTTCTTGACAAGAGTTAATTTCTACCTTGTATCTGCCTTTTACTATCCACATGTGCTACTAGCCTATCCCCTTCCATCACACACCTTCCTTCCACTTTTGAAATCTCCAGAGGTATACTGCAACACTTAAGCTATAGTGTCTTGTCTCCATTCATGTTTCTCAGACCTTCCTTAAGCAGGACTTTAATCGACTACTTGGTTCTTGGCCATTGCCAATTCTACTGCTTGAAGTTGACTGTTGTGAGTGATCATCTCAAGAAGCATTTGGGTCATCCATCTAATTGGAATGGACCTACCACAGAAAAATATGAAACAGTTGAGAGTCAATATGATGTGGTAGAAAAAGATTACTAGATTTGGAGTCAGGTGACCTGATTTCAGTTAAGGACTCAGTAGCTGTGTGACACTGGACAAGTCACAACTTGTCAAAACCTTGATTTCCTCAATTGTAAAATGGAGATTATAATGTTTGTGCAGCCTCACTTACAGAATCATTTTGAAGAAAGAAATGTGACACAGAAAATTTAAAGCACTATATTGCAAGAGTTATGTTTTAGGGGATTGTTTAACAAACCAATTTGTGATGTCTGTATGGGAAGATCTTTATTGGTAAAGAGATAGGGGAAATGTCATTGAATGGAGGATATACCATTTGAGTTGAGCTTTAAAGGATAAGTGGGATTTAATAGGTGAAGAAAGGATAAGAGGCCCATCACTCTTATGGGCTATAATTGACCCCCATAGGGCTTCCAAAAAACCACTATAGAACTGTGGGCTGTTACTTAACATCTCTGTACGACTAATAATGTTTATTAGAAGATCTTTGATGCTGCCTCTAGCTCTAAATCTAAAATCATTTGCTACCTAACTGTTTTATATTTGCAATGCACTTCCCCAAATGCCTGTCTTATTATTTAAAGTCATGCGCAACTTAGAAGAGAGATATTCGATATCTTACTCCAACAGATTTCAAATGAAAACAGACAGTATGTCAGATAATAAATCAAATAATCTATAATTATTCAATGAGTTTTTATTTGGATTTGTAGCTGGGAAACCAAACAAAATTATTTATTATAAAATGCAACACTTACCATTTCAGCATTATCTATGGTAGCTATGGTACCACAAGTTGTTTCTATCGATGTGAATTTCCTAATAGAAATGCATTCATATGAGAGCCTATCATTTCGTACTACACAATTTTATTATAGTCCAGACAAGGCTTTGCCCAGATAGAGTGAATCATCCCTTGGCAGTGCTATTCTTTTAAATAAATATTTTCTCTTTTTAATTTTAACTAAGCCTTCACCATCTGTTCTGTCCCTGAGTTACAAATTAAGTTGAACATAACTCACACTTGTGCCATTAAAAATCAAGAGACATAGATGTGATTTGGTCCTTGGCATTTCTCTGTCTTTAATTCAACACCATAAGTATTTGTTTTCCTTTTCTTGTGCTTCAGATACATTGGAAGAAATTATTCTCTCCTGGCACATTGAAATCTTTCCTAGTACAAAAGGAAATAATCAAAAGGAGCTTTATCAATTAGAATCTAAACAAAAGTGCACTTACGGAATGGGATGCCTCTGAAGTGCTGTGCTGGGTAAAGTAGTTTTGCTATCTTAGAAAACAATATGTGTTGGTAGTGGAGCAAGGACAAAAGGGACCATCCAGAGATATTAAGGAAGACAAGGGAACAGGGTGAGCCATATGCAATCTTGTGAAGAAGATGAAGTGAATTTTCAGAGTTCAACCCTTGGATGACCTCCTCCTCCTCCAAGCCTCTGTCTCTCAGTACTGTTCTGTGCTGGATGAATTAGGACCTGCTCACCCTAGACAGAAACCTCATCCCATTGCCACCCCTATCAAAATGGACTTCTGCTGTGCTCAATTCATTTCAGAGCTCTGCTCTCAGAAAAGTGAGACTCAGGCAAGTAGGTTAACTAATCACTTTCAAATGTTGTATCACTGGCAGTTAATATCTATTTATGTTTTTCTATGTATCTACCTGTGTTTACCTATGTATCTGTCTAGCGATCTATCTACACACACAAGCTGACCATGACCTTCTGAGGAAAATATATTAATCTTAACTGAAAAGAGGAATTTCAGTGGTGAAAACTTTGGTTTCTGAGGTAACTTAATGAAGAACACATTTGGGGCATCAGCACCTTATACCCTGAGGTATTCCAATTATGTTAAGTAGGGGCTGATTCTTTTAGCTATCCTATTAGAAACCTTTTCAATGAGTCATAATTTTTACAATATCATGAATTATCTGATGAGAACCAATTTATTTCTAGCTATTTAGAATCATAAATAAGAATAATTAGGGGGGCGGAGCCAAGATGGCGACTGGAAAGCAGTAACTGGCGTGAGCTCCCCTCCAAGTCCCTCCAAAAACCTATGAAAAAATGGCTCTGAACCAATTCTAGAACTACAGAACCCACAAAGGGGCAGA
>CM053624.1:302016792-302035956 GCA_028646595.1 Phalanger gymnotis
CCCTTTGAGCAAGATGTTACCAGCATTATTATACCCATTTTGCAGATAAGGATATGGACTTAGAAAGATGGAGTTACTTGCCCATAGTCACATGAATTACACACGTCAAAGGTGGGATTGAATCCAGGCATTCTTGCCTACAAGTCCAACACCCTATTACACTATCCTGCCGCTGCTTAATATTTTTCTGTTGAAAGAATAACAGCTCAGAGAGAAGAAAGAAAAATATTTCTAAGGAGTACTCTTTGGAGAAATTCATACAGTGGGCAGATATTCAAACAACTTTCTGGCTTCATCAATTTTTATCGGCATGTATTCTTCAAATCCAAATTGTATTAAAATGAAGAAATTCATGAAAAGTTAAAAAAAAAAGAATAATTAAAGTTATGTTTTCTTATCCATGCTAAAGAGTTATGTCCAATGGATTCAGGAACCAGATTTTTCTTTTTTATTTGGGTAGGTCTCCTTTGATTAAAAACTCATATGTTCATTGGTAAAGGGTGAAGGGAGGGAATACCCTTATTTCTCATAGAGTTTTGAACGCAGGAGATATGATTGCTTCTAACCCTTGCAGAATAATTCAAGGAGTGGGTCTGGATTCCAGCAAAAAGGAACATCAAGGAAAGAACATGTCATCTGACTTGACCAGAAGTAGTAGGTGAGGCACCGATACACAGATCTCCTGGGGTCCTTTGTGTTCTTACCTTCTCATTGGTTAGGCCCACCTCTCTCCCTCCCTCTATCTCTGCCTCTGCCTCTCGTTCTTGCTCTCTCTCTCTCTCCCTCCACCTCTCCCCTCCCTCCCTCATTCTTTCTTTACTTCCCCCTTTACCCCCTCTGTCTCCTTCAGAATTATCAAGATCATAAAGTGACTCAGTTCTGAGACCTTGAAAGTACTGACTCTCAATAGATTTATGAAGGCTCAATAACAATCCATATGTTATCTGGCTACTCTGAGCAGAGAAAGAAATTACCAAACAATTTCCTTAATGAATGTGTGTGTGTGTGTGTGTGATTGAAAGAGAGAGAAACAGAGAGAGAGAGACAGAGAGAGAGAGAGAGATCAGAGTTAAGTGACACCCAGGGTCATGAGCTAGTGCTTAAAATGGATTTGAACTCAGGTCCTTCTGACTCCTGCTGTTTTTGTTTATTCCCCATTCAATTTTTACCCTTGATACTTAGCATCTAGCACAGTTCCTGGCACACTTAAGAAGTGTCTACTGATTGATCAATGATATTAATTAGAATATGAACTCCTCAATTAGGAGTATCAGCAACTTGTGTGTAGGGCCTTTCCCTACTACTATTTTTCTGTCTCCAGTGGTGTGCATGTGAGAAGGGAAGGAAAGATAATGGGAATAATAGAATTAGAGGTAGGAGGGGAAAATGATAACTGAGTCCTTTCAGATTTTTTTTCCTCCTTTTGCTACCAGTGACGCATGGTCTATAATCTGTATTACAACCACCTTCCCAATCCATTGGTTATTCACCTATAGGCTGTTTCCTCAGTGGGAAAATTACATTTCTTTTTTTTCAAGAGATGCATGTTATATGAAAAAATGAACTCTAAAGAAGGCCAGAAATATCTCTTTAAGGTGAATAGTATCATTTTAATAGCAGCCACAGAGAGTATGAAGATGTGATTATGAAAATGGGCCTCCAATTCTGCCCTCACTATCCTCGAGATCCTTTCTGAGAAGGTAAACACTTCTGGTGGCTGCATTGATTTTCTTAGGTCATTAGAGTTCGATTTAGTAAGTTATTTCTGCCATCTGCTAAAGGCACAGAACAGGCAATAAAACCTGAGCTGATGTCCTTGTGTTTTCATTCAGCTTCCAAGCAGGGATTTTATCCCCAGGGGATGAAGCTCACTAAGATAACGTAAGTCAATAAGCATCATTTTGGAATGTATGATCAACAGTGAGAGGCATTGAGGTGTAATAGATAGAGAGCTGGCTTTAGAGTCCGGGTGATCTCTGTCCAAGGTCTGCCTCTGACACATTGTTGTCACCTGATTTCTCAGTGTCATTAGGCACTTCTCTAAGACTTCATGTCCCAAATAATTATTATAGTAGTAGAGGTTGTTTCCTCACCAGGAAGGTAGTACCATAAGACAAACAAAATCACAGGTCCTGATGCATAATTATAATGATGATAATTAGTAGTAATAATAATATTGACAAAAATGATTATAAAAATACAATGAGTAGAGCACTGGCCCTGGAGTCTGGGCGACCTGAGTTCAAGTCTGGCCTCAGACACTTGACACATTTATTAGCTGTGGGACCTTGGGCAAGTCACTTAACCCCAATTGCTTTGCCTTGCCCTCTCCAAAAGTTAAAAAAAAAAGAATTCTGAAGAAAGGAGTGAAGATTAGATGAGAGAGCATCCCAGTCATGGAAAATAGTCAGTAAAAAGGCAGAAAGATGGGAGATGGAGTGTCATGTACAACAAACAACAAATAGGACAGTGAAGTTGGATTAGAGAGTGTGTGGAAAGAGATGAAGAGGAAGCAAACTGGAAATGTAGCAAAGGGCCAGATTATGAAGAGCTTTAATGCGGCAAGATGGTATATTTGATCCTGGAGGTAATAAAGAGATTCTGGGTTTTAGAAAAAGAGGTGAATGATGTGGTCAAACCTGTGATGAGTAAAATCAGCTAGCAGGGGGAATTAGGATGGGGTAGAGACTTATGGCAGGGAGACGAATTAGGAGGACATGTAACAATCTAGGTGAGAATTGATTTATGAAATTGAGAGAATTATGAGAATTGATTTATGAAAGGTTGGTGGCTGTGAAGAGAAGAGAATGATATCAATCACACACACATATATATATATAAACTCATGTATACACACCTGAGTGCCTGTGTGTGTTGTTTCCCTGAAAGAATGTAAGCTGTTTTTGTTTATTCCCCATTTGATTTCTACCCTCGATACCTAGCATCTAGCAGAGTTCTTGGCACACTTAAGAAGTGTCTACTGATTGATCAATGATATTAATTAGAATATGAACTCCTCAGTTAGGAGTATCAGCAACTTGAGTGTAGGGCCTTTCCCCACCACTACTTTTTCTGTCTCCAGTGGTTAGCATAATGTCTTCCCAAGAGTAATCAATTAGTGAATATTTGTTAATTGATGGATTGGCCATTTGGTGGTGGCATTTTTATGATAATTTTTGAGATTTCTTAAGAGATAAAAAAAATCTTTACTTTTCTCTCTGGTATCTTGCCTCATTCCAAGAAATACCACATCCAAATGGAATGTCTTCTTACAGATTTGTAAAGCAATATTTACTTTTTGCCAAACTATGAATGGATTTTATTCACTGTCAGTTTAAGAGGTATATTTTTTTAAATCATAGAATTATTTACCTGGACATGAACTGTGAACATACAAAGGCCATTTTCTTCTTATAAGTAAGAACACCAAGGCCCAGAGAGATGATTTAACTTGCCCAAGGTCATGCAGCTAGTTTGACACAGTAATGGCAGAGTAATGACTAGAATCTGTCTTCTGCCATATATGACAACATTCTGACAATAAGGCAATAAGTTACAATCTCTGCAATCAAGAGACATTGGTTTAAATAGTGCTTTAGTATAAACTACCCAGATTAACAGACGAGGAAATAGTAGAACAATTAAATAACCCTATGTTAGGAAAAAAAAAGAAACTGAAGAAGCTATCAAGAAAGTCCCTAAGAAATAATTCCCAGGGCCAGACAGAGTCATAAGTGAAATGTAGCAAACATTCAAAGAACAATTAATTCCAATACTATATAAACTATAGGAAAATAGGTAAAAAAGGAATCTTACCAAATCCATTTAGTGATGCAAATATGATGCTGATACCTAAGCAAGGAGGAGCCAAAACAGAGAAACTATGAAACAATTTCCTTAATGAATGTGTGTGTGTATGTGTGTGTGTGTGTGTGTGTGTGTGTGTGTGTGTGTGTGTGTGAGTGAGAGAGAGAGAGAGAGAGAGAGAGAGAGAGAGCTCAGGGTTAAGTGACACCCAGGGTCATGAGCTAGTGCCTGAAATGGATTTGAACTCAGGCCCTCCTGACTCCAGGGCTTTGTTCTATCCACTGTTCCATCTAGATTCCTCTTTACTTTTTTCAGTTTATTTATTTCTTTTCAACATTTTTCAACATTCACTTCCACAAGATTTTGAGTTCCAAATTTTCTCAGTATCTCTCCCCTCCCCCCACCCCTAGACAGTATGCATTCTGATTACCCCTTCCTCCAATCTGCCCTCCCTTCTATCACCACCTCTTTCTCTTATCCCCTTCCCCTTCCCTACCCCATTGCCTGTGTATCTTATTTCCCAGTTGCATGCAAAAGCAATTTTTAACATTGATTTTTTTAAAGTTTGAGTTCTAAATTCTCTCCCTTCTTCCCTCCCCACCCACCCTCATTGAGAGGACACACAATTCAATACTGGTTATACATGTGTAGTTCCACAAAACACTTCAATAATAGTCATGTTTCCCTTCATCTTATCTCCCCCATTTATTCTACTTTCTCCTTTGACCCTGTCCCTCTTCAAAATAGTTGCTTCTGATTAACCCCTCCCCCAATCTGCCCCCCCTTCTATTACTCTCCCCTCTCTTATTCCTCTTCCCCCTACTTTCCTATAGGGTAAGATAGATTTCCAGACCCAGTTGAGTGTGTATGTTATTCTCCCCCCAAGACAAATCTGATAAGAGTAAGATTCACGCATTCCCTCTCACTGCCTCCCTCTTCCCCTCCACTGTAAAAGCTTTTTCTTGCCTATTTTATGTGAGTTTACCCCTTTCTACCTCTCCCTTTCTCTTTCTCCCAATACATTCCTCTCTCACCCTTTAATTTTACTTTTTTAGATATCACTCTTCCATATTCAATTCACACCTGTTCCTTCTCTCTATATATAATCATTCTAACTACCCTAACAATGAGAAAGGTCTTGTGAGTTAAAAGTATCATATTCCCATGTACAAGTGTAAAAAGTTTAACATCATTTTGTCCCTTATAATTTCCCTTTCCTGATTACCTTTTTTTTTGTTTCTCTCGAGTCAGTGCATACCTTTTGATCCAGCAATACCACTACAATGTCTGTATTCCAAAGAGATTTTTAAAAAATGGGGGAAGGACCTATCTGTACAAAAATGTTTATAGTAGCTCTTTTTGTAGGAATAAAGAATTGGAATTTGAGGGAATATCCACCAATTTGGGGAATGGCTGAACAATTTGTGGTCTACAATTGTAATGGAATATTACTGTTAAAAGAAACATGAGCAGCAGAAAATCCTGGGAAGACTTAAATGAAATTATTCAGAGTGAAGTGAGCAGAACCAAGAAAACAATGCATACGGTAAAACCAATATTTTATAATGATCTACTGTGAATAACTTGGTTGTTCTCAGCGATAGAATAATCTAAGAGAATTCCAAAGGACTCATGATGAAAAATCCTGTTTATCTCCAGATGAAAAATGGTGGCATCTGAATGAAAATGGAAGTATAGTATTTTTCAATTTCCATATTTTTCATGTTTTTTTTTTTCCTTTGAGTCTGTGTCTTTTTCACAAAATGACTAGTATGGTATTATGTTTTGCTTGATTGCAAATATGTAACCTGTATCAAATGGCTTACTATCTCCAGGAGGGGGTTATATGAGGTAAGAAGAGAGAATATTTGGAACTAATTTTTCTAAATGAATGTTAAAAATTGTCTTTACATGTAACTGGGGAAAATAAAACATTATTAAAAAAATATGGTCTTAGACACTTACTAGCATTTTTATCATAGGAAGGTCAGTCAATTTCTCAAATCCTCGATTTATCCACTTGTAAAATGGAGGTAATAATACTTAACCCATGGTACTATTGTGAGGAATTCACTTTACATACTTAGACAACAATGCATCTGAAAGAAAAATCTGAGAATTCTAGTGGATTGCCAGCTTAAGATGAATTAATGGAGTGATATGGTAGCCACAAAATCTAACATGATCTTATGCTGCATTGAGAGTACTTTTAAGCTGATAGTTTCACTATAGTTTGACAAGATCAGATCACATCTAGAATATTTTTGATTAATTTTGGGAGCCAAATATCAGGAAAGAATGATAAATTTGGGAGCACATGAAAGCTCTCCAGATCTTGCCATATGATGATAGATTGAAGGAACTAGGGATAAACGGAAGAAGGGAAGAGTTACAGGACACATGGTAACAGACTTCAAACATGCAAAGAATTGTTCTGTGGACTAAGGATCAGTGTGTTGTTATTGGTCACAGAGTAGCCATCAGTTGGACTTTCAGGAATAGAGACTTAGATCTGATGTAAGAGAAAAATCATGCAAAAAACTCTCTAATAATTCAAGATGTCAAAAAGTGGATGACTTTATAGGTGCCCCTTCCAGAAGTCTGAAGCAAAGATGAGATGAACACTTGTTTGGTATATTATAGAAAGGATTCTGATAAAGAATAGAATTACTGGATGAGTTCTCAAGCTTTTTTTTTTATTCTGAAATTCTGTCACTCTGTGACTCCAAGTTAAACATTTTGCTTATGTGCCTTTCAACTGTATCACACTCTCTACCTCATGGTAGATTTAGAGTGATTATTGGGATCCAAAATCATACTTAACCTATACTTATGAAAGTTATGTCATGAAAACACATGACAACATATTTGTGTAAATTATAAAGCATAAAATGACAATTGTTGAGCAGAAATTGCATTTTTAAAAATTTTAACCATTTGCAACTTTTACACTAAGAAAGGTAGAATTCAAAGTGACTCTTTGGCATGCTAATGCAATGGTTTCAAGTTTGAAATGTTCTGATATCCTAACAGTTGACTCTAATGATCCATCATGGTGGTTTACAAGGGATATTTGCAAAACAGGATTTAATATTTGTTTTTGTTCTCAGAAGAAATGTAAGCCTTTGGGGAGAAAGAAACTTGATGGATGTTCATGTTATTCTCCTGTAGTATTTGTCAAGATTATGGAACTCCTTAACTCTTTGAGAAAAAATGAAAATTAATAAAGCCCATGGGCACATTATAGATTGCTTTCTTCTTATTGTTTTCTTTTAGCAACTTACAAAATTAGGCCAACAAGTAACTTGTAGTGGCTTCTGGCATATAATAGGCAGTTATTAAGCAGGTATTGGATTTAACTGATTTTCCTAAAGAAACTATTTCTGTTTGTTTGTTTTACTCCTGTACCATACAGATGAAGACCCAGGGCTGATTTTTCTAATTATGTTTTAAAGAATTATAGGGCATTGCTTGCTTAGATTCAATGGGCCATGTCATTTTCTCAAGAGGAAATGGATTTCAGGAATTTAAAGGAAATCACTGGCTCTTTAGCATAGTTTAAATGTTTTGAAATGGAATATATTTGAAATTTAGTTCCTTATTATATTTGATGTTCAAGATACACTCCTTTTATATGTATAATTCATATCATATGATTTGCTTTCTCTTTTTTATTAATTTATTTTAAACTTAAGGACTAAAAATTAAATACACAATAAGAAAAAGAAACATTATAAACAAATACAAAATAAGAAAAGGGTGAAAAAGCATTGTCATGTGCTCAGCAGAATATGAGAGGATTCAAAATATGCATCAATAAAGTTACATTTCAAGAAAGCCTACATAAAAAAAAAATACTACACTTTGGGTTCAGAGCTGTCCATCTCTTCCTTGCTTCCTTGCAAATTTTTTGTTCTCTACTATGTAATTTTTACTTTGCCCTTTTTTCCTCTTTCCTTTGTCTGCTTTCTCCAAAAAGCCTACAATTAAATGTGAAGATAAATTGATCGATCAATCTATATATACACACACACATACACATATACACACAAATATATACATACGCATATGGATGCATACACATACAAATACTTAGATATGTATATACATACTCATACATGGTCATATACATTCACATGCATCTATGCAAGGCTGTGCTATATTTGATCTCTGTTTCTCTGCGGGTGGATAACATCTTCCTTCATAAATCCAAGTCTTTCTATATTTTTCTAAGTCCACCAACTGATCATTTCTTACACCACAGCAATATTCCAACATTAAACTATAGTTCTTTTAAATAGCCTAAAACAATATTGTTTAATATGGCTGGCACATAGTGTAATTTCCCTAGTTTTCTCTTTTGATTAAATATATTTTAGCTTTAATTTTGTCTGAAATCATGATTATTACTCCAGCTTTTTTTGGCTAATAAATTCTACTCCTGATCTTTATTTTATGTTTCTGTGTATCTTTCATTTCCTATCCCTCATGACTCATCTGTTTTAGTTCTACGTGCTACCTGAAAGTCTGGCAATTCATTGAATATCCTGTTTTTTGTTTTGTTTTGTATTTTGCTATTGTTGTTGTTTTGTTTTTTTTTTCATTCATAATAATGCCTGACTTTACTGGTTATAATATTTTTCCTGCAACCCCAGTTTTGTTTTATTTATTTATTTATTTATTTATTCATTCATTCATTCATTCATTCATTCATTTATTTATTTATTTATTTATTTATTTATTTATTTATTTATTTATTTATTTATTTATTTTTGCTCTTTGGTATATAGGGCTCCAAGACCTGCAGTCTTTTAGAGTCCCTCATATTAGATCTTTTGTGATTCTAATTGTAGCTCCACCATATTTGATTTTTTTTTTCTTGTTGCTTGTAATGTTTTCTCCTTGATCTGGGGGTATTGGAGTTTAACTATGATATTCCTGTAGGTTTCCCTTATAGGATCTCTTCCAGGTCATGATTGATGATTTTTTTTTTAAATTTTTATGTTCCCCTCTTATTCTAACATGTCTGGACAATTTTCTTTAATTATTTCTTGTATTATTGCATCAAGATTCTTTTTTTCATTGTAGTGTTCAGGTAGTTCGATTATTCTTATGATTTTCCTTCTTGATCTCTTCTCCAGATCAGTTGTTTTATTTTTCTTATGAAATGTTTCACATTCTCTTCTATTTTTTCATTCTTCATATTTTGTTTTATTATTTCTTGGTCTCTTAAAACTTCAATGGCTTCCTCTTGCCCAATTCAAGTTTTCAAGGAGTTTTTTCTTCCTTAAGATTATTGATCTCCTTTTCCAGTTTGTAGACTTTCTTTTTCTCTACTCTTAATTTAGGCAGTCCATATTTTTATAAATATTCATCAACCATTTCATGAAGATTGCTGTCATTTTCTTTAGTGGAATTGATCATTTCTATGATTTATTCTTTTACACACCCATTTTTTAGAAATAGATTAATTAATTTCCAATTAATTTTAAATCAGTGCTTCCACAATCCCTTATTAATTTTTTTTATTTTTATTGCATTTTATTTTTTTGCATTATTTTATATATTTTATTTGTTTTATTTATATATATTTATATATTATATTTATATATATTATATATTTATATATAAATATGATATATATTTAATTATATATAATATATAATAATATATAAATTTATATAATTATATATAAAATATATAAAATTATATAAATATAATATATATTTATTTATATATTTTATTGCATTAATGCATTTTATTGCATTATGGTTGGAAAAGCATATATTTGATATTGTTCTTTTTTTTCACTTTATTGTGAGGTTTTTAATGCCCTAATACATAGTCAATTTTTTTGAAGGTGCCATGTATAGATGAGGGGAAATAAATGTATACTTGTGTTCATTTCCATTTAATTTCTTGTAGAGGTCTATCATATCTAAATTTCCTAAGATTCTGTTCATCTCCTTAACTTCTTTTTTTTTTTTTAATTTATCTCATGTATAGAATTATCTGTCTCTGACAGGGCAAAGTTGAGGTTACCAAAAATCACAGTTTTACTATTTATTTCTGTAATTTATTCATCATTTTCTTCAAAAATTTGTATGCTATGCCATTTGCTGGATATATTGTAGCAATGAAATTTATCCATTGTATGTGGTGCCTTTTAGCAAGATATAGATTCCGTAACTTATCCCTTTTAATTAGGTCAATGTTTTCTTTTTTTTTTTTTTACTCTGCCTGAGATTGCTGTTTTTTTTTTCTTTAGCTGAAGCACAATAGATACTGCTCTAACCTCCTATTTTAAATATGTGCTTCTGTCTATATCAAGTATGTTTCTTGCAAATAACATATAGTAGGATTCTTATTTCTAATTCATTCTATTATCTGCATCTGTTTTATGGGTCAGTTAGCCTTCTAGGAATCCTTAGGCTTAAATACAATTGATTTTTTTTTGATGCATTTCTTGTAACTGTTTTGACTTCATTCTCTTCTGAGTTTGCATTTTGACCTACCTTGAAATCATCATACCATTTGTAGTCAGGTTTTGTTGGACACTATTTCCAATGCGGAGGGAATGGGTTGAGGTCTGTTCTAAGCTTTATGTTTTTTTGTACCAATGTTTACAGAGCTAGTTATGGGAGTTTGGAAACTTTTAGTGCTTCCACGATGGTATGATCTGGAGAGAGGTGTTTTCACTGCTCTTCTCATTTGTACTCTGATCCTTACCTAGAAAGCATCCCTGAATCATTAGGATTGCAATTAATATTGCTTAATAGGTCCCTGCTACCTTGAGATTGTAAGAGATATTGTTCAGCAGCATCCTTGATCCCTTGTGACCAAAAGTAATCCTGTCCAACCTTGAACAGTGACCTAGAGTGGGTATAAGAAATACGGGTGCCAAAAAGCACCCATTCCTGCATCAAGTGCTAACATAAATATCCCTTGTAATCTCTTTTTGATCAATTTCTATGTCCCCTTACCATTTCAGGATTGAGAGCTCCTGAAACTTCTATAACTTTTGTCACCACTACCTAGTCCCACCACTAATGCTGATTCCTTGTGGGCTCTCTGTTAGCCTCAAGTCTCTCATCCAACCTCCCACATAGTTTTGGGCCAGAAGAATGTTTCACTCTGTTACTTCAGAATTCAATTTGTGCCATTATTTTAAAGTTGTTTGGAGGAGAATGTTGGGAAAGTTCGACTGAGTATTTTCTCTATTCTGCCATTTTATTTCTGGCAAGATAAACTGGACTTCCAAGTTATATGTGAATGTAGTCCATTCATTTCCCCTCCTAGTACAATGGGATTTTGATTTCTCTTGAGTTTTTACTTATTTTTCCACATTAGTATATAATTATATCTTAATATTGGCATTTTTTGCTAATCTCATCATTCCATCAGTTCATACCAACCAATAAAATAATATAGCAAAAGTAAATTTAAAAATGGGATTTCTTTTTCAAAGCTATTGCCTCATCTAAAACCAAGTTTCCCCCATCATATACTTGTATGATGCACTTATTTTTTTTTTAATTTTAAAAAATATATTTATTTTTAATTTTCAACATTTACTTCCATAAGATTTTACGTTTTAAATTTCCTTCTCTTCCCTCTCCTTCCTCCTCTCCAAGATGGCATGCAATATGATATAAGCTCTACATATACATTCAAATTAAACATATTTGCTCACTAGTTATGTTGTAAAGAAGACTTAGAAACCATAGGAGGAACAAGGAGAAAGAAGAAACAAAACAAAACAACAAAAAGAGAGCAAATATAATGCTTCAATTGGCATTCAGACTTCATAGTTCTTTCTCTGGAAGTGGACAGCATTTTCCTTCATGAGTCTTTTGGAATTGTCTTTGATTTTGCATTGCTGAAGTGTATTTTATTTAACCTAAATACAGGTGTTTTACATAATCTAATGTTGAGTTTACTGGTAGTAAAATGAGACTATGTGGGATTATAGAATGTTCTAAATATCAGTGCAGTTTTATGCTATCAAAGTTAAAGATGTTTGGGATTTTCTGTATAGTTATCACCAAAGTAAAACTATGTTTATACATATATTTTTAAATGATGATCTTAGATTCAAGGAAGGACTAATTATATTAATTAATCTTATATTTTTAAAACTGAGATAAAATAAATGGTAATGTCTTCAACTACAATTTTGTTTAAAAAAAACCCTAAATATCATTTGTAGGAACATTTCTTATATCAAACCCCAACAAAAGCTAACAGTGTTGATATAAAGAAGGTTTTTCCTAAGGGAGTTGCAATAAGATGGTGCTAGCACAGAGCTTTCTGATGATGTAGTTTAAAACAGGGAGTATCTTGTTGAATTCTGAGCATCATTTTTAGAACAATATTTATTAACTACATACTATCCAAGGGATGGAAAATGTGATCATCAAGTAAGGAAGGATCAAAGTGGCTGGGTATGATCAGGATAGTGTGAGACAGGAGAGCCAAAAAAAGGAATGTGATAATGTCAAGAGGATCTGTGTTCAAATCAGACCTCAGTCACTTGACACTTACTGACTGTGTGACCTCGGAAAAGTAACTTGCCTTCCCCACTCCAAAAAGAAATGTATATGGCTGTATGAGAGGAAAACAGGTATTTTTCATTCCAAAAATTTCACCATCCCTAATCCTGTATTCTCAAAAGACTGGTTTTTCTCACCTTTGAAAACTCACAAGATCGTAGCACCTAAATTCCTCCACTTAAAATTAATGAAAAAATATTAAGGAAATAAACTAAAGTGCATATTTACAGTCATACATGTTGACCTGAGAGAAGAAGATCCTAAGTCTCTCCTCTTATAGCTTTGTCTTTCATGAGACATTGTCAATACAGAAAGGAGAAAAAGAGGGAGAGAAAGGAAGAAGGAAGGAAGGGGGGGAAGGGAAGGAGGGAGAGAGAGAGAGAGAGAGAGAGAGAGAGAGAGAGAGAGAGAGAGAGAGAGAAAGATTCAAATTCATTCTATATTTAAAAAGGAGTAAGGCCACCCCTAGTGCTGCTTTCCCTTCTGGTTTTTGTACATGAGCTACTTTACCTGAGGTGTGAGGGAGGACAGATATTATAAAGTAACTTATAATGTAACTGATATCATGTCTGTATTTTGTGAATTAAGAATTTTGGGGTATTCCCATATAGTGTCAAAGATACTTAGTTCATTTAATTTTGAACGGCCCATGAATTCAGTGAAAGCTGATTATCGATAAAGATTTGTCCAAATAATTATTTCACATCATATAGTCAGAAAGTATGCAATAAATTGAATTTTACTTTTTTGTATATCTGGATTGTTTCCTTGTGGAAGCAGAGTGGCTTACTCAAGAGCAGAAAACAAATAAATAATAGAAGTGGAAATAGAAATGGAATTGCTTGTCTTCTGTTACAGAGTTCTATCCATGTTGTTGACTTGAGTACCCTATTTTTTTCTTCATCTCAGCAAAAATTATATTAACATATTTGAGTTCAAAAAAAATCTTTGAAATAAAACACATGGGTTTAGCAGTATAATGGTCTTTGGATCTTGCACATTGTTTATACAATATAATCTGCCTAAATAATTGTAGTGAAATATTTCCTGATTTTACCTAAAAGCAAATTTGATTATGTTTATACACAAGGTCTGGACAGTCTGAAATCTTTCACACACACTGGAGTATGCTATTACAAGTTGGTTTATAACATGTCTTGAGATAGAATTTGGGGGTAAGTTAAGTCTCCTAAAACATAACAGTGGCATGCAATAAAACTCTGATATATTCTAGCAGACCTATTCCTGGCTTTGAACATTACTTATGTCCTAGAAAGAGATATTGTATACATATGTCATATTGAGAAAATGTTCTGTTTGGAATTTTTTTCATACCTTCAGATGAAAATAAAAATTAATATTTTAAAATTATATTTGCTCTACATCTTTTTAATCTGCCTTTTGTGCTTAGTGGAAGTATCTATCTCACATTTATTTTTCTCTCAAGTTCAGCTACCAAGATACAATCCTGAGATTTCTGTCACCACATTTAAGGAGTTTTATTTTGAAGTGGTGAAAGCATGAAAAGGCCTTTTGCTGAGTGACAAATAAGTGCTTATGTCTTTGGGAATCGGTATTTTCACTGGTAATGACTTTTTAAATTTTGACCTTTCGGTATCATGTATTATAGATTAAATTTTATAATTTATATCTTGGGAGTTTTTTTTTCTTTTTGTCTGTAAGTCATTATGATAAGTCAGAGGAATTTTCTTATTTTTGCACAAAATCTTTTAAGTGGGTAAAGTGTTGTAAAATATCTGAAAGAGGATAGAGATCAAAATCTTCACTCCTGAAAACTATCATATTTCCCGGTGACAGGAATGGAACACAATAGAAATGAAACTCAGTGATATTTTGGACCTTTTCTCAAGTCATTTGGAAGGGATTCTTTAAAAAAAAAAATCAATGGAAGCTGCACCCTGTCATTATAGTGGGGTAAGAAAAGAGCAGCAGGGCACAGAGTCAGAAAACTGGTCAGAGGCACATAGAGGGCTCAAGATTGCCCATAAAGGCTATTTCTCTACCCCAACAATGAAAAATGGCTGCTTTAAGCCTAGATAATTGTCTTGGACTTTCAAGTGGGGCTCTTACATCCAGGATATTTAAGAAAAAGAGGAACATTGAACTATATTGGTGTGTGCATTATATAACCAGCCATAATGATACAAACGTTGTGAAAGACTGAGTGATAAAAGAAAGCATTGAAGACAGAACCATTTAAGACACCTTATTACTTTATGTGAATGAAGAATAAGCATTTAATATTAATGACTTACCTAGCACTTATTATTTGCCAGGCACTGTGTAGGCACTTTTCAATTGCTATTTCATTTGATTCTCACATCAGTCCTGGGAGATTGGTGCTATTATTATCTCAGTTTTACAGATTAGGAAACTGGGGCAATTAATTGACTGTCCTAGGGTCACAAATAGTGAGTATCCAAAGTAGGATTTGAACTCAGATTTTTCTGTTTTCAGGCCCTCCACTGTGATATCTAGCTGCCTAAGTGCAGAGGATTCAGATACAAAATCTAGGCTATCTCTGACATCTAGAAAATTTCATTTTAATATTGGAGAGAGAATACTAAAGTGGAAGGTTTTCAAGGGGAAGCGTTTTGATTTAGTGAGTTATAAAACTAGTGAATATAGTCATACATAAGTAGCTTCACCTGTCCCTTCTATAAGTCATGGTAATATTGATTTTATTACAGTTTTCAGAGTAAAAGGAAATACGTGCACACGCACACACACACACACGCACGCACACACACACATTCACACACAGTTTCCTTCTGGCTCTAGCTCTATAATTCTATGAACCTACAGGTTTCTCTTGATGAAGTTTATGTTTATGTCAAGGATGGTAAAACCCTACTATGTGATTTTTTAAACAAAATTAATTTATTAAAAGGGTTAACATAGACCAGATTATGGTATTCACACTGATGTTTCCTTCAAAATGTTTGAATTAGGCAAGGCTTGGGTACCCATTGAAATGTTGGCAACACACTAAAGGTGATTGGTTGATTAACAGCCAGTTTCAGAAAAACACTAGGCTTTACTCTTGAACTAGATCTTCTAAAGGAATAGCTATAGAAAGAGATGGAGCTAAACTGAACTAAGAAAACCAGAGACAGTCCTGTGGGCATACCTTGAACACTACTTCCTCATAGTGAAACCTGTGCTGTTCCATGGCCTGTTAGCTCCTTGAGGAAACCATATGCATTAGGAAACAATGCAGCACAGAAGAAGAGGCAATTGTGTAGTTCCCAAAATGGCAGTAAACAGAAATAAAGTGGAAGTGGTAAGTAGTTTCTGAGCTAAGAACAGTGGGAATGAACACTAAGCTTGGCAATGGAGAAGAATAATTCTTTGAACACTAAACAGCCAGATCCAAGGATTAGTAGAAGAATATCTGGACCTTATTCCTAACCAGTACTGTGAGATAGATATGTGGACTGTCCTATAGATCCAAGAGTTAGAGAAAAGTTTCAAATCTCTGTTTACCTCAATGAGAGAGGGGCTGTGCTTAAGTTTATTATGTAAATCTGTATAGTTCCTGGAGAGCTTGAGAATAATTAGAATTGGAAGTAAAATTGTCGATGATTTTGGATATAAATCCTTTTCTTTGAATTTTTGAAGGAAGTGCAAATTAAATAAACTATGTCCCCTTTTTTGTAGTGTTAGCTTAGGTGTTTGAAAGTAAATTGAAGATGCTTATTTTTTGCTGTGGAGACATAATAAGATCCAAATTCTGATGATTTTTTTGGGGGGAGGCTGGTTGTGGGCACAATGTGTCAAAGTCTGATGCAGAGGAATTATCTGGGAGTAAGAACATGATCTAAAAAGACATGATTATAGAGAATACTTTCTCTTTTTACCCAATAAACGTAATCCGTGTAAACGTTGACACTCAGTTTTAGTACATAGGGTAACAGAGGGGAGAAAGAGAGAGAAAGAGAGAGAGAGAGAGATTTATTCAATGAAAATGGGAAATAGTATAACACAACAGATGGAAGACAATTGTTGGGGGGATGTAGTTCTATGGAAAGAGTTCTGGGTTTGTACCAAAGGTACGTGTCCCAGATTTGCAGCTTATGACATGAGTAACCATGGCAAGTCACTTATCTTTCCCAGGCCTCAGTTTACCCAGCTGTAAAATTAGGGGTGAATGGAATAATCTTTAAGGTATCCATCAGCTTTCAAGCTGTGATCTATGAATGTAACTCAATAATCATTCCTATATTAAAGAAAATCTTCAAACTGTAAATTATATAAAAATATTCAGAATAAATTGAAATTCCAAATAGATGAGCAAATAATAAGAAAGTAATTTGTCGCTTAAATAATTCAAACTTCTAGAACAACATCAACCAAAAATATTCTTGGATAATGAAAGAACTTCAACAAATGATTATGGATTATTATTGTTAAACTTTAATGGAGAATGAAAAATTCTATCCAAAGAATGATAAGTAAAGGGAAAAGTGATGAAACATATCCTCTTTTCCAGGAAAGGGGACTATCCTAGGAATAAGAAAGATCTAAATTCAAATACTGGTTGTGTTACCTTGAATAAGTCATATAACTTCTTAGTGTTTCCTGTAAGACAAGAAGTTTCAGAGTTATTGGTGAACTTCAATTATGTAGTGAATTAGCATGCAGGAAGTTGCTGTATTGATTATCTTACAGTTATAGACAAAACAAGATATCAAACAAACAAAAAATTGAGTAGAAAATTAGAGAACCATTTCTCAGAAAAATGTCCCAATAAACCAATATGAACAAGAAGAAATTTAATAAGGGCTAATGTCAAATTTTGGTTCCAAAATTCAGCTTTGTATGGAAAGGATGAAAAAAACCTGATATAATAGTTGTTCATATAAGAGACCTGCAATTTTAGTTGACCATAAACGCAATGTGATTTAATAGAGTGATGTGACTTTGTAATGGCAAGCACAGTGTCTTTGCTGTCTTTTGTTTTGGAGTGCTAAGGCAATCAAGTACCTTTGTTTGTAGGAAGGCCCACACAGTTTTGCTATTTAGGCCCTGAGAGGTGTGAAAGTCTCAAGAGGTATGAAAGGCTGGAGAGTTGTGAAGCCCTTGTGAGGTGTGAAAGCCTTGAGAGGTGTGAAGCACTCTGACTCTGAAGAAGTGTATATATACTCTGAGGTTAGCATTTTGTTTGAGCCTCACTCATTGGAAGAGTTTTGGTGTGGAGACTCTGGGTAGCCATTAAGGAGCCCCACTGCTTTGAAAACCCAATTGTTGGTGTTTTTCTCTCTGGCCACAGTGTATGCATTGCTATGGTCAGACAGATACAAGCCTTTCTGTTGGTTTGTATTATTTTACTGTTTATAATTTCAGTTTGTATTTTCTCTGAAGTTCAGGGTGCTGACTTTTTCCCTTGAACTAAGTGAATAATATATGTGTATGTTTGATTAAAGTGAGATTGTAAACCCCTTAAAGTAGCTTTCCTTAGTAAAACAGATCAAAGAACTTGTGCTAGCAGCCTTCCTGTGTGCTAGTGTTGTTGGTCTTGCATAGTCACAGTGGCGGCAACCCACATTGTTGTTGCATACTACCATAAAGTTGTAGCTAAAATCTGGCTTCATTGTGAGCAGTATGATGCCCAGGTGAAGAGACAAAAAAAATACTTCCTTTGTAGTCTTTGTTGGTCAAGTCACAATTTTAGACTTGTATTCAGCAGTGGGCATTACATTTTAAAAGGAGTTTTGGAAAATGAAAGCAAGCCCAAAGGTGAACAAGCAAAACAATGAAGAAAGAAATGAAGACATGGCATATGAAAATTGACTGAAGAGATAGTAATTGTATTGCCTAGAGAACACAAGGCATACAGATATTTAAAAAGCTGCTTCAATGAATAAATGAATCAATCAAAAAAATAATTAAGTACTTTCCATTTACATAGCGTTATATCAAATTGTGGTGTTACAAATAGAAAAGCAAGATATCCCCTATTTTCAAGGAACTCACGTTCTGATGGGTGAGTGAACATGTAGAAGGTTTCAGTTGAAGTAAAACGTTAAAGCCACGTGAAGGTGGGTCACATGGGACAGTAATGAACATTCTTTAATATCATTTCCATTGATAAAGTGAAGTCTCTTAATGGTGTTGAACCACTCGACAATGCTAAGGACTTTTGTGGCAAGTACTTTATTTTCTCCATCATTAGTTGCTGTGGCTGTTGAGGAGGCAAAGGCTAGAGCATCTTTGGAGGCAGTTTCCACGTCTCATCTCCAAAACAGTCACTTCCTGGATGATGTATCAGAGAAGAAAAGGGGCTGGTGTTCCTGGAGATTTTGCTGCTCCAGGGGTCTTTGGATTCAAGGTTTAAGTTGTCTTTTGTTTGTTTGTTTGGGTTTATTCATTCATAATCCAAATGGCAATACTATGGAAAATAGTTGAAAGGAAAAAGGGATTTATTTTGGACAAAATATTAGGGAAATAATAATAATAATAATGTAATGATGATGATGATGATGATGATGATACTAGCTAACATTTATGCAGTGCTTAATATTTTAACATTTATTTATATATTTCTATTTGACTCCCAATAACCTTGGGAAGCATAGGTTTGTTTTTTTTTTTAATTTATTTTTGACATGTTTGGTTTTCAGCCTTGATTTTCACAGGCGTTTGAATTACAAATTTTCTCCCCATTTCCTCCCCCCCCCCACTCCAAGATGGCGTACATTCTGGTTGCCCTGTTCCCCAGTCTTCCCTCCCCTCCATCGCCCCATTCCCCTCCCATCCCCCTTTCCCTTCCTCTCTCCCCTGT
>CM053624.1:302036456-302062990 GCA_028646595.1 Phalanger gymnotis
GGGGCCCTGCTTCCCTCTGCCACTTTGTGGGTTCTGCAGCTCTAGAATTGGTTCAGAGCCATTTTTTTATAGGTTTTTGGAGGGATTTGGTGGGGAGCTCACGCCAGTTACTGCTTTCTGGTCGCCATCTTGGCTCCGCCCCCCGCAGTGCTTAATATGTAATTGCCAGGTACTGTGCTAAGCACTTTACATTTATCATCTCATTTGATCCTCACATCAATCCTGGAATGTAAAGTGCTGCTATTATCTCATTTTACAATTCAGCAAACTGAGGCAGATAACAGTTAAGTAACTCTCCTAGGGTCACACAGCTAGGAAGTGACTGAAGATGCCCTTCTTAAATCTTGGAGGGGCCTGTAGTTGAGGCAGCTCGGTGGCATAGTGGACAGAACACTTGACTTGGAGTCAGAAAGACAACTGAGTTCAAATCCAGGCTCAGACACTCACTAGCTGCATGACTCAAGCTCTGTCTACCTCAGTTTCCTAATAGTGTCTATATCCCAGAGCTGTTTGAGTATAAATAAGCTAATATTTATAAAGTGCTTTGAAAGCATTCAAACATTGCATAAATGCTTATTATTAATTTTCCTTGAAAAATACTGTCATATTAAAAAGTATTCAAAGAAATATTTTCCATTCATCAATTAGAAATGCTATGACAGGATTCCTGCATTTAGAGGAAGGTTTGCCTCAATGGTCTCTAAATTCCCTGCCAACATTAAGAGTTGATGGGTGTAGAATTCTAATTAGGCCAATCTTATTTACCTAGGTGGTAAACCATGATCCTTGGAGGTAGCTGCACTAGTCTTACTGACATCAGGGAGGATTCTGTTAAAAGACAAGGAGTCTTGGCAGAGAAGCAACTCTGTAAACTTATTTTAAATTACACAAAGGGTGCATATGTATGCATAGATAAACTCTTCTTGCAAAGCAATTCAATGTTCAGAGAAGAAAAGTCCCCAAGAAGGAAGAGCTAATAGATTAGCTCTCATGCAGAAACCACTGAATAAAACACAACTACTGTGATTGCAACCAACTTTCAGCTCGTAATCTGAATTTGAACAAAGCCAGCCTTTCATGTATTACCAAGAGCTGATAGCCATTAGTCAGTACAGTAATCAAACCTTAGGTATTAATGACTAAAAGTAGAGCAATGGGTGTGCAAATAAACTGCTGAGCTATTGTCCAAGCCTGATGGTTTCCCATGAGTGTGGAAAGGACAGACTAAGATTTGGTGAAATAGAAACATGTTCCTTTATTTGAAAATTACAAAAAAAAAAAAGATACAGCCATAAGGCTATTCATTTTCAGCTGAAAAAATGAGTTTACATAAATACAATAGTTAAAAGTCTGTTTTCTGCTTCCAGCAATTTAGCAGCCCTGCAGTTTATACTAGTCGTTGGACATAGCCTTTAATGGTTGTTGTAGTCCACTGATTTTGCTTCAAAACTATTGTTGATATCTGCCCAAATCTTTGGTACTCTGCCATCACCATGAATTAAAAGTTTATATTTTAAAAAGATGTCATCAAGTAACTCTTCACAGAAAGAAAAAAGATGGGTTAATCACATGTAAAAGGAATAATTAAATGGGATCACAAATGGACAGTCAGATTGCTCATTGGCAATGTTGGGAGAGGTGAGCAAGGTGTTCAGAACATTCAGTAGATACTTTGTAGTGACATCTTGAGAGAATATGGGCAAGAGTCACACAGGATGGCCAAGCATGGATGGTCTATGATCATCCAATTCAGCAAAATCACAGATGCATTTCAGTATTTGGGCACTCACAAAGAGTGACGTGACTTAGATCTGGGAGAGACCTCAAAAGCCAACCAGGCTCATCTTTTTATTTGTAGCAAAAAGGAAAATGAGAGTCAGAAGGAAAAATAACTTGCCTGGTGTTACATAGATGGAAAGTTACAGAGGTAATATTTAAACAAAGATCTTCTGACTTTTGAATCCATCACTCTTTGTAAGGGCAAGCAATGTGGAACTTTTTACTGGTTTTTCTTTTGGAGTGCTTCTTAGCACCAAGGCAATCAAGTGTCTTTGATTGAGTCTTTCCTTTGTTTTCAGGAAGGCCCACATCTTTTTGCAATTTAGGTTATGAGAAGTGTGAAAGCCTTGAAAGATGTAAAGTCCTCAAGAGGTGAAGCTCTCAGACCCTGAGAAAATGTGTGTGTGTGTGTGTGTGTGTGTGTGTACTGTGAGATTAGCATTTTGTTTGTTGCTCACTTATTGGAAGAATGTTGGTGTGGAGACTCTAGGTAATCGTTATGTAGCCCCCCTGCCCAGCTTTGAAAACCCAGATATTGGCGCTTCTCTCTCTTGTAACTGTATGTATTACTATGGTCAAACAGATAGAAGCCTCTCTGTTGGTTTGTGTTATTTTGCTCTGTTTATATAATTTCTGCTTGTAATTTCTGTTTGTTTTCTCTGAAGTTCAGGGTGCTGACTTTTTGCCCTGAACTAAGTGAATGATATATGTATGTTTAATTAAAGTAAGATTGTAAACCCCTTAAAGTTGCTTCAAAAAGCAGATCAAAGAACCTGTGCCAACAATCCTCCTGTGTGCTCTTATGTTGGCCTTTCACCTCCAAAGCAGCTGCTAGCAACATTGCTGTTATATTCGTGGCATTATATATGCATTATCTGAAGAGGCAGTGGGAAGTAGTAGAAAGACAGCATTGGGATTGGAGTTAGGGAAATCTGACTTCGAATGCCATCTCTGTTACTTGTTAGCTGTTTTGGAAATGTGGCTGCTTAGACAGCTAGTTTGGCAGGTGTCCAACTAATGTTAACTGTTTTTTTCTCTCTTTCTTTAAGCAGGCCAATTGGGGTTAAGTGACTTGTGCAAGGTCACAAGCTAGTAAGTGTGTCAAGTGCCTGAAGCCGAATTTGAACTCAAGTCCTCCTGACTCCTGGGTCAGTGCTCTACTCACTGTGCTACCTAGCTACCCCAATGTTAACTGTTTTAATCCTACTGTTTAATGAAACTCAAAAGGGTAAAACATCCAGAGAGAAGGATCATTGAGGGAAGTGAGGGGCAGACTTCAGGGGAGCAAATTTTGACTTTAGATGAGTCAGACTTTTTATACCATCTGGCTTTTGTACAATCTAGCCAAATGTTGGATAATCTTATCAGTCCCAACTTCAAATATTGAGGGCAAAATTTAATCTCCTAGATTTAAGGAAGAGCAGGTCACAGAGACCAGAAATCATAGAGAGGATGCACTAGTGAGGTCTTGTCAGAGTTTACGTTACACAGAACATATCAATGGGACCATTTGACTACATTTGCTGTTTCCTCTCTTCACAACCTACTCACTTCTCAAATCCTTGAGATCTGGCTTCAGCCATGACATTCAATTGAAATTAATCTCTCAAAAGTGGCCAATGATTTATTAATGGCTTGATCCCATGACCATTTCTTAGACTTTAAGCCTCCCTGAGCTCTTTTCAGATTCTGATACTAGTGCCTAGCCCTTCTTCCTGTATATTCTTTCCCTTCTAGGTTTTTATGACACTGTTCTCTCTTGGTTCTCATCTGACCTCTCTGACCACTCTTTCTTAGTCTCCTTTGCTGGATTTTCTTCTATCTCCTGTGTTTTTTTTTCTTGGTCCCAGAAGTCATTAATGGGATCAATGTGTAGAAATTGCAGAGTCAGATATCAACTTACTAAAAGAAAAAAAATGCTAAAAAAAATAGAACCCTTTAAAAGTATAATATGACATCTCAGAAAGTAAGAATTTTCTGCCCACTAAAAGCCTTTAAATAAAGCTCATATGCATATTAGTAGAATAATTTGTGAAAGAGATATTTTGGGGGGTACAGGTTAGAAAAAATGACCTCCATATGTTTTCCCTTCATATTTCCCACTGCCATGGATTAGCTTGCCATACTCTATATCTCCAATATATTCTCTTATCTCCAACTCTCTGAAGCCTTTTCTGGCTTTAGGAATCAGTTCACATACTATCTCCTCCAAGTAGTTTTCCTGGATCTCTTCTCTTTATATTGTGTTCCTTTGTTCCTCACACCTCCAATGAATTTAAGTTCCTAAAGGATAGAAACATTACCCATCTCTTTGCAGATGTTAGATGCTTAATACATGTTTCTCAATTGAGTTGAATCAAATGTTCAGTAGGTGTGCCTCTCATCCATGATATGACTAAAGCTTCATACATCTTCTGTCTTTCTCCTCTTCTCATAGGTGACAGAATAGAGACTGATGTGGGACATGTCCTGAATTTTAAACTTATCATGTTCTAGTTCAGGAATTCTTAACCTTTTCACTGTATCTTATGTCATGGACACTTAGGCAGTCTTGTGAATTCGATAGAATTCCATAGGATTATAAAAGAATTCAATTATAGTGAATTATAATTATTCAAGTATTAAAAATGTTCATGGACCCCAGATTTAGAACTCCCATGCTAATTTGTATATTATTGGAGTCCTTTGTGTATTTGTCATGATAAGTGTCACAGCTTGACAAGTTATTAGTCATTGTCATTGCTTAAGGGTGTATCGAGGAAGGAGAGCAGAGCCAGAAGTTTCAGTCTTTTCAGGATATCAGTAGTCTGGAAGAAGGATTTTGTCTTCTGCCTAAAATAGTGACCATTCCCACGAAGGACATATCTTTCGGAATGGAAAAGGATGTGGGAGCTAAATGTGAGAAGACTGAGCAAAATATATGGTTGTATCAACAGGAAGGGTTGAGGATTCTGTGATAGCCATAGCCAATACTTGAATCAGAGGAATTGATGAATACTAGTTAGTGTTTTGAATGTTCACACGGCACTGAAAACATTTTCAAGTCTTTACCAACATGAAGATGATCTACAGACAAGTATCATACATTATCGATAGCAAGCTACTTGAGGGCAAGGGTCTCTTCTTTATCTCTCAGTGCTAAGCACAGTGTCTCTGTCTCTCTCTGGCTCTGGCTCTCTCTCTGTCTCTCTGTCTCTCTCTCTTTCTCTCTCTGTCTCTGTCTCTCTGTCTCTGTCTCTCTGTCTCTCTCTCTCCCCCTCTCTCCCCTCCCACCCCATCTCTTTCTCTCTTTCACACACATACACATACACACACAGATATACAGTCACACCATTTTATTTGGTGGTTTCCATTGTGCAAATTCCCTTCACTGATGGCTCCTCTGTAACTTATACTGTCAGACATTTGTCTGGGTCCCTGAGAGGGTAAGTGACAATTTCCATAATTATAGAGCTGGAATATAAATGAAGATCTCCTGATTCCACAAGCTGATTTTTTATTCACTGTGCATGACTGCCTTTTTTTCTTTAAATAAACTCAAAATATATTGTAAAAGTGAGTTGAATAAATTTAATTTATTTTAATTCACAAAGATAAATTTCAACTCTATATCAAAAAGAATAATGTATACAGTAGTGTTTTGTTTTGTAAACTGTAAAGGTTCTATAAATGTCACCTATAATTGATACATATCACCAAATATACTAGGCTGTAAAATCTGATATAAAATCTGAAAGCAAATGCTTTCACAGAATTACAGAATTTAAGAAGTTAAAGGAACCTCAGTGGTCATCTAGTCAAAACTAAAGAAATTCTCTTTCTGTCTAACAAATATTCATCCATCTTCTTTTTGAAGACTTCTAAGGAGAGAGAACAAATCACCTCTCAGGGCAACATAACTCATTAGCATTAATTTTTGGGAAGATTTTCCTGATATTCATCTTAAATAGGTCTCTGCAATTGACAATCTTTGTTCCTGGTTCTGAATTCTGAGACCAAACATATTAAGTCCAATTCTTCCTCCACAAGACAATGTTTCAGATATTAGATAACAACTATCATCTCTTACCCACAACCCCATCAAGTGTGCTTTTCTTTAGACTAAACATATCCAGTATCTCCAATGGATCTTTATATATCATGGATTCAAGGATTTGTACCACATAAATTGCCCACATCTGGACTCTCTCCAGTTTATGCTTGTTCTTCTTAAGCAAGCTGCCCAGAACTGAACACAATGCTCCAGATGAGGACTGTGAACATAGAATACAGTAGAATGATTGCTTCTGTATTTCTGGAAGCTTTGCCCCTCTTAAAGCAGCCCTCAATAACAATATCCAAACAATATCTATGTTTGCATTATTTTGGCTTCCACATCATCCTGATGGACCCTATTAAACTTGCCCTACACTAAGACACTCAGGTCTTTTCCAGAACGGCTTTATCTATTCATACCTGCCCCATCATATGGTTTTATATTTGACCTTGAATGAGCAAGTGCATCTTTATGTTCATCTCAATTGAATTCCTGTATATTAGATTCTAGACTATTGAAATCCTTTTGAATCCTGACTCCAGTATCCATTGTTAGTTATCCTTCCCACTGTAATGACATCTATAAATTTTGTGAATATACAAACTATGCCTGTATTTAAATCATTAATAAAAATGTTGACCAATACAGGGCCAAGCACATATCCTTGTTGTACTCCACTAGAGACCACCTGTCATATTGTCATTGAACTAGTAACTATATTTTGAGCATAGCCAACAAATTGGTTCTGAATTTATCTGATTGCATTACTGTCTAATCAATATCCTTCCATCTTCTGTACAAAAATAACAGATAATTTATCAGAAATTTCACCAAAGTCTAAGTTAACTATATCCAATAAATTACACTCATCTATTAGTTTAAAAATCCTGGAGAGCCCAAGATGGTGGAGTGAAAGCAAGGACTAGAGCTCTCTCCCAAATCCCTCCAGATACCTGTAAAAATAACTAAATAAATTCTAGAGCAGCAGAACCCACAACATGACAGAGTGAAACAAATTTCTAGCCCAAAACAACCTGGAAGGTCAATGGAAAAGGTCTGTTGCACCAGGCTGAGAAAGGAGCCCAGTACAGTGTGGACCAGGCCAGCACAGACTGGGACCCCAGCAAATCTAGAATAGGTCTCAGGGGATTGAATCACTGTAACTGTGGTGGTTTACAGATTTCTCAATCCACAAATGCCAAAGATGACTTAGAAGGTCAGTAGGAAAGATCTGTTGAGACTTGGGTGAAGGAGGAGCAAGGTCTGGCCCCAGCCCAAGGGTAGTGGTTGCAGCAGCAAGAGTAGCTGCTTCTAGAGGTCTCAGCTCATAGATGGTGAGGAGATCGAGCTGCTGATCAGAAGGGGATTGTTTTGATCTCCTTGCTGGCACTGAGGCAGGATTTGCTTGCTTTTCCCTTGCTTGGATCTGGGTCAAAGTGGTGCCTGGAGTGAGCAGGAACACTGGAGTGGTGGAGCTTGTGGCAGTGGTGCAGAGAGAATCCTCTTCACAGTTCCAAGACAGAAAAGAATGCTTGTGGTGACTCACAGACCAGAGCACAGACCAGGAGAGGAGTAAACACCTCTCCTTCTCTCATACCACCTTGAAAGAACTGAAAATATTTAGGTTCCAAGAAGTATCTCTGAAAGAACTTCTCAAAGCCCCTGAAGCTTGGTAAAGTGCACTCTCCACTCTGGAAGCAGAGTCCTAAATAATAATAATCCAGTAATTGGCTAGGAAAATGAGCAAGCAGTGGGGAAAAACAGACTAAAATCTTACTTTGGTGACAAGGAAGATCAAAACATAATCAGAAAAAGATAACAAAGGCAAACCTCTTACATCCCAAGCCTCCAAGAAAAATATGGTCGCAGGCCATGGAAGAGCTCAAAAAGGATTTTGAAAATCAAGTAAGAGAAGTAAAGGAAAAATTGGGAAGAGAAATAAGGGTGATGCAAGAAAATAATGAACAATGATTCAAAATCTTTTGGAGGCCCCCAAAATACTGAAGAAAATAACACCTTAAAATAGACTAACCCAAATGGCAAAAGAGGTCCAAAAAGGCAATGAGGAGAAGAATGTCTTAAGAAAGACACAATTGGGCAAATGGGAAAAGTGGTCCAAGAGCTCAATGAAGAAAATAGTTCTTTAAATATTAGAATGGAGTAAATGGAAGCTAATGACTTTATGAGAAAACAAGAAATTATAAAACAAAACCAAAAGAATGTAAAAAATAGAAGACAATGTGAAATATTTCATTGGAAAAACAACTGACTTGGAAAATAGATCCAGGAGAGATAATTTAAAAATTATTGGACTACCTGAAAGTTATCATGGAAAAAAAAGAGCCTAGACATCATTTTTCAAGAAATCATTAATGAAAACTGCCTTTATATTCTAGAACCGGAGGGTAAGAGAGAAAGTGAAAGACTCCACTGATTATCTCTGGACAGAGATATCAAGAGGAAAACTCCTAGGAATATTGCAGCCAAATTCCAGATTTCCTAGGTCAAGGATAAAATATTGCAAGCAACCTGAAAGAAACAATACCAATATTGGGGAAACACAATCAGTATAACGCAAGATTTAGCAGCTTCTACATTAAGGGATTGTGCGCCTGGAATATGATATTTTGGAGGTCAAAGGAGCTAGAATTAAAACCAAGAATTACCTACCAAGCAAAACTGAGTATAATACTTCAAGGAAAAATGTATATTCAATGAAATAGAGGATTTTAAAGCATTCTTGATGAAAAGACTAGAGCTGAACAGAAAATTTGACTTATAAATACAAGACTCAAGAGTAACACACACATTACATATGTATATATATGTGTGTGTGCATATATATGTATACATGCACACGGAGGGCACAGGGTGAATTGAATAGGAAGGGATGATACCTAAAAAAAATTAAGGGGTGAGAGAGGAATGTATTGGGAGAAAGACAAAGGGAGAGGTAGAAAGGAGTAAATTAACTCACGTGTAAGAGGCAAGAGAAAGGTTTTACAGTGGAGGGGAAGAGGGAAGAGGTGAGAGGGAATGAGGGAACCTTACCCCCATCATATTTGGCTGAAGGAGGGAACAACACACACACTCAAATGCATATGGAAATCTATCTTACTCTACAGGAAAGTAGGGGGAAGGGGATAAGATATGGGGGAATCATTAGAAGGGAGGGCAAATGGGGTTGGGGTAACTAGAAGCAAACACTTTTTGAGGTATTCCAAAGTCAAAGGAAAGAAGAGAATAAATAGGGGGCAGGATAAGATGGAGGGGAATATAGTTTGTCTTCCACAACATGATTATTATGAAAGTGTTTTGCATGACTACACAATTATTACCTATACCAAATTGATTGCCTTCTCAATGATTGTTGGGAGGGAGGGAGGAAGAGAGAGAATGGGGAACTCAAAGTTGTAAAACCAATGTTAAAAATTGTTTTTATGTGCAACTGGGAAATAAGATGTACAGGTAATGGGGTACAGAAATCCGTCTTTCCCTACAGGAAAATAGAATGGAAGGGGTCGGTGAGGGGTGGGGGTTCATAGAAAGGAGGGCAAATTGAGCAAGGGGTAATCAGAATTCCAGCTGTCTTGTGGTAGGGGTAGGGGACGAATGGGGAGAAAATTCAGAACTCAAAATTTTGTGGAAGTGAATGTTGAAAACTAAAAATAAATTAATTAATGATTTGCTAGAGGAAAAAAAAAAATTTGAAAGAAAGTCCTGTTAAAAAAAAAAGAAAATTAAGTTAGTCTCCCATGAACTGTGCTTGATGAAGCCATGCTAGCTCCTTGTAATCCTTTCTTCCTTTTATGGATATTCATCAGCCATCATCTATTCTAAAAGTTTTCTTGGAATCAAAGCTAAGTTTATTGACTGATAGCTTAAAGACATGGTTCTCTTCCTGTTTTGACAATCAGGAAATTTCTCCTACTCCAATCTATGTGGACCATCTTTACTGGCCTGAGTGTTTTCTAAAACTGACTTTATTAGGATTAACTAGTGATGTATTTTCCCTAAAAGAGAATATCAGTTGTCAAGATTGGGCCTAGGAGTAATCAGCTGTATTGTTAAGCAAAATGGACTCCTTAGCACTTAGTTCAACAAGTGCCCTTGAAGAGTTTGGCTTCTGTTTGCTTTGAGTAATGCTAAGCCCCAGGCCCAAATCCCTATTAGGTGTGGAACCTACCTGGGTGTGGATTGATGACTGAGGTGGGGCCCAAGGTGGGGCTAACTCCAGGGAGGGCCTAGTTTACATGTCTGGGACAGCAGAGACTCTTAGACCACAGGGGTTTAAGCCTGCCCCTTTGTGATGATTTTAGGTCACGTGGGTGAGTTTCATGTGTGAGTCACCCCTGATGCTGACAAAGGTATAAAAGCCAGGGGTTGGCCTCTTCTTGGGCTCTTTGCCCAAGCAGTGGTGGGGCGAGTGACTCTGGGCCAGCCCTTGTTCTGAGCTCCCAGGGCTGAACCTAGATGTTGGTAACTATGAATTGTATTGAGTCTGTCTGTTTGTAATTTGTTTAAGGGCTCTTGAAATGGTGTTGATGAGGAAACTCTGGGCAGCTGTAGCTAAGGAGCCCTCCAGCTTGTAAACCTGGATGCTGAGACTTTGTTGAACTCTGGTAACTATGTATTGGGATTTGAATCAGACAAGTTCTGTCTGTTGATGTTTGTAGTTTGCTTGTATTTTGCTCTGAAGTTCAGGGTGCTGGCTTTTTCCCCTGAACTAAGAGAATGATATTTGTGTGCTGAATTAAAGTAAGCTTGCCAACCCCTTAACCTTGCTCTCGTTATTAAGGCAGATTAAAAGAACCTGGGCTTTCTGGCTGTCCTGCAGCTTTCTGGGTGCTGGCTGTGGGTGGATCTGGACCCCCCCCCCCCCAGAAGCTGCTAGCTGGATTGTGGAAACATCAGCCACCTACCTGGTTGCTTTCACCTTGACTTTTTATTTTAGTTGAAAAAGAAATGTCTACTGCCCCTAGGACCATGAGGAAAGTGGTATGAAATAATCAGAAGTATCTGACTTAACTCGTAACTGAGCTTGCTTCTATGAAAGAAAGAAAATACATATGTTCTGTGACTTTACAAAAAAATGTTTACAGTAGGACAAAAGGGTCCTTTATGAAATAGAGACTCCCTGTAAAGTAGAAAAACTATTTGGACTTTTGGCTTGTTTTTTTTTTTTAAGTTATGCAAGCATAAATACTAGTTATGACATACTAATACCAATAAACTGTGATGAAAGATGAAATGCTATAAAATTGGTCTTTTATATAAAAGACCTGTACTTTCCAAGATTTTGCAGTATTTTTGACACTCCAAATAAATGGGCAGCATAGCTATATGAATGGATATTTAAACAAAGTGTTATTATGTACATTCTATATATCACAGGGTATGTTGACAACACAGAAGTCAATGTGATTTTGTTTACAATAAAATTTTATGTCTACCCTGCACACATAGTGATGTCCTCAAGTATCAACATAGAAACAACTAGGATTCTGTCAGCCCTAGAATAAACATCAATTGGTGATCATGGCCCTGAGAAAAACATATTTCTACAAAAAGCACAGACACAAACATGCCTTTTCTCCTAGGGGAGTGAGAAGAGGAAGGGTAGAAGGAATTGAATTATAATCACAGAGATTTGAATTCTCATCCTGATTCTCCTGTATTCATAGCAGAGAAGAAAATATGGCAGTCACATGGGTTTGAACAGAACAGCTTTGACCAATAAATCTAAGAAGTGTATGCAACCTTTGGCCTATGCTGTAGGTATAGATGGAATCCTTAGTAATTCCCAAATGACAGCAACTTGAGAATGATAGTTGACACTAGATGAGAGTTAAGATAGCTAAAGTTATTGATAAACTCAAAAATTTGTATAGATTGAGTAAGACAAAATTTAGATATGGACACCAGACCTGTCATTTCTTTGCCATAGGAAACTGCTATATGGGGAATTTCCTCATACCAATACAATTCATTTCATGTGATCTTGGATTTTGTGAAGAGAAGCAAAGCTTCTAGGGTTTAGGATATAATAATCCTATTGCACTCTCCTCTACTCAGATGACATCTGCAGCATCACATTCAATTCAGAGTGCAATGGTTTTAGAAAGACATTAATACATTTTAGGAAGGAAGTCAGGATGTTGAAGGGTTATGAGTCAATTCTGGGTAGAATTGAAATAATTTACAAGTGTTTTAATTGGGAAAGTGAAGACAAAATAAAAAATGTAATGGTAATAATGTCTTTTGAGCATATGAAAAGCTATCAGGCATATGAATGATGAGCCTTGTTCTCTTTGGCTCAGAGGGAAGAAATCAGAAAAAAAATTGTGTGGAAGTTGCAAAGAGAATGACTTAATATTCACTATAAGGAAAAACTTAACAGTTAGAAATTTTCAAACATGGAAGAAGGGCAGTAAAGTGGTACAATGCACTGGGCCTAGAGTTGGAGAGACTTATCTTCCTAAATTCAAATTTGGCCTCAGAAACTTATTAGCTGTGTAACCCTGGGCAAGTCACTTAACCCTGTTTGCCTTAGTTTTCTCATCTCTAAAATAAGCTGGAGAAGGAAATGGAAAACCACTCCAGTACCTTTGCCAAAAAAACCCAAAATGGGGTCACAAAGAGGTGGACATGACTGAAAAAAAAAAAAAAAACAAAACTCAACAATAACCACAACAACAAATATAAAAGAATCATGTGCTCAAGTAGTAATTATTAGAATGGTTAGTAACAATTAGAAGCTTTCAAGAAGAGATTGGATGATCACTTATTAGGTCTTTGGCAGTCAGGAACAGGTTGGCTATTTAAGGCTCTTCCTGCTCCAAAACACCCAAATTCTTTCAGTGTGTTAACTTCCTGTAGCCAGGACACATTGGAGGAGGGAGACACCTAGTGTTTAAAACACTGCTGGTAGGGCAGCTAGGTGGCACAATGGATAGAGCACCAGTGCTGGAATCAGGGGGACCTGAATTCAAATCTGGTCTTAGAAACTTACTAGCTTCTTGACCCCGAGTAAGTCATTTTATCCTGATTGCCTCCAAACAAACAAACAGCAAAACAAAAACCACCGATGATGGTGTAGGTAATACTGAATTTATAAAGTCTACAGAATTTGGAAAGGAGAAGGAATAAGGTAGACCTAATCTGTTTCCCTTAAGCTGAAATGGGAAAAGATTGGGACATCATGCGATCATTGGTTCTTATATGCACAGCAGTGCTGTCAAGTTATTTGTGTTGCTTGCATCCTGGCCCTCCTAGTATCATTAGGGAGTGATCTATGCAAAATATATACCATGGAGTCAACAAAGAATACATGGCTGTTTTATACCTTCTTAGGTCATTCCTAACTCTATACCTTTTCCCTCCTCCACATAGTGTGCTTAATATGGGGTGTGTGTATACATAAATACACACAAACATACATACACATATGTACACATACATATATTCACATACTACATATGTGTCGGATGCACACATGATATCTATCTGATAATGGTTAGATCTAGTCTCTTTTACTAACTCAGTGTGAACTTGAAAAAAAATTATTTGGGCCTTGATTTCTTCATCTGTAGAATATAAAATAAGTTAGACTAAATGATCTCTAAGTTTCATTTCAGTATTAACATTCTATGATTCTATGTTTCTCAAAATAGATCAGATAAGATCAGACAATTTATTAAGCATTTGCCACATGCAAATACTGTGTTAATCTCTGGTGATATAAACAGAAGCCAGCAAAATAATTTCATCAGTTTATTCTAAAAGGAGAAAATAAATACATGAAAAATTACTAAAAAGGTGAGGAGATATGAGCCCTGGATCATAGCGAAGAGACAGCTGGGAGATGACATGGAGGCCTGGTCCCATAGCAAAAAAAAAAAGAATAAAAAACTCACCTATCAAAGATTATAGGTCCAAAAATAATGACTTTTTAATTTAGAGGTAAGCCAAGGGCAGGAGTCCCAGCCATCTCATGTTTCTCTTTAATAGCCTCCAGTAGAACAATGACTCTAAGATATATAGTTATATTTTGAATCCAAGGGCAACAAAAGTATGATTTCATAGGAGACTTTATCATCTCATGTTCCATTGTTTATAATAAGTATTTATAGGAAGACCACCACAAAAATAATTTCAGTTTATGCTCCAAAATCTGTTGCAAAGTATGAGTAACAAAAGAAACTCTATGAAGAGCTAAGATACTACATATTAGATCAACATATACTTGAGATCTCATTGACTTCAAAGCAATGGTTGACCAAAGTTAGGATGGTGACTAATTTGTTTAAAAGAGAAGTTCAGAAATTTGAAGTAACAGAAATCAATGATTTGAGACTACACAGAAGTTTCAAACATTCATAGTTACAGATGACTAAAAGATAATGAACATTTTCTCCAATAAGATATGGATGCGGTAAGTGGCAAAGAACTTTACAGAAGGTGAAATTGATTGTAATTTGGTGAGATGAAACAACTAATTTCAATGTGTAAATCACTTCAAATTATGTAGCTATATGCACACTGAGAAATAGGAAACATAATTGAGGAAACTCCAAATTTATGTATTTAATCAAAGTATTGGTGATGGTTAAATGGGGAGCAAACAGTCATTGACAAAATCCATTGCCATTTCTTAAGGTATTTTAACCAATGTAAATCGGTGGGCAAACAAAAAGAATAAAAAAAATGAACTAAGGCAGCGGATATATAATCTTTTCTGAGTGCAGATATAGGGTAGCAATAGGCAACATCAGTTTATAATATAAATTCACTTTAAGATATTATAGAGGATTATAATAGAAAAGCATAATCAGAATCACCTCATGGAAATAGCAATTAGATGTCCAAAAAAAGAAGTCTATAGTAAAATTATAAAGAGGTACATTGTAAAATCAATCAATTAGCTACCAACTAGAAGAAAAATAGCCAGGAAACATACCTATAGATATGTATGTGCAATGTATGTGCATGTATATGTATATATGTGTGTGTATGTATATATACGTATTTATATAAATTGTGTGTGTATGTATGTGTGTGTGTATATATATATATATATGTATATGGAGAGACACAGAGAGAGAAACAGAGACAGAGACTGAAGAAAAAGACAGGGGGGTGCAGAGAGAGGCAGAGAGATGAAGGGGAAGTAGGGAGACAGAGAGAGGAATCACTCATTAATTTGGGACCCTGGGTGAGCTATTTAGTTATATAATCTCCCCGAGATCTTTTACTTTTTAAAAAATTTTATTCTGAATTTCAAAAACAAAAGAAACATTGCCATAGCAGTAGAACAGAAAAAAGACATTGCAACAAAACTTCAAATTTATTATGTACAGCTGCTATTCCTTTTAAATATGATAAAGTTGTCATGTAACATTCTTTTTTTCTTTTCTTTCTTCCCTCCCCCCTGCCCTAGAAAATGCCTACCATTAGATACAAATGTGTATGTTTGTGTGTGTGTTTGTGTATGTTTGTAAAACCATTCTATACATCTGTTTATCAGTTCTTTCTCTTGATACAGATAGCATCTTTCTTCATAGGTCCTTTGTAGTTAATTTGGTTATTCATAATTGTCAAAATGACTTAGTCTCTTAAATTTATTTTTCTTTTTTTAATATTATTTAATATTTTGTCTTCCCAATTACATATAAAACAATTTTAACATTTTTTTTTCAAATTTTGAGCTCCAGATCCTCTCCCTCCTTTCCCATTGAGAAAACAATCTGACATAAATTATTCATGTGTAGTCATGCAAAACACATTTCCATGTAAGTAATTTTGTGAAAGAAAACACAGACAAAACAACAACAACCAGAAAAATAAAGTAAAGAAAAATATCCTTGATCTGCATTCAGATTCTACCAGCCCCACTCTCCCCCAGAGATGGGCAGCATCTTTCATCATACATCCTATAAAATTGCCTTGGATCACTGTATTATTGAGAATAGCTAAGTTATTCATAGTAGATCATAATGCAACATTACTGTTACTGCCTACAATGTTCTCCTGCTTCTGCTCATTTCAGTTTGCGTCATTTCATATGAGTTTTTCCATGTCTTTTTTTTTTCTGAGAGCATCCTGCTCCTCATTTCTTAAAGCATAGTAGTATTCCATCACAATCATATACAACTTGTTCAGCCATTCCCCAATTGATGGACATCTCAATTTCCAGTTCTTTGACACCACTAAAAGAGCTAGTATAAATATTTATTTGTACACATAGATCTTCTTCCTTTTGGTTTTATATCTCTCAAAGTTATTTTTTTCATCTCTAAAATTAGAAGAATTTCTCCTTTGCATACCTCCTTTGCAAGGTTATTGTGAAGATCAAGTGGAATCACAAATTTGTAAATATGCTTAGCAAATCTTGAAGCTTGATATCAAGGTAAGTTATTATTTTGTCTCGTGACTATAATCATTGTTATTTTCCATTGCTGGTATAAGCACTTCTAGGATCAACTGAGAGGAGAGTATATTTCCTGTTGTACAAGCACCCCAGAATCCCAGTGTCTACCCTGTCTGCCAATGCCCAAAGATGACTAATCCTGTCAGTTGGGAGCCTTCAAATGCCCAATCTAGTGAGAACTGATGGATATCAAAGTACCTAGGTCCACTGACCTCCTGTTACTGACTTTCACTTCCCTCTTCAAATGTCTGTTACTGCTTTTATGATTATCAGGGCCCTTTTCTCTTCTTGAAGTTTGCATAAGCAGATTCCTAAGAAAAAAATAAAATCTTTTTATAGCATTTTAAGGATTTTTGTGTCATCCTGGTTTTACATGTGAAGAAATTTGGGCTCAGAGCAGTTAAGGGACTTGCCCACATTTATTGACTTGCCTGAAGTTACATAGTGTGGTGAGAGATGAAATTTGAACCTTCATTTTCTAACTCTGAGTCTAGACATGCATGACCTGCAGAAATTGACACATGGAATATCCTCTGTTTATCCATGTAAGTCTGGTAGTCAGTTCCTCTTACTATCCCAAATAGTAGCTTTAAGGATCACAGAAGCATTTTTTTTTTCCCTTAGAGGATATATCAAATTTAAAAATTCATTCCCGGCTGTTCTTAAAAGAAAAATAGTAGTTCTAGATAGATAGGACAGACCCACATACACATACACACATACACACACCTATGTTTATATAATCATGTACATACATGTTTATATGCATATACCTTCAGAGAGAGGCAGCCAGGTGGTACAGTGGTCAGTGTGCTGGGCTTGGAGTCAAAGATTTATTTTCCTGAATTTAAATACAGCCTTAGACACTAACCAATTGTGTGACCCTGGTCAAATCACTTAACCCTGTTTGCCTCAGTTTTCTCATATGCAAAATGAGCTGGAAAAGGAAATGATAAACCATTCCAGTATCTTTGTCAAGAAAACCCCAAATGTCATCATATAGAGTCTGACACAATTGAAAGAACTGAAAAACAAATGTTTACATACAGGTACGGAACCACATGTATACACACCTTACACACACACAATTTTTGTTTCTCTGGTACTGTCACAGAGTCATTTTCTTTTCTTTTTCAACTTTTTTTTTCCTCTCCAGAGAATATGTTAATTTTAGAAATGCATCCCAGCAGTGGCTATAAGAACTGAAGCCAAGAGGACAGGAAGAACCAAAGAGAAAGCTCTGTTCTTTTATTCCTTTCACTAAATTCTAGACCAGGAAGTTACAAATCAATTCCTATTTTTCCTATGTAGCCCCAGTAGTATTATTCTGCATATTTGTGTGTATACACACATACACATGTTTATGCATATGCACATACATATGCATATATGTATGTAAGTGTGTATCATATATATATATATATGTTTTTTTTTTTGCTTAGAGGATACATTAAATTCAGAATTCAGTGACTGATATTCTTAAAAGAAATCAGTTCTAGGAGGGAGATTGTGATTTGAAAATATCCCAGTTTCTTACCAGCTCCTTCATGCCTGTGGCTTTTCATTCCTCTGGTATCAGAGAGAGTAATGCAGTTCACCAATGCTTTTCAAGTACTGGCCACTGGCCAGGTGCTCAGCTCCAGCCATTGTCCAGAAGTTATTGCCCATCCCAATTGCTGATCGATGCTGAAGAAGAATTATGGAATCCATATTCAGATTTGCCCAACATCAGTGCCACCTTGTGGTGCTTCTTTCGACCCATCATTCCTACTTTGACTAAAGTCAAAACAAAATGAGTCCAGGTTTCACAGGGCAAAAAGCAAAATCATTTCTGAGTGATGAACACTTAGGGAAAGGGTGATTGGCTTCGCAAAGTGATGAACTGCAATCGTGGCCCCAGGGAGGACTGCTTGAGTGATTTTTCTGAGATTTCTAAATCCCTCCATTATGTTACACATCTTTCTCATTGTTCCCTGATGTTTTATTTATGATGTGATGCTGTTATATTTCAAAATATAATACTTTAAATGGACTAGAAATTCAAAATTCCCTTCAGCTCTTCTGATTGACATTTACTTGGGCTAGTTACCTTAGTGGGTTAAAGGTTAATGAGTCCATGGCTATGGGCTCCTTATCTCACCACAAGGAATTTACCACAGTCACAAACTATAAGTCTATATAGCCATTTTACAGGCTTAAGATTTTGGTCACAAGGAATCTTGATTATAGTCATAGGTCTATAAATAATAATCATTAGCTCTCTCTGGGCCTCAGTTTCCTAAGCTGTGAACTGTGAACTTTAAACTTCATAAATTCTAAAGTTCTATTTCAGCTCCAGATATTTTTTAAGTTTTTAAAGGTGATAGAAAATAATAACATTTTAGAGCAGGCATAACATTGTTAGTAAGAAGTCTACTATCCAGTCTTAGGATTTGTCTGTATTCTTTCTTCTATATAAAAACTATATCCAAAGCACAGCATAATGACTTAATGTGCTTGGAAGATGGAAGGAAACAAGTATTATTAAGCACCTACTACTTGCCAGCAACTGTGCTAAGAACTCTGCAAACATCTCATTTCATTCTCATAAGAAACCTGGGAGGTAGATTCTATTATAATCTCCATTGTACAGTTGAGGAAACTGAGGCTGGCAGAGATTGAGTGACTTGCCCAGGCTCACAAAGCTATTATTTGTTGAGACTGGATTTGAACTCAGGTCTTCCTGACTCAAGATCCAGTGTTCTATCCACTGTGCTGACCAGCTGCCTCTGGTTTCTTAGGGAATGTACCAAGGAAGATTGGTCAATATTATGCTGTTTAACTATTTTCATAAATATTATTTCATGTTAATGAAAGTTTCTTCAGAAAATATAGATAAGCTGGACTATATACCCAGTAAAGTCATAGGTTTGAAGAACATATATTAAGAAGATTGGATAAAGGAAGTGGAGATATTTATTCTAGAAAAGAGAAGGCTCAGGTGAATATTATAGCTATCTTCAATATTTGAAGGACTGTTACATGAAAGAGGGCTTAAAGTTTTATTTTATTTTTCTCCTTGGTCCCCAACCCAGAGGACAGAATTTGAAGTAATGAAAAGAAGCTACAGATGTGCACCAAGTATGATGTAAGGGAGGGAAATACTCGGTAATAAATAAAACTCTCCAAAGCACAATGAGCTAACTCAGGAGGCTACGGGTTCCCCTTCACTAGAGGTCTTTTAGCACCGGCTTGGTGAAGTATTCTGGGGATCTTGCAGGAAGGATTGTTCAGATATGGATTAGATTAAATGTCATTTGAGCTTCCTTTGAGATCTTAGATTCTATAATTTAAAAGAAGACTTTGGCTTTCTTGCCAAATTTACTGATGATGCAAAGCTGGAAAGGATAGTTAATGTATTAAGTGATAAGATGCCCCCTAAAATTCTGAATACTGAAATGAACTTAATAATGACATTTATTGGAGACAAATGTAAACTGCCTCACCCTTTGGTTCATAAAAAAAATATTTGACACAAATAAAAGATAATGTAGGTGAGGCTAGATAGCAGTTCATCTAAAAAAAAAGATATAGTTTCTGTACTCTTATAAACTCAATTTGAGTCAACATTTTGTTATGCAAACTAAAAAGCTAAAGTGCTCTTAAGCTCTCTTTAGATGAGAGACCCAAGAATAATAAGTATTGCAATTTAGTGTACAGAGGGAATGTCAGAGTCTGGCAGACCTGGGTTCAAGAACTGCTTCTAATCCAAAGCTATGTTAACCTGAGCGAGTTATTTATCCTAGGACTTTTCTATAACTCTGGGAGACCATATATTGTAAAGTGACATTTTTAGGGGTGATTGGTTTTGTTCACAGAGAGTACCCAAAACCTGTGAAATCGCAGTTCTTCTCCTTACTCCTGCCTTCGAAAGAATAAAGATAATAATAGCAAAACACACATACACACATACACAGAAGTTTAATGTCCCACTGCATTTTACTCTGCCCAGATGACAGCTGACATTTTCTGTCAATGCTTGGTACCACAGTTTAGAAGGGAGATTGATGAAATGGAGATCATCTGTATTAGGAAAATAGGATAGTAATTAGGCTGTATACCGGTTTAGGAATGGGAAATACCTACATGGAGAAGAGAAGGCTTAGAGGAGATAGCATAGCAATATTTAAGTATTGGAAGAATTGCCATGTGAAAGAAAAATTTGAAGATACATTTAAGAAGTATGGATGGAAATATCAGAAAGGCAGATTGAGACTTGAGAGGTATTGCTCTGCTATACCCTTTTCTTGGATGTCCCAAAGTAAAAGATTAATGACATTTGCTGTGTGGTTCTAGTATTAATTGGATTTACATGGCCTCTGAGGTCCCTTTTAATTGAAGATATCATGATTATGTACCTTCTAAGTCAAATGTTCATTAACGATATCAACTCCTGTATCTTTCTCTTTCTCTCTCTGTCTCTGTTTCTATCTCTGTCTGTTTCTCTCTCTCTCTCTCTCTCTCTCTCTCTCTCTCTCTCTCTCTCTCTCTCTCTCTCTTTCTCTGTGTGTTTGTGTCTCTGTCTCTCTCTCTCTCTGCCTGTGTGTGTGTTTGTCTGTGTGCCTTTCAATCTCTTTTTCTTTCATGAGTTGAATATGCAAGTTTTCCAAAGCATTTAATCTGATGACTAAGGGAATTCTTTAAATGCATGCTTTTGAACCTACAAAAACTTCAAACCAGATTAAAGAAATCAGAAAGTCAAGGACCATGAAATTTTGTGTGTGTGTTTAAACTGTTAAACTTGGATCTAAATCATGAAATAAGAAGATATGGTGAAGGATTCCTCTTCTCTCTAAGCAGAATGATGGTGGTTTAAAAGTCTAGAATGAGTCATGTGTTGTCAGACACAGTGTCAGGATTTGTTGTCCTTTATTGTGCTTCCTCATTCCAAGAAATTTCTAATTTGGTGTAGAAATAGGGAGAAATCATTAGAAACTGGTTACAGTATAAAAAAAGAGAATCATTTTAAAAAATTAAATCCTGACAGTAGAATTAAGAAAGAAAAAAAAAAACAACTAGAGAAGCATTCCCAAAGGAATTCTCCAACCAGATGATGGAAAGATCACAAATATTTTATATTTGAAAGAAAGTTGGAGTTAGAAAATGTGTATTAAAGTCTTAGCTTCACCATTTGTTGATTGTATAACCCAGAACAAGTTAGATGTCCTTTAATTCTTAGTTTTTTTCATTTTTATGTTCCTCATGGAACAGCTAAGTGGCACAGTCGATAAAGTGCCAGTCTTGGAGTAAGGGATACCTGAGTTCATGTCTAGCCTCAGACACTTGCTAACTCTATAACCCTAGTCAAGTCACTTAACCCTGTTTACCTCAGTTTCCTCAATTGTAAAATGAGCTGTGAAAGGAAATAGCAAATTACTTTAGTATACTTGCAAAGAAAATCCCAAAGGAGTCACAAAGAATTGGAAAAGACTGAAAAACCCCTAATATCTGTAGCTCAGAGTACTAGTCTGAGAAAAAATACTTTGTCAATTATTATACAAAATTGAGTTATTATTTATTTATTAGATGATAGAGGTCCAGTAAAGCACCCATTGGGGATGAATAGAGCCTATTTTTGCCTTAGACTATTTTGAAGGAGTTAAATTCTAGTATCTGAGAGTTAGAAAAAAGATGCCTGTTGAACTGCAACTAGGCGAAAGTTTGATTAAAAAAAAAGGAACTTTAGAGTTCATCTGAACAAGCAAATCTGAAATGATGGAAAGCTCCCTGTGGAATTGAAATGGGAAAGCCAATAGGAAAGCCACAGGACCTTACTTTGGAGATCAAAAGCAACCTCAAGCCTCCAGACAGGGAAATTTGGAGCATGAAGCTACTCCCTAACTTGCCAAAGATGAAAACCTCACCTTCTTGTCAATATGCAATATGATTATCCAGTTGAGACTGTGACTGTTATTGTAGTTGAAATAATGGGAATTTCTTTTTAAAAAAAGTCATTTGTAGAAATATAGAAGTACTTATTATATTGACTTATGGATATATAGAAATGAGGACTACAAATAGAAATCCTGAGAATTTGAAGATTTGGCTGTTTGTATGCTGGGGAGGGCCAAAGAAAGTTAGAATCATAGCATGTTAGAATTGGAAAGGCCCTTATTCCAAAACGCCCCTCTTCATTTTACAAATATGCCTGAATTTTGTTTGGTTTTGTTTTTATTCTTTTAATTTTATTTTCTCCAGAGGTTGTTAATTAGAGGACAACTAATCACTTTAAAATAATAATTTATATTTATATAACATGGAGGGTCTTGATGCTCAGGGAGATTATATGATCTGTCCAATATCAAACAACCAGGGTTAAAGATGGTATTTGAAACCAGGTCTGACCTAAATTTATGGATAGTGCTTTTTAATGCATTATATTATACTGCCTATCTGGATGCTTGCTGAACAATCTTAAATATTTAATCATGCATGCTTACTTTTTTATTATTTTTTCCATACTTCCACATTAACTATGTTGAAAAAAAGAAAAAAAATAATGAAAGTGAAAAAAGTATGCTTCAATTTGCACTCAAACTTAATCAGTTTTCTCTCTCTGTAGGTGGATAGCAATTTTCTTCATGAGTTCTTTGGAATTGTCTTGGATTGTTATCTTGATAATCATGCATTTTTAGAAAATGAATGATAAGGGAAAAAAAATCTTCCTGGGAGAAGGGTATTCCAAAAATAGCAGCACATCAGACTAGAAAGGAGATGGTGGACTGGATAACTAGAAACTGAGTGATAAAAAGTAGACAACACATATTTGATAGAAATATGCACAAAATTATAAATATTTCTATTAATTTCTCAATGTGGTAACTCTTCCGTTGCTGAAGCTTAGGATACTCCATTCAGTTTGCTTCTATTTTGAAGGATAGACCTTCAGAGAATGGCTATTACACCAGATCCAGGGAGTATCCTGTGGCTACATAGTCCTAATACTATAGATCAGAAGATTCACCAGTTAGTTTCCCATTAATAATAGTCATAAGACACAATTAACTATTATCAAAGGTTTTTGCTATGATAGCAGAATTAGATCAATAGATACAGATTGTTTCCCCCCATAAACCTGAATTTTCACTCCACAAATACACATAGCCATTATGGCATAAGTAGGCTCAGCCTTAGAGTTTGATAGTGATGATTCACACCTGTACATACAGATGTAGTAAGGACAATTCATAACTTCTAGAAATGAAGGGCCAGAAATTCTTTTTTCTTTTCTATAGTCTTTACACAGGTCCCCTTGTGTGGAGCATCTCTGCTACATGGGTTCTTAATCTTTGTTCCCAGATTATGTTCTTCTCCACAACACAATTCTAGATTGACAGGTTAGCTCTTTATTGAGTACACACTCAGGTCTGGCTCTCTTTAGTCATTTCTCTCTTTCCACAGGTCACATTCCTCAAAACTGTTTTCTCCTTCATATGATGGCTTACTGTATCTGTGTCAGTCTACAGCAGAGGTGACAAACACAGGGCTTGCAGGCTGGAACACTCCCAACTGGCCCAAACTAGATATAATGTAATTTCAAAAAACTGAATAAAATAAAAATAAAATAGAACAGTGATAATGTTGATATGAGGTTCACCAAGTCAATATGTGTTCCTCAAGGATCCTTTTATATAGTTTAGTGATCCCCTATTTCTATATGATTTTTATACCACTCATCTAAACCATCTTCTCTGTTATTTGTATTTCAAGTTAAAAACTCTCAAACTGTTGGGTTTTGTGGCTCCCTATAGTTACTGCTACATGGGGGAGGTGAGAAGGATGTGGCAAGAAGGAAAGATAAATAGCCTCATTTCCCACCTTCTACTATGCACCTACTTCAGTGAGAACTACCGAACCTATACTCCTTTAAAATCCTAAACTCACTGCTGGAAAATTGTCTATTCACCACTGTTTATCCCCATACACTTCATGCCCATATTCCATATCTCAATTGGATTGCATCTTCATATTCTTAGTGGAAGGAATTCACAGCTCATAAATAGGTCAGTACATATATACACCTTTATATTTAGTTGAATATCTTAGGATTACTTTCCAAACATTAAAGCTGATCAAAGATCAGTTAATATATATTAAAATTTTGACATCTTTATGAATAATACAAGTAGCACATACATTCTTTGAGGACATGGATTTTCATTTTTAATCTTTATATTCTTAAGGACTACCATAGTGTCTTGCAAATAATGTTTACTAAGTGCTTATTGAATTACATTGGATTAAATTGATAAGTGTTGATTTGAGAAAGATTGAACTGAACTGACTGAAGGACAAGCCCATCCAACAAATATGTTTTGAACATCTACTATGAACCATCTACAATGTTATAGGAAGTTGTGATGCACAACACCAACAACAATAACAAAAAGAAAAATAATGGCCAAATCTTCAGGGAATTTTTATTTTCCTGGTGGTAAGAATCAATGCAAATAGATAAGTATATGAGCACTTATTGGGGAAGAAAGCACTATTAAATAGAGTTAGAACATTGTGTCCATAGAAGGTGGTGCAGGCTTTGAGCTTTGAAGGAAGTTCAGGATTTGAAAAATCAGTGTAATTCAGTGCAAAGATTTTGTAGTGCTACACCATGTGCCAAACTTAGAGAAGAGAAAATGGGGCAGTTTGTCTGGAACATAGAGCCATTGAAACAGAACAGGGTACATTAGGCCTTGAAATGTTAAGTAGAACTAGATAGAGTTAGAGGATTTAAGGGCCCAGATGAGAAGTTTGTGTTTTATCCTAGAGAGTTTACAGAACCATGAAAGGTTTTTTGAGCTGAGGAGTAATGTGTTTAGACTTCTGTATTAGGAAGATTATTGTGGTAGATGGGTTGGGGATTGAAGAGATTATAGAAACTGGAAGCTAGGAATCCAATTAGGAAGTAGTAGACTAGAGAAGAGAAATATAATGAATACTAAAATTTTATAGTTGCTGTGGACTCAGCTTACTGGGTGCTCAGCTTCGAAATCTACAAAAGTTTGATCCTATTGTATGTGTATAAATTGAACATCACTCTGATCTGAACAGATGTGTGTAAGTTGAACATCGGTTATCAACTATCGTGTATAGTCTATATTCTTTTACCCACTCATAGAAGGAATGCTAACTGAGTTTAGACAAACTGAACTGTGGATTTCCTGGAATACCTGGGTTTGGAGTAACCTAGGTTGCCAGGGAACATTTGAAGGATAGATATTTATTTGTGAGTATGTGCATGCATTTCTGTATGTATGTTTATTAATGTGTAAATACCTGTATATGTATCAAAATATACCTATCCATTTGTGTGGGGAATCAAATCCATTACAGCAAAATTATATGACTAGGATCCAGTAAAACAGAACAAGTTCATAGATGAGTTAACCTGAGAGAGACAAATTCAAAGCAACATTTTTATTTCCCCTTAAGAATACAGGAAAAAGAGTTTCATTTTATTCTTCTACCACTTTGCCTTTTCTTACTTTTTTATAGAAATGCTCTGTCTCATTTTATGATTTAACACCATAATCGCTATTCACTTTGCTTTATCTTTATTTTAGAACCTTTCCTCCAATAAATTGCTTCAAATGCCCCTTAGCCTCATTAATCCCCTAATATTAATCCATTTTAATAAGATTCACTTTCTATCTTATTCTAATGGGAATGTAGTTGCACTAATATTCTCAGCGTAAAGACATATTTACTTTTAAATCTGTACCACTTTTTCTCTGAAACTGTTGCCTTTTATAACCTTTGAATGTATCACTCTAGCAAATAAATGAATTTTACAGTACATACCACATTAAAATAGCGGAGCCAAGATGGCGGCTGAGAAGCAGTGACTGACATGAGCTCCCCAGCAAGTCCCTATAAAAACCTATAAAAAATGGCTCTGAACCAATTCTAGAGCTGCAGAACTCACAAAGTGGCAGAGGGAAGCAGGGCTCCAGCCCAGGACAGCCTGGATGGTCTCTGGGTAAGGTCTGTCCCACATGGAGCTCCCAGCCCCCAGCTGAGGGGAGCAGAGCTGAGCCCAGCGCGCACTGCGTGAACAGACCAGACGCGGACCTACCAGACCAGGAGATGAGCGGAGAGCGCCCTAACATGCTGAATTACTGAGCGGTGGCATCTACCAGACCTCTCAATCCACAAAGAGCAAAGACATCAGAGAAGGTTAGTGGGAAATGCTGCCTGACTGAGTTTGTGGTTCAGCCACCACCCCTGGGGCAGCGGAGGTGGGGCAGCTTTAGA
>CM053624.1:302063490-302074280 GCA_028646595.1 Phalanger gymnotis
GGGCAGACTGGGGAACAGGGCAACCAGAGTGTACGCCATCTTGAAGTGGGGGGGGGGGAGGAAATGGGGAGAAAATTTGTAATTCAAATGCCTGTGAAAATCAATGCTGAAAACCAAACATGTCAAAAATAAATTAAAATAAAAGGTAAAAAAAGACATATTTACTTTTAAATCTGTACCACTTTTTGTCTGAAACTGTTGCCTTTTAAAACCTTTGAATGTATCACTCTGGCAAATAAATGAACTTTACAATACATACCACATTAAAATAGCAAGTTCAGGTACTTATAATCAAGAAGTCTTACCTTAATATGCAACAGTAGGGATAAGTTTGGTGGGGTTTGAATAATGTATGGTCATGTTGTATACTTTCACTTTTTTACATTTTGCTGTTTTTAACTTTAAGGAAAATTTGCCAAGTGTCTCTGTTACATCCCATGCCACTTCCTCTTTGTTTAAATCTTTCTTCTTTACTTCAGAAAATGTCTTGTTACCCATATCAGGTTTTTTTTCCACCCCTTACTTTGTTTATTCAAGGGTCTTTGTTGTGACCCTTAGCTTAGGAAGCTCTACTATTTGTTTATATTATATAATATTCAAAGAAAAATGGATAATTTTGGGCATGGACAATTTTTCAATTTCCCTAGAAATAAGAATTAGATATAGATCTAAATAAAGAACACAGATATAAATATCCAAATTAGCTACAAAGACCCATGAAGGAAGATGTTATCCACCTCTAGAGAAAAAACTGCTAAAGAGAAGTATTCATAGATGCATAGTATGGATATGTATGTATATGTGTATTTGTATGTATACATGTGTGTATGTACACATATATACAAGTGTATATATGTATATATTTGTTTAGATAAATATAGTATGCATATGTACCTATGTATGTCAAATGGTGGCCCTCTCCAGTGCAGGGTGGGAAGGGAGGGAGACAATTAGAAACTGAAAATATAACAAAGATAAATTAAACTAAAATATATAGGAATTAGAACAGATAGACCCTTAGAAATTATCTAGTCCAACGACATTACTTTATAGATACGAAAACTGAAATTTGTAGAGAAGTAATTTACCCAAAGAATAAAAAGGGGGGGAGATCAAATAGGAAGCACTTCATGCCATAATATCAATCATTAGATAATTAATGAGAATATACATTTCTTATGGAAGTCCAGTTCAGCTGGCCCATAGAATGCTTGAAGGGAAGTAATGTGTAATTATCTATTGTGACTCAAATTAATCACAATCAAATAAAGTTGTGATGGCACCACTATTTTTTAAAATTTTATTAGTTGGTTTTGTTTTTACAACATAATTATTTCATATTAAATTTCCCTTGCTACTGTTAATCTCCAACATAGCAAAGAAAAAGTAAGCACAAAAACAATTGACTCACTAGCTATATCTAACAACATATGTGACATTCTATATCCCTAGCTTGCTACTTCACAGATAAAAAGAAGAAATTCAGTTATAATCAATCTGTTTTGGACTGGCTTTCTGTGTTGTTTGTATTTATATTATTATTGTCATTGTACAATGTATACCTGTTTTTTTTGCTTATTCCGCTCTGCATAAACTCATTTAAGTTTTCCCATATTTTCTTCTAGATTCCTCTTAGCTGTTGTTTCTAAAATTAACATCATATTACATTACCATAATATACTTCAACTTCTTCAACCATTCTCCAACTGAAGGATCAATGGGAGCTTACTTTATTTCTAGTTCATTTTCACGTGCCAAAAATTGCTATTCTTAATATCCTGGTATAGCCACACTATCTTTCTATTGTTAACCTCTTTGGAACATGTACCCATCAGGAGATTACTATGTATTTAAATCTCCTAAATTGTACCTGGGAATTATGATTCTCTTTAAAGAAGTTTTGTCAAGGATAGCCCAATATGGTTCACTTATCTTTTAATTGCCTAAAACAAATTCATTCCTAAGGGCTAAAAGGTACCTTAAGGACTTCCAGCCTGCTTCTCCTGAGAAATGGTTAACATTTAAAGTATGCCTTGGTGATAGCAGCGTTCATTTAGATTATAACATATGATATTCTTGCCCCAGTGAAGTAAATCCATTTTGCATTACATTAATTACTGAGTCCAGCGGAAATAAATATAAAGTTGCTGTTTCAGGGAAAGGAGATATAAAAGAGCTTTCATACTACAGAATGTTTAGAGCTGAGCTGGCTCTTCCTCTCAGAAAGATATCCTTTTTATCATATGCAATGGATTTATTGGTATAAATTTTAAACTTGCTAGGCAATGCACTAAGTAATAAACAAAACAACTCTTCTGTAGAAAAGATGATATGGGGAAACTGGTTACCTAATTGAGTCAAGTGGCACATATATGACTTGTTTGCATAATACCCTTCATTATTTCCTGATATTTCTAAAGTGGAGACTTGTAGAGAAGTGAAAAAATAATGTCCACACATGGGTCCTGATTACTGCAATCTTTCTTTTTCCCCTTTCCTTTGTTATTGTTTTTTTTTAGCCTAGTGGCTCTCATTTTTTCATTATTAAAGAATAATGATTTGTCCAAAGTTACTTAGCAATAAGTGGCAAATTCAATTGAATTCCATAGCTCTGATCACCTAATGTTTCTCCTTAACTTTGTTCTACTACCACAAGATAATTGAATATTTGAATCTAATAAGGGTTTTCCCCATAGCTTAGAACTCTACTACGTGTTAACAGAGAATACAAAAAGATTGTATTAAACTGATTTATGTTTTCAGATGACTGATGTTAAAACATTCTTCATTTCTCTTTATCATGAAATGGCATGGTATAGCTACAGAATACTATGTGTTCTGTTAGTTATAATTGCTAAGCCAGATGATTTTGCTTAATTCTCTCTCCACCGCACTTCCTGCTTTGTCCCAGGGGATAGAAATATGAGACATGATTGGAAGTTAGAAATTGAGGCATGATAACGGGAAAAAAAAATTTTGCAATTAGAGCTGTCCCCAAAGTATAATGGGCTACCACTGATACCCTCTAGCTTAAGAGGTCTTCACATATGAGCTGGATGCCTACTTGTTGGGGATGTCATAGGTATAGACTAGATGTTTTATTTAAATCGGTAATCCTGTGTGAAGACACCAGTCGTCTTATAAACCAAATTAATTTTCTTGAAGCACTTTTACTGCCTAAGTGACCTGGGGCAAGCCTAGATCACAGTTTCCACAACATTCCTCAAATGTGGGGTTAGACTAGATGAACTCTTGTCCCCTTTCCAGCTATACAGCTAGCTCTATGATCTGTGAATAAGCACTTCTTCCACCATCACCCTATTCCCCCTCCTTTGCAAAATGAATGCCTTAAAAGTAGTAAATGAGAAGATGAATTCTGAGGACAGTAACAGGGCTAAACACTTTTAATTTTTTTTTAATAATAAATTGTTAAATAAATAAAATAATAATTGCTTCATTGGCTGTATATAGAAGCTAAAGCTGTGGTCCAGTGCTCTGATCTGAATTTAGTTTTATTAATCCCCTTGGAATGCTATTAAATATCTTCTATGCAAATTTGAAGTTTCCCTTCCATCATACATGATGTATACCATTTCTGTTCCATAGCCTTGTGCTGCATTTTTTAAATTGGATCTCAGATTTCTTTAGCATAGCAAATATCAATTGAGAAAATTCCCTCTACAGATGAAAAAAGATCTTTACTTATTTTAATCTATGATTTTAGAAAGTTCACTGAGTCATTGAGAGATTAGATGACTTGTTCATGGTCACATAGCTAGCATGTTTCAGCACCAGTACACAAACCCATATCTTCTTGACTCTGGGGCCAAATATCTACTCTGTCACTTAACAGAATGCCTGGTATACAGTAGGGACTTAATAAATGCTAAATGACTTGACATGAACTTTAGCCACTATGATAGTACATTTATTTTCTTTTTTAATAATTATCCATCTGCATAATACACACATTTGACTATCTAAATATCCTTTATCGTAAATACAGTTAGTATTCATAACCGTGAATGTGAATCAGATGAACTTACCCATAATACAGGAGTGGATAGCAGAATGACTTTGAAATCAGGATCTAATATTATGATCTTTAGAAGAGACACAATTGAAACAAAAAGAAAAACAAAAAAACTAAAGTAAAGGTCTGGAGCAGAATCTATTTTATTTCAGGTGACATAAAAAAGACAGGGATAGCAATCATGATCTCAAGCAAAATAAAAAGCAAAAATAAATCAAATTAAGAGAATTATCAGAAAAACTACATTTTCCAAAAGTTATTGTTGACAAGAAGTGATATAAAATGTTTTTCACAGTAAATTTCTCTGATAAAGGCCACATTTCTCAAATATGTAGGGAACCAAGTAAAATTTATTTAAAAAATGAGTTCCCCAATTAATGAATGGTCAAGGGATATGAAAAGCCAGTTTTGAGAAGAAATCAAAATATATATATATATATATATATATATATATATATGTAAAATACACACATACATGTGTGTGTGTCATATCATATAAACAAATGCTCCAAATCACTATTGATTAGTGAAATGCAAATTAAAACACCTGTGAGGTGCCACTTTACACTTATGAGAAATGACAAATGCTGGAAGGGATGTAGAAAAATAGGAAAATAGGTACACAATAAAACTGTTGATGGAGTTGTGAAGGGGTCCAATCATTCTGGAGAACAATTTGAAACTATATCCAAAGGCCTATAAAATTTGCATACCCTTTAATCCAGCAATAATGTTACTAGCACTGTACCCCAAAGATATCAGAGAAAAAAGAAAAGGACATACATATACAAAAATATTTATAGCACATTTTCTTGGTGGCAAAGACTTGGAAATGGAAGGGATGCCCATCAATTGGGGAAGAGCTGAAAAAGTTGTGGTACATAATTGTGATGGGATTGTTGTTGTTTGTCCTTCATTTTTGAAGAAGACCAATGACATCATGAATGAGTGATATCTTGACTTATACATGAAATGGATTTAAGTTAGGCAGAATTGTGCAAATCAGCCCTACTCGTTCTTTTCCCCCTATTTTTGTTATCTCTGTTTATTGTTTTTTTTATTTACTTAATATTTAATTTTCCCCAGTTATATATAAACAACATTTTTATACTTATTAAAACTTTAAGTTCCAATTTCTCTTCCTTTCTCCTTTCCCATTTCCCCCAAGAAGACAAACTATTCCAAAGATGTTATATATGTGTAGTCATGCAAAGCATATTCATAATATTCATGTTGTGAAATAAAACATAGATTAAAAAAAACTCAAGAAAAGTAAAGAAAGTGGAAAAAAAAACTTGCTTCAATCTATATTCTGTCACCATCGGTTCTTTCTCTGGGTAGCATTTTTCATCCTAAGTCCTTCAGAGTTGCCATGGATTGTTGTTTTGCTGAGAATAGCAAAGTATTCACAGCTGATCATTCTACAATATTTCTGTTACTTTGTACCCATTACTTTCACTTTGCATCAATACCCATTCAAGTCTTTCTAGGTTTTTCTGACGGCATCCTGCTCATCATTTCTTATAGTACAATAGTATTCCATCACAATTACGTATCACAACTTATTCAACTGTTCCCTAACTGATGTACATCAATTTCTAATTCTTTATCCCCCCTCTAAAAAAGCTGCTATTAATATTTTTGTACATTTAGGTCAGCATTACTCTTTATTACAGAGTCATCAAAGTCCAGTGGCAAGACAAAAGTCAGGACAACTTGAGATGGCCTGGAATACAATGGATAACCTTGGCAACTTGGATGTCTTACCAAGCTCTAAGACTTCCACCATGCTTATTTCAGTCACCTTCATGGCTATTGGAATAAATTGTTCTCATCTTCCTACTATACCAGGAGAAATCTTCACATGCTTGAGAGAGGCATCCCCATAATTCACCACTGATTTAAAGCATACCAGCTACCCACAACCTAGTTTAGCCCATCTTCCAAGTTAGTTTACTGGGATGTAGCTGCTGCACATGTTATAACTCTTATTATTCTACAAGGAATGATAGGGTAAATAGTATATCAGTAAGGCAAGGTTCATGACCTGGAGGATGACCTATATGGTTCAGAATTGCAAAGTATGAAAAACTCTCTAGGTAGAAGGTGGAGGAAGTATAACATTTATTTAGGTACCAAGAACCAAGTCCCAGAACCAGTAATTACAATTTGACATAGCAGTAACTGTATTACAGAAACAGTAAGCCCATATCAATGTAGCAAAAAGGAGATTAAAACACAGTATTACAGCAAAGAGTGAAGTCATCCTGTAACCTTCCTCCCCTGCTAGGGCCTTCCCATAAACAGTCACTCACAAATCCTGTTTGCTTGCCTGTGTCCTCTTCCCTCTCAGTCCTCTGGTCTTCAGCTCTGTGGTCTCCATTCTCCCCTCAGCACTATCTTCTGCAACTCTGTGGACTCAGAGTTCCTACTCCTTCTCCTTGGACTGAATTCTGAAGTCTGGCTTCTCTTCTGACTTCTGAATTCTAAGTTCTCAATAGCTACCTTCAGGACATATATGTTCTTTTTAGGGCCCATGGGCTTCATGCACAATAAGCAAAAGAGGGTGGGAAAGATCTTTAATCACTGTTTGGCATCACAAAAATGTGGGCCTGTTGAGGGTGAGAGAGATCTTCAATCACATTATCACCGCAGTTTTAGAGAAACCTGGGAAGACCTACATGAACTGATGCAAATTGAAGCAAACAGAATCAGGTGATCATCATACAAAGTAATAATGATGAGGGTACATTCTCTGGGAACCCCCTTGAACTTTCCTTGAATCTTCCCACTAGATCTGGCCTTTGCCTAAGGGCATAAGACTTTCATTATCTAGGCCCAAATCTCTACCTGACCTTGCCATCTATTGTCCAGCTTTTTCCCTGCCCTTGATTCTGTTCAAAATATCTATACCCTAGCTCTGTTACCCTAGCCTTCTCTTGTCTTTATCTCCAGCTAGCCTTCAGCTATTTCCTACCCTGGAGTCTGACCTCACCCCAGTCACCCCAGTCCACTCTAAACCCCTCCTCTAGTCATCCCAGACTATTCAAGACCACCCTTCAATTCCTCCTGCAATCTTTCTGAATATAAGTCTCATCTTGCCTCCATAAAAGCTCTCAGATTCAATCTAGCTGAGACTGAATCTGTCCTGCTTGAGAAAACAAGTGTCACAAAGGGTGGGAATTCTTAAGACAATCCATTTTGGCATATCCTTAATAAATTTTGTCTTTTTCCTTGGCTGAGAAAGCTTGAGTTGAATTCATTCAGCAGGACTCAGCATATAGATGGTTGGGGTCTTGAGCACCCCTAAAAACCTGTGGTTCCCAACATTATCATTTTGCTTTAACCTCATCAATAGTACTATTATAATAATGATCAACTATGAGAAACTTAGCTATTCTGATCAATATAATGATCCAAGATATTATGAAAATTGCTAATCATCTCAAGAGAGAGAACTGATGAACTATGAGTGCAAATTGAAATATACTTTCCTCACTTTATTTTTCTTGATTTGTTGTGTCATGGTTAATATGGAAACATGTTTTACATGATTTCACATGTGTAATGGGCGCCATATTGCTTGCCTTGTTAGTGGGTGAGGGAGGCGGTAGAATAAGGGGGCAAAATTAGAAATTAAAATTTAAAAAAAAGTTTAAAATAAATGGAAAGAGAAAATGTGAGGAAAAATATTCCATTACAGGAGGATAATATTTAGAATTCTCTGGACAAACTTATATTTCATGCCAGGACAATTTTCTTAACATTTAGAACTGTCTAAAAGAGCAATGGGCTGTTATAAAGACATGGAGTTAGGGGTTCACGTTAAGTAAAAGTGTTCAAGCAAAGGCCGGATAACACTTTTTGGTAATATTATAAATGCCTTAGGACTCAGGAATATGCTGTACTAGTTGGAATCTGAGGTGCTTGCAGTTCTGAAATTCATTCTGTCTTTTATTTATTCTCTAGAGAAAGACAGTGGTCTTATTATCTTTTTTCTCTATTGCAACTATTTCCTTCAATTCTGTGTCACACAATGGCATAGCCATGTCCTGTGCCAAGCCTAATCCCTTCTCTCTTCTCAAGCAATTCCAATCCATCCTGTCTTCTACAAGAGATTGCCTCTCTGGGGAGTCGTGTACTAAATGTATTGAGGAAAAGAAGGTGTATAACTTGGAAGTCTGTAGAAAACAAACTTCTAGGATTTTGATTTGTGGTAGATATGAATAGCATGAACTTCAATAAAGGAGGATTAACTAACTGAGTGACAGTAAGGGGATAGACTGGAAATGGCAGTGGGGAACAAGATGCATTCCAACTACCCCCATCCCTAACCACTGAATGAGGGGGAATGAGTAAAGGTGAGGCCAGTACAGGAAAGGGTGTTCAGGGAGGCTGTTCTCCTAGGGAGCCAAGTTTATGTAAGCACTAGGAAGGAATGAGAGGAAAATACTGGAAGTTTGTTGCCTATAGAACAGACATTCCAGAGGGCATATTAGCAGGACCGGGTGAAGTTTGGTGGAAACTTTGGGATGTGAAGGTTGAAGAGAATGGGAATAAGGGATTGGATGATATAGAATGGGATTTGCATGATGACTGACATGGGTCCAGAATTACTGGTATACAAAGGATATGATAATTTAAAAGGATGCTCATCCTTGAGTAGAAGACACCATTCCTCTTCCCAGAGGAGGATGAAGATCAGGCTGGAGGCAGGTATAACAAGAGATGGGAGGCATACAGTCAGATTTTCATGCGGGTGGCACTGCTATCCCTCTTGCCTCTGAAGGGTGGAGAATAGGAAAGAAAGGACAGAGCAGGAGCTAGAAGTAGAACTGAACTGCAAGAGAAAGACCTCCTATTTCCAATAAAACATCTCCTTCAGCATCCCTCAAGGTACAGGTAGAGCAGGAAATGGATAAGATTTGATCTCAAAAGGAAGGCTGCTTTTCTTCTGTAATCTGGGTAGTTAATATTTTTGTAAATATTTATCCATTTAATGTGCATTGTCAGTTTTACTGGCATATAATCAAGCAAAATAATTCCAGATAATTGCTTTAATTTAATCTTCCTTGGTTGTGCATTCACCCTTTTTCATTTTTGACACTGGTAATTTGGATTTCTTCATTTTGTTTTAATCAAATTACCTAGTGGTTTATTTAACATTACTTTTATAAACTGGCTCCTAGTTTTATTAGTTCAATTTTTATGTTTGATGTTGTTAATCAATCTCTTATTTTACTTTTCAGAATTTCCATTTTGATTTTTGTTTTGGATATGGGATTTGTTCTTATTCTATGTTTTTATTTGCAAGTCCAAATTATTGAACTACTGTTTTTTTTTATTGATGTATGTATTTAAAGATATAAAATTTCTCTGAAATATTTCTTTGGTTGCATCCCACAAATTTGTGTAAGTTCTCTTGTTAATGTCATTTACTTTAATGAAACTATTGTTCCCATGTTTTGTTCTTTCACCCACTCATTCTTTAGATTTAGGATATTTAGTTTCCAAATCATTGTAATGGCTGCAATATGGAATGTAATTTTTATTGCATTATGTTTTGAAAAGACCACATTTAAAAACACTGATTTTTGCTTTTGTGAGGTTCCTAACATATGGCCAATTTTGTGTAACAGAGAAAAAAAGGTATACTTTTTTTTTCTATTTACATTAACTTCTTTCCAGAGTTCTATCACATCTAAATTTTCTAAAATTCTATTCACTTACTTGACTTTTTCTTAATTATCTTGTGGTCATATTTATCTAGCCTCGAGAAAAGAAAGTTGAGGTCCCTAATAGTATAGTTTTATTGTCTATTTCCTCTTGTAAAACATGTAGATTTTTCTATAAGAATTTGGAGTCTAGATGGCAGCTGGAAAGCAGGGACTAGCATGAGCTCCCCACCAAGTCCCTCCAAAAACCTATAAAAAATGGCTCTGAACCAATTCTAGAACTGCAGAACCCACAAAACAGCAAAGTGAAGCAGGGCTCCAGCCCAGGACAGCCTGGATGGTTTCTGGGTAAGGTCTATCTCACATGGAGCTGGGAGCAGAGGGGAGCAGAGCAGAGCCCAGAGTGGGCGGCGCGGACCAATCAGACCAGGAGCCGAGCAGAGAGTGCCCTAGCACCCTGAATCAGTGAGCTGTGGCAGTTACCAGACTTCTCAACCCACAAACACAAACACAACAGAGAAGGTTAGTGGGAAAAGGTGCTGGGGACAGGGAGTTTGTGGTTCAGCCACTGCCCCGGGGGCAGCAGAGGTGGGGCAGCTACAGAACTACAGCTGCAGTTGCTTCTGGTCCCAGGCCCACCTAGGGGAGGAATTAAGTGGTGTATCAGAGCAGGAGTGCAGAGCCTGCTGAAGATCTAAGTCCAGTCTGGGTTGGGGGTTCTTGGGGAAGGAGGAGTGCTGGTGTGGTAGAGCTGGCACATCCCCCCAAGCCTGGAAAATAGAATTCTTTGGTCTATGAGCAGTCATACCCCACTGAAAAACTCAAGGGTCAAGAAAGTTGGCTGGCAACATGGCCAGGCAGTGAAAACGCACTCGGATTCAGTCTCAGACTTTGGAATCTTTCTTTGGTGACAAAGAAGACCAAAACATAGAGCCAGAAGAAATCAACAAAGTCAAAGAGCCTACAACAAAAGCCTCCAAGAAAAACATAAACTGGTCTCAGGCCATCGAAAAACTCAAAAAGGATTTGGAAAAGCAAGTTAGAGAAGTAGAGGAAAAATTGGAAAGAGAAATGAGAAGGAT
>CM053624.1:302080245-302102462 GCA_028646595.1 Phalanger gymnotis
TATATATATATATATATATATATATATATATATATATACACACACGCATATATATGTATATATATACACATATATATGTATATATATATATATATATGTATATGTGTGTGTCACATATATAAAACAATATAATATTCTATAAGGACATAAACAATTTGCCCTTATAGATTAACAAGGTTTGTGGGGCTTTTTCCCCCCTGTTTACCTTTTTATGTCTCTCTTGAGTTTTGTGTATGAAGATCAAATTTTCCTTTGAGTTCTGGCCTTTTCATCGGGAAGGTCTGGAATTCCCTTATTTCATTGAATGTCCATCTCCTTGCCTTAAAAATTATCCTCAGTTTTGCTGCATAGTTGATCCATTGGTTGTAGTCGAAGCTCCTTTGTCCTTCAGAATATCATATTCCAATTTCTCCTGCTGCTTAATGTAGAAGCTGAAAGATCCTGTGTGATCCTGACTGTAGTTCCGTGATATTTGAATTGCTTCATTTTGGCTGCTTGTAGTATTTTCTCCTTGACTTTGTAATTCTGAAATTTGACTATATTTGTTGGAGTTTTCAATTTAGGATCTCCTTCAGGGGGTGATGGGTGGATTCTTTCAATGACTATTTTCCCCTCTGGTTCTAGGACCTCTGGGAAGGTATCTTTGATAATTTCTTCAAAGATATTGTCAAGGCTCTTTTTTACATCGTGTATTTCTGGTTGACAAATAATTGTTAAATTATCTCTCCTGGATCTATTTTCCAGGTCAGTTGTTTTTCCAATCGAATATTTCACATTTTTTTTCTATTTATTTTTCATTCTTTACATTTTGTTTTACTACTTCTTGATGCCTCATGGAGTCGTTAGCTTCCACTTGCTCAATTCTAATTTTTAATGAGTTGCTGTCTTCATTTTGCTTTTGAGTCTCCTTTTACAATTGGCTGATTTTACCTCTCAGGGTGTCATTTTCTCTATTTAGATTCTGAATTTCCATAGCTATTTCATCAATCTTATTCTTTAAGGACTTGATTTCATCAGTTGTTTTTTTTTCCATTTTTTTTTTCCTTTTTTCTTTTACATCCCTAATTTGGTTTATAAAATCCTCCTTTAGGTCTTCCAGTAATGCTTTGTGGCCTTGAGACCAGTTCACATTCCCTATTGAGATATCAGATGTGGGTATAGTGTCATTGCTATCCTCTTCCAAATTGGTGCTTTGATCATGCCTGTCTCCATAAAAAAAAAAAAAAATGAATGGTCCTCGGTTTTTTTGTGTTGTTCTTCATGTTGGTTAGCTTTTTCCTTGCTTTACAATGGATTTCTGCTTTTGGTCTCAGGGATCTCTGTCCCAGGTTTCTTGTTCTGGGGATTTTGAGTTTAGTTACTGGCTTTGTGTATAATAGCCTTCAATTTCCTGAGGTGTGAGAGAGGGATCTGTCTGCCTGAAGTCTCCTCTTCGGCAATGGTCTCAGCTGTTTGCTGTTTGAGCTGGTATCTGGCACTTCCCTTGGGGGTGCAAGGGTATGTCTGGGCTCCTGGTGTTGACCCCTGCTGGTTCTGCCCCCTCAGGAACTCCAACTGCTAGGCCACTGAAGCTGCACTTCTGTCTCTTCTATTCCAGCATTTTTCCCTGAGGAATTCTCTGGGTCAGAGGGGAAGGGATTAGAGCTGTTTACCTGGCCATTATGTCTCAGGGAATTTCAAGAAGATGCATTTAGTATGTTTGTGCTTCACACCTCAGGAGTTAATGTCTCATGGCCAGTGGAGCTGTGCTGCTGCCTCTCCTTGCTTCCAGACACTCCTATCAGGAGACCTGGGGATCTCCACAGGTTTCAGGCACCTAGCTTTCTCCCAGCCTGTCTTGCTGGTTGGTTTCAGCAGCTGCTTCTGCTTTGGTGTTGTCTGGAAGAGCACGGTACGCTGAGCTCTCTCCCAGCCTACAAATTTGTCCTGTTGGCCTTTTGGACTCTCCTGGCTTGCAAATTTGCCTGACTCAGACTGCTCGTGGTTTCTAACTCTCTCAAATCTGCTCAGATTCACTTTTTTATAGGTTGTGGATATAGTGTCAATGCTATCCTCTTCAGAATTGGTATTTTGATTATCACTGTCTCCATAAAAAGAATCAATGGTCCTCATTTTTTTCATGTTTTTTCTTCATGTTGGATAGATTTTTCCTGGTGGATTTCTGCTTTTAGGCTAAGGGATGTGAGTGCAGTTACTGGCTTTGTGTATTACAGCCTTCAGTTTCCTGAGGTACGGGGGAGAGGCCTGGCTGCCTGAAGTCTGCTTTTCCCCTGGCGCTGCTCTCCAGCACTGTTGCTCTTCAGCAATGGTCTCAGCTGTTTGTTGTTTGTGCTGGTGTCTAGCACTTCCCTTGGGGGTGCAAGGGTGCATCTGGGCTCCCGGTGTTGACCCCTGCTGGCTCTGCCCCTCTGGGACTCAGGAAATCCCACTGCTAGGCCACTGAAGCTGCATTTTTGTGTCTTCTATTCCAGCATTTTTCCCCAAGGAATTCTCTGGGTCAGAGATGCAGGGATCAGAGCTGTTTACCTGGCTATTACATCTCCTGGAAGTTCAAGAAGGTGTGTTTCAAACCTTTGGGCTGCAAGTCTCAGGAATAGCTGTCTCATGGCCGGAGGCATTGCACTGTTGCCTCTCGTTGCTTTGATAGACTCCTGCCCTGCTTTGAGAGGCCTTGAGATCTCTGCCAGTTTCAGGCACCCAGCTTTCTCCCAGCCTGGGTCACTGGCTGGCTTCCACAGCTGCTTCTGCTTTGGTGTTGTCTGGTGCAGCTCCTCACACTGAGCACTCTCCCAGCCTACGGATTCATACCATTGACCTTTTAGACTCTTCTGGCTTGGAAATTTGCCCTGCTCAGACCGCTAGCCGCTTCTAACTCTCTCAAATCTGCTCAGATTCACTTTTTTTTTAGGGGTATCTGACAGAACTTGTGAGAGATCTCCTGTAAGAAGCTCCTTTCATGCCACCATCTTGGCTCTGCCCTCTTCTTTCTAAATCCTCTCTTATGGTCTGCTGTGTACAAAAAAAAGGGAGTAATCTCTGAGATACCATTTCACACCCATCAAGTTGGCCAAAGTGGCGGAAAAGGAAAATTATATCTATCTATCTATCTATCTATCTATCTATCTATCTATCTATCTATCTATATACAGATATATCTATCTATCTATCTATCTATCTATCTATCTATCTATATATATATATATATATATATATGGGTACGGAAAAATTAAGACTGATATTCAATGTTGGTGGAGTTGTGAATTCATCCAAACTTCTATAGAACAATGTAGATCTATTCCCAAAAAGCTATAAAGCTTTCATGCCCTTTGACTCAGAAATACCTATACTAGCTCGGTATTCCAAAGATTTTTACATAAATAAAAGGACCCGTATTTGCAAAAAAAAATATTTATAGCATCCTTTTTGTGTACTGACAAATAATTGGAAATTGAAGGGATGCCCATCAACTGGGGAATGGCTGAATAAGCTGTGGTATAAGATTGTGATGGAATACCATTACGATATAAGAAATGACAAGGAAAGAATGCTTTAGAAAAACTTGGGAAGACATTTGAATTTATACAAAGTGAAGTGAGCAGCAGTAGGATAAAACTGTATACAGTAACAGCAAAACTATAAGGATAATCAACTGTAAAAGTTGTAAGGCACTCTTACCAATAAAATGATCCACAACAGTTCCAAACACTCATGCTGCTCCCAAGTGATAAATGATGAACACTGAGTGCAGATTGAAGCATCGTTTTTTGTTGCTTTCTCTTTTCTTCATTCTTTCCTTCATTTCTCCCTTCCTGCTATACCCATCCACATGAGAGGGGACAATGACTTCTATGTTATTTGTGCTGGGCATACTGTGTTGGTAAGCAAAATGAGCTCTTAGCACTTAGTTTAACAAGTGCCCTTGAAGAGTTTGGCTTTGTTCCCTTTGAGTAATTCAGTGTATTTCATTGAGTCTTACTAAGTGCTAAGCCCCAGGCTCTTACCCCTATTTGATGTTAACCTAACCTATGTAGATGTGAACCTCCCAGGGTCCTAGGGGGAGGGGCTAACTCAAGAGCCAATCATAGCAGCCTAAGTTCTGGTCATTCAGATGACATTTGATGATGTCTGAAGCCCTATAAGAAGAAAGATCAGAGCCATTTGAGCAGGGCTCTCATTTGAGATGGTGTTTATGTGGACACTCTGGGCAGCTGTAGCTAAGGGCCCTCCTGCTTGTAACCTGGATGCTGAGACTTTGTTAAACTCTGGTAACTATGTATTGGGATTTGAATCAGACAAGGTCTGTCTGTTGATGTTTGTACTTTGTTTGTATTTTGTTCTGAAGTTCAGGGTGCTGGCTTTTTCTGCCTGAACTAAGTGAATGATATTTGTATGCTGAATTAAAGTAAGCTTGCCAACCCCTTAACCTTGCTTTCCTTAGTTAAGCAGATCAAAAGAACCTGTGCTTTTGCAGCATGCTAGTAGTGTTCTTGTTGTTGGGCTTTCATCCCCACAACAGGTGCTAGGCAGATTGTGGAAACACCTACCCAGAGCAATCTAGCTTCTTAATGACTTGCAGACCAGCATGGGTGGTAATGGTAGTAATAGGAAGGTCATTTATCCAAAATGAGTTCAGGCTTGTGAAGTTGGAGTATGAAGAGTGCTGGGATAAAGAGTTCCATAATGGAAATTTTTGTCCTGGGTGAATGCTCTGGTGCAGAATGGGAGGAAGAAATGGAATTGGAGGAAGAAATGAGAAAAGGGCAAGAGAACAACCATGGAAGGACAGGTAATAGGGTACTAATTATTGTCTCCCTCCTAAATCTACCTAAGAATACTAGTAAACTGTAGGTGCCTTCAGTTCAGACCTTTCTGGAAAGGACAAAGCTTTACACAAGAGTGTCACCATTATATAACACAAAGTACAAAACTTTATTAAAAAATCTTCTCAATTATGAACTGATCTAACCTCTCTGGAGAGCAATTTGAAATGTTGACCAAAGGGCTACAAAAATGTGCATACCCTTTGACCCAGCAACTCAACTTGTAGGGCTGTATCCCAGAGAAATCATACAAGTAGGAAAAGGACCCATATGGACAAAAATATTTTTTGCAGCTCCCTTTGTTGTGGGAAAGAATTGGAAATCAAGGGGATGCCCATCAATTGGGCAATGGCTGAACAAGTTGTGGTAAATGAATGTAATGGATGGGGAGGGGAGAGTAGAGGAAGGGGAAAAATTTGAAACTCAAAAACTTGAGGAACTGAATGTTGCAAACTAAAACTAAAAATCAATTAATAAAAAATATTAAAAACTTCTTAAAGCACAGACATAGGCTAATACTTGAGAAAACAAAGATATAAATTGAACATAGTTAAACTAAAGCATTTCATATTGCATTAGAAATCTAGAAATTCTGAGATGTCAAGCAAAAGCAACCAGCAAGTGGCTTGGGCTAGGTTCTACGTTCTATGCTCTGAAGGAGGCCAAATGTGTATTAACAGAAAATCATCATTGAGAAAATAAAAGACACTGCTATATGTTATTTCTTAACTTCATGAATTCACATTGTCATGTCTTAATTCCTTTCTAATAGTCACATGTTCTTATATCAAATATTCACTGAAAGTAATGAGCTTGACCTAGAGCCTTGAAAATATTCTTACATAGATTGTTTTTATAATGGTTTATTTAAAAAAAGTCAAATTTGGCCAGTTTCACAATTCCCTACTCTCTACATCTGCATTTCATTTCCTTATTAATTTTCCTTACTGATATCCAGGTCCTAGATATACTGATTTACTACTTAAAAAAAATATTCCCTGCCTTTACAGCCTTTGAAAATAACCACAAAGGGTATTAATAGATTCTACAAATAATTTTGGGAGGTTTAAGTACTTTGAAAAAGAGAAATTTACATTTTTTAAATATCGAAACCTTTATCCTATTTCTTCTTTATTCCTAGAAACATACATCACAGTGTTACTAACATCACTGCAAACTTCCATGCAGTTGATCATTTGGAGTCTTATTTATATAGCCTGGAACCTGGTTTACGTGCTTCAAAATTATCCCTTTTTTATCAGAAGTTGTTAAAGACAACAACAATGAATACCCTATGGAGTTTTTATCAAAACTATTTCCTTCTTAAACACTTGCCCATCAATCTTTCCAAATGTTCTTTTTAACTGTCATTTTAGATTAGGAACTTAACAAATGTTGCTCTGACAGAAACATTCAGGTTCTATGCAATAGAAGAAAAGTACTTCTAAAGGCAACATTTCTTAAATGTTCAGTGTGTGTGTTTGTGTATGTGTGTGTGTGTATGTGTGTGTGTGTTTTCCCATCCACATGTAAGTGGAGAGAATCACTATTTTCACAGTCTAGAAGGCAGAGAACATGAATACTCTTTTGTGTTCTGAAGCATCTTTTTATTTAATTCTACCATCTCTTCCCTGGGCAGACATGCAAATTTTTATTCTTTCTCCTTTCCTGTTACTTTACACTCTTGCTCACTTGTCTTCCACTTATTTCATCATATTCTTTCCTTGTCCTTTCCTCTTTTTTTCTCCTTTCTCACTTATCATTGCTTCAGAACTACAAGCCACAAACTGCTGGACCCAGGGGTGTCAATTGGCCCTACTAATGGCAGCTGGAGCTAAAAAGGTATGTGAACGATTTGTCCCAATTAGTAAGAATAATGAATCCCCAGAAGTTGTTGCACATATTCAAATATGCATTATTAGAAGTTATAATTATGTAAAATAATGTAATTGGTTCCATCCCAATGGAAATATTCACAGTTATATGTGTAATATAACCATGTCATGGATTCATCTTTCATACTAATAGGGACCTCTCTATACTGATCACATACAGATTGCCCAGGTTAACAAGATAACCTTGAATACAGCATTTTTCTATCTGGACTCTGACATCAACAGATGTATTGCTTTGGCAGTGCAATCCATTGTACGCTCCCCCAAATGACTAAGAACCCCTTCAGACTTGTTGTCATGGCACAGATACTAGACCAGAGTCTGAAAATCTGAGCTGTCAAAGTCTTGGCTTTGCCACTAATGAGGTTTTTTTACGGGGGGGGGGAGGGTGTTTGTTGTTCTTGTTTAACCTTAAGTAAATCACTTCTACTCTCTGGATTTCAGTGTACTCAATTGTGTAATGGACAAATTACGCATTTAGATGTGTTAGATGATCTCTAAGGTCTGGTACTAATATTCTATGATCCTTTAGATTTTCATCAAAAATCACAGAATCTGAGTGTTCAAATGGATTTTAAAGGCCATCTTGTCCAACTCATATCTGAACAGGGATCCCTTCTACAACAATAATATAAGCTACTATTTAAAGAACTGAAGTCATGATTGGCAGCTATCTGGTCCAGTTGATAGGGCACTGGATTCTGGAAGCCCTATGTTCAAATTCTGCCTTAGATATTTATTAGCTATATGACCTTGGGCATGTCACTTAACCTCTCTCTTCTTGTTTCCTTATAGGTCAAATGGGAATAATAATAGAATCTAACTCACAGGGTGGATGTGAAGACCACATGTGAAGATCATAGAGGAGACCACATATATAAACTGCTTTGCAAATTTTAAAGCACTATATGAATGGCATCTATGATGATGATGGTGATATGCATAATACCCTATAAGGCAGTCCATTCTATTAGTGGATTGTTCGTATCATTAGTAAGGTTTTTCCTCCATCAAGGTGAAAATTGTTTCTTGGCAACATATCTATTTGATGTTAATTCTCTGTTTTCCAGGGTCACACAAAACAAATAAGTCTAAACTTTATTCCACATTTGAAGCTTTCACCTGCTTGGAAAAAGAAATAATATATACCCCAAATCACTTATCCAGATTCAACATCCAAATTATCTTCAATAAACTTCAACATGTTAGGGATACTAGTCCTTTCCTCAATATGAGCAGCCTCCTCTAGATGTTCTTCAATTGCTTAATGTCCATACCATGCAGTGAATAGGGAATTAGACTTAGAGATAGGAAGATCCAGGTTCAAATCCCATGTCAGATACTTACTTCCAGTGTAATTATGGGCAAGTCCATCAGCCTCTCTCAGCCATCATATTCTTTTCTGTTAAATGAGAATATTAAAATTGATGGCCTCTAAGGTTCCTAATAGCATTAAATCTATGATCCTATAATCTTTCCCAAAATTTGGAGATTTCCAAAGAAATTAACTCTGTTAATTAGCATATTGTAGACAGGCAGGTCACATGGATGGCAAGATGAAGGACTAGACATTTTCTCTGATTCTTATGACATTATAAACCTGTCGAGGGGCAGAAATTATACACCGAAGATATTGCAACTTCAGCTTTCATGTCTAAATTGTCTAAGACATCTGGGATCCAAAAGGTTTAAAATCAACACTGAAATGATGCTTACTGATTTTGAGCTCCTCTGTATTCCTTCCTTACCCTTCATGTTATAAGCTGCAAAATTGCACCAGCAGACTGAAGGACACAACACAGACATACAACAAAACATTCCCTGTCCCCCTCCCTCTTTCTAGTGCCATTGAGACGCTGGTTTTAGGATACGGAATTTTATCCTCTCTGGAACAGATGCCAAAATAGCTGCAGCCCCTCAGGAACAAAAGCCTACTAGGTGTAAAAACTCCATAGGCCCAGCATTGCAAAGCTCTAAGCTGCCAATGCTGGGCAAAAGAACTAAGGAACAGAGAAACAAGGAACACCAGTAGAAGTAACTGTGTGGGGTGAAGAGAGTGAGAAGGGTTTTGTAGTACTCTGCTAAGCTTGAGCAAAAGATCATAACATCTAGCTGAGACCAACTAGGACCACCAAAAAGTCACTTGGGGTGACCTAGACTGATGAGCTATAAATTTCCCATTGTTGAAGATGAACAACCGCTCCCTGTTACAGAGATGCTTTGAGATCACATAGCCAAGGAAAGTATAATGGGGGTGGACAGAGAGTCAGAAAATGAGTGACAGGGGAAAACAAAGGGGGAAAATGACAGAAATTACCAAAGATTTCAGGAATAAGAAACTCAAAGACTTTGAATATAAGCAGATAAATCCACAGGAAAAAATAACAACAGAAATATTGCCTCCATATTTAGTAAACAAGTTCAAGCATTTATGAATAAATATTTTAAAACAAAGGATAATGATCCAACGGTTGAGACAGAGGATCATGTTGAAATTGAGGAGAACTTGGAAGCACAATATACTATTCATGAGTGGTTCAAAGAACAAATGAACATTATGAGAGGGAAAAAAATGATCTGCACAGGAAAAATAATGGACAGAATAGAAAAACTGGAATCTGTAATGGCAAGTTTCACCAAAGAAATAAAAGAGAGAACAATAGATCAAGAATGGAAAAAGAGAGAAGTAAAGAATAACCTAGGAGAGGAGATGAAAAAAAATGACATTAAAAGAAAATATGCTCACTATGCCAGTTATATGCTGATCTCAAAGACAAGATGAGGGAGAGATAACCAAATGATCAAAAATCTCCCAGAGGAACACAAAAGAACCAAAATAAAATGAAATCAAAACTTTTAACATCATAATGAAGGAAATAATAGATGAGAACTTCCCAGAAATTCTGAACGTAGAAAATGAAATATCAATTGAAATAATTCACAGGTCACCTCCAGAAAACAAAACAAAAGAAAGAAACAAACAAACCAAAAACTACAGAGGTACAAACTCCATGCCATATTGTGGTCAAATTCAACAATGCAAAGCAGAAGTAACACATTCTTTGAGCGATCAGGAGAAAGCCCTTCAAGTACAAAGGAAAGGAAATAAGGAGAATTGAAAGATGAAAATCTATATTGTATCCATTAGGAAAAGGAGGAGAGAATAGAATAAGGTAATATGAAAAGCAGTAGAGCTCAGAATTTGACCCAGAATGACTTACCCTGCAAAGCTGAATTTAACTAGACATAAAAAGTAAGTTCAATAATTACATGTATATATATGTATATACATGTGTGTGCGTATGTGTGTATATATACATATATGTGTATATATGTGTGTGTGTGTGTGTATATATATATATATATAAAACTTTTTTTAGGGAGAAAACAGAACTGAAGAGATTATTTGCTTCTTGAATAACTCAAACAAGAAATGCAGTGTAGTTAAATACGTGAAGCAGGAAAGGACAGCAATAGCAGGAGAGTAATACAGAAAGACCAGTAACAGATTTCTTTCTAAATGTACACAAGGAGAGATAACAGTGAAGAGGCATATAGGGGACATTATGTAAAAAGTATCTGACAGCATGCCTAGAATTAAATAATTATGCGGTTTTTGTTTTGTTTTGGGAGGACTACATTACAACATGGGAAGGTACATAAAAAGGAAGGGAAGAGAGCAAGGTGCTAGAAAATAATATGTTATGTGCTGGGGTCAAATAAAGGTAAACAGTGAGGGGAAGGTAGCTTACGTGGTCTCAGAAAGAGTAAAGACCACAGAGAGGTGAATGAGGAGGAGAAGGGAGGAAGGGAGGATTGAAAAGGGGTAGAGGAAGAAAGGAGGCATTACTTCGTGGTGAGAGAGGGACCCACTGAACGCTCCTATGGGTGGAGAGACATGGTATTTGAAGAGGGCTGGGGAACACTGAGCATGGCCTGGGGATATGCTACTTGAAACATCTACTCATCTTACATTAGGAAAAAGAATTGGAACCGCTGGGTAAAATGGCACCTGAGGGAGTGGGAGAGGAAGAACCAGGTAGGAGATTTTGGTATAAATGTTGGTAAGGGAAGTATCTAAGGGTGGTTATGGATGAGTGATGTGTGGATTGCATAATCAGGGATGTGTTGGGGAAAGGGCCCTAGCATGGGGCCTTATTCTCTTTGAAACTTCAAATAATTGTCATAGGAATAGAAAAGGAAATCCATGGAGCAAGATCTACAAAACATGGGAAAAACCATCTTGAAGGGAAAAGCTAGAATAGATCATTTAGAAACTTTAATTGCATGAGGAATATAAAGGAAAAAGAGAAAGAAAACCTAATTATAGTGGTCATGAATCAGAAAATGATGTTCAGAGCAGACAGGAAAAAGAAAAGGATAGAAAATGAAGAGACTGAGATAAATCCTATTTGGAAAAGGGCACAAAAATGAAATTTAAAAATCTAATAAGCAGGAGTAGTTGAAGGGGAGGAGAGGAAAGAGGAATCTATTTGACTAGGAGGAGAAAAGGTGTGGGATAATTATATAACCAGATAAAAACAGGAGAGAAGAAAGGAAATAATTAGCAAAGCCCCCAAGAGTAAGTAAGGGAGAACAAAGGAGAGGAAGAGATGGGAGTGAGGGGAAGAGAACCCATGGGAACGGGGCCACATTAATAAAAGTGTCTTAAGTAACTGAAGACACACTATTGTGTTTACAACAGAAGAGGAAAATATAATTTAAAAATGTCAGAGATAAAGGAAAATACTAACCTAATGCTTTTAACTTTTTACGTGAGTGGAGTAAACAATCAAATATAATTTAAAAAGAGTAACAGATTGGGTAAGAAACCAACCCTATAATTTGTTGCTTATGAGAAACATTTAAAAATCAAAGACATACACAGAAAAAAAAATGAGGGGACAGGAAAAATTACCCTGCATCAAATAAATCTAAAAGACCAAGAGTTGCAATCATGCTATCAAAGAAAAAAAACAAATATTTAAAAAATAAAAAGAATAGATAGGGAAACAATATTATTATGAAAGGAATTATAGGCAACAAACCAACATCAGTAATACATATATATATAATATATATGTATATGTGTAGACATGAATATAAATATAGAAATAGATATCCCTCAAATCCATTAACATCAAAATTCATAAAAGGAAACAATATCTCAGCTACAAAGAAGACATAGAAAAGAACACAGTAGTAATAAGAGATTTCAATTATCCTTTTTTTTTTTATTCCATTTTGGATAATTCTAACAGAAAGATAACCAAAAAGAAAATATGGAACTTAACAAATTGCCAGAGAAACTAGTTTAAAAACACTTATGGCATCTTCTAAATGGGAAAGCAAAAGAATATAAATATGTCTTGGTGCCCCATGGAACTTTTATAGAAAATGACCATGTACTAAGGAATAGGTATATTGCAAATAAATGAAAGATGGCAGAAATAGTTAATACATACTTTATAAAACATAATGCAATAAAAATAAAAATTAGTTCAGGGAACACAATCAAAGATGCAGACCCACCTTGAGACTTAATAATGAAATCCTAAATAATGAGTTTGTCAAAGAACAAATCATAAAACAATTATTAACTATGTAAAAAATAACAATAAAAGAACATACCAAAATTTTTAATATATAACTAAAGTAGTCCTCAATAAGAAAATCATAATATTATAAACATACATTAACAAAATAGAAAAAGAAAGGATTAATGAGCTGAATATGCATTTAAATAGCATCTTATTAGTATTAGTCCCATCATTCTGGCCCATTTAAATTTCTTTTTAATCCTGGTGCTGTCATCTAGTATTAGCTATTCCTCCTAGATTTATGTCATCTGCAAATCTTAAAATGTTCTATAAATTATAGCTAATATTCTTATTTTAAAAGAAGTTTTAGAATAAGCCAGTCATGATATTTTTGAGAGAATTATATTTCTTGCTATTAATAATTTCATGAGGACCACAGATAAAGTTTTTGAATAATACAAAGTAATGTACAAATTCCTTGGGAATTCTACTACACTCCATTTTGTAGATTATATTTAATTAATTACTAGTCTTTTGTTGTGGTCATTCAACAAGCTCTGAATTTATCTAGCCACACTATAGCCTACTTTATACCTCTCAATCTTGCCCATAACGATAGGATGAAAGAATTTTTTAAATGTTCTGAATAAATTCATAGATGTAATGTCTATGGAATGCATCTGATTTACTCTGGTGCTGTGAAAACAAACAAACAAACAAATAAGTAAATAAATAAATTTGTGAATAAATAAATAAGTGAACCAATAAGGAAACAAAAAAAGATAAAGAAATAAATTCTTATTAAATTGGCATGATTTTATCTTGATAAATCCAAGATGGCTTCTGATAATTCTTGTTTCCCTTTCTCCATGCTCAAAACCTGTATTTTCAATAATACATTCTATAATTTTAAGATGTCAGTTAATTAGAGTAAAGGTTTAAAAATAATCTTTGCTTTTTATTGGTCAAGTTGGTTATATTTTTGTTACAAACCAAAGCACCCCCAATTTTAATATGCTATCTGTTGTATCATTAAAATAAGTAAAGATTTTTCCAGGAAATCCATGACCCTTGGTTACACTTTTTATCCTCAGTCCTCTATAACTTGGTTCTCTGTGCCAAAATCATAGTTTAATGATGTTGATTCATTTTAAAGGACATATAGATATTGATTACATGGACCTAGGGGTAAGGATATTTCAAATAGAGGGAGAAAGATCAGAATAGGTATAAAGATATATAGGTCAGAATGTGTTTGGGGAGAAGCAAATTGTCAAATATAGTTGTATTTTAGAAAGTGTTATGCTAGTAAATGTTTAAAAACTAGATACATAGCCAAACAATGTTTGCAATTGATGATTTGATTTGACCAATGGAGTTGCATCTCAGTCTATACACACACACACACACACACACACACACACAGAGGCGCACACACACACAGAGGCACACACAGGCACACACACGCATATTCATGAAATTTAACATAAACTACTGATAAATTCTTTCTCACCATGATACAAATTATGGTCGTTAAATTCAAAACACTTTCAGCTTCAGCATTCATAGCAATGTTGCTATCATTTTAGCATTTTGTAGAGTTAATATTATTATATAAAATCCCTAAATTCATTTTAATCAACTTTGGAATGTAAAATTTCAGTTAAAGGATCCAACTTTTTTTTGTCAGATATCCACAGTGACATTTGTTCTTCATAAATCCAAGTAGATAAATCTAATAAGTGAAAATAATAAATAATGTTATCATTATTTCTGATTAATAAAAGACATAGTTTCATGAGTTAAATTTTATTTTCCAGTAATATATTACTATAAGAAGCATTACATTTATTATTTTTATTATATGAACTGTCATTAAATTTATCTGACAATCAATTTTCAACTTGAGATTCATGCTTTCCAGTATTAAACTTTAATTTTTTCAGAAGTCTTATGGTACAGTTAGTTAATAGTTTTGCTTTCTAAATGTTGATTATGACTGTAATACAGTTAAAGTAATTAAATTATTCAAAAATATCAGTCATTAAAGAAAGATCTAGCAAGAAATTAATGTTAACTAATATCTCTGCCAACCTAGAATGATAATTAGAAAAATACATATGTGACATAACAGATAAATGTCCTACAGCAGTAGGGCTTGTTAAGAATATGCTGCCCATCTTGGTCCTACTACTGAACTGATTTTAATCATTTCAATATAAATTTTCTAGCAATTCTAGCCTGGTTTGATTTTTTGTTAGATCAATGATAAGCAGAATGAATTTATTTCCAGAAATATTTTAAATCTATTAAGTTCTTTTATTTCATATATTGATTCATCAGTGCTAAAGGTAATCAATGATTTAAACAGTGCCAAATGATGATTTTGGGAAAATTTTCTAATAATTGTAGCTACAACAGATTTTCTTCTCAGCATTGTATGCCACCAGGACAAAATAGAATTCTTTGCATTCAAAAATAAATTATTAAAACCATAGTCATTTAAAGTAGACAATGATGAATTGAATGACACTCTGCTATATTTTTACCAAATTACACCAAATATTTTAAAACAACAAATATTATTACTGGCATAGAAGCTGACTGCAATTGGTACCAAACATATTTCACAACCAGCTTGCAAAACTCTTGAAAATTTAATAATTAGTTCTTTTGAATTTCTATGGGCCAGTTCAGCGCACCATTGAATGTAGCATGTGTGAACTGAAGTACAGTGAGAGAAGGCTGATTGGCAGTTAAGTTGGGGGATGGGTAGGAATGAGAACATTCAATAACAGGGAATATACTGTAGATTTTATCTGGCAATTATGAAAGTCCCAGAAAGCATTTGAACAGGGTGGGGGGAAATAATGCTATGTAGTATATATTCATTGTCAAAGGGGAGAGAGTATTGTAAATGGTGGTGAGCGATAGAATCAAGAATAAGCAGAGGATGTGTGAAGAAGTGAACAATAGAGGAATAATAAGGGATGAGTGATTATAGGAAGTGTTAAATTTGAGTTGTATAGGGATGAGAATTTTAATGGTTAAAAGAATGGGAGGACCTGGTCCCTAATGAGTTGCAAAGAGCAATATACTAGGAGGTAAGCTTGTGTGTCAGGTAAGGAATAAATGTGAGGAAAAGAGAGGAGGAAGAGGGGGGAATTAAGTAAGATGACTAATCAGCACCTAATCCACAGGCTGGTTGTAAAGATCAAATGAAACGATGAATGTAAGGTTTATTAACCTTAAAATGCTTTATAAATGCCAGTTATTGTTGTTACATTGAGAGATTTTTTTAGTACAAGTTTGCCATGAAATTTCTAATAGAATTATGATTTTCTTGTTTTAGCAAGAGATTTTTAGGACAAATTTCCCATGAAATTTCTAATGGAATTATGATTTTCTTGTTTTAGCAATTCCATTCAGGGTAACAGGTTGGACCTGATGATGACTGAATCAGCATCTCCATCTTCTGTGATGTCAACATTGAACTCAATTGAACACATATTTATTAAAAGCTTAATATATACAAAGTAAGAGGCAGAAAGTTGTATTGAATAGAGTTGGCCTTAGAGTCAGAAAGAAACATGTTCACATCCTATCTCTTTCACATGCTATTTTTGTGATCTTTGGCACATCGTTCAACTAATTTAGTGCTTCTAAGTAATTCTTTAAAATGGATAGATTCAGGCTTAAGTTGGCAGAATGTGTTCTTCAGTGGAGGCTTTCCACCAAGATGAAAGTACAGTCCAATAAAAATAATGTCTAAACACATTGACAACACATGTTTTTATCATCCTTAAAACCATTTATGCCAGTGAAATTTAAGTTTATTCTGCTTCTGACTCCCAGATGGTAGAAGTAACATTCCATCATTCGGTAATGTTCTACCTTTAATGTTTTAGAATCTCAAAGTTCCCCCTCTCGCCTCTTGTCTTTTTGGATCTCTTGCTATTGAGCCCCATATATCAGACTCCCTTATGATTGGCTTAAAAAATTGAATATTTTGCTTCATTGGTTCCCAATCCTTAGTTTTTTCCTTCCTTTAAATTAATATATATATGCATACATACATATATATATATACATATATATGTATGTATGTATATATAAAATAACACCTCAACTTTCTATACCTGGATATCTTTCATTGGTTTTCTCAAGAAAATCACTATTTCCATTAAGAAATATCAAACTAGTCTTTCCATCTATCCTTTGTTCTATTTTTTATCTGCCCTATTAATTAATCTCTACTTAAGCTAAAATATTGCACCTAAATGGATTGTGTTTTTGTAAAAGACAATTATTATTATTTCAGAAACCTAAAAAATCCAATTGTGCAATTGTTCAGTCATAGTATTCCAAATCAATAAATTGATCACATTTTCATGGGATGTCAAATTATATTGATCTGGCATTTGTTTTCAAAACAATGACTGTGAGATTACATTTTCCTGAGTAATTTGACAGTTAAAGAATAATAACCCACAACTCCAAAAGTTGCAAGAATCTTAAGAAAAAAGTCGCAGAACTCTTAGGCAAATGTGCCATTCAGGAATCATCGTCTCACTACACTGATCATTTGGCCAGAAGGACATTAGAGCTCATCTTGTCCAGCTTCCTTATTTTGCAGATGAGAAAACAGGAGGGTGCTGGATCAGCTTGAACGGAATCACAAGAGCCCTTTGATAAATTTTCAGTATGAGGCTTTACAACTCAGAAATTTTCAAATGACACAAATGAGACCTTGCTTTATTGCTTTGTTGTTTATCTTGACTTTAGAAAGTGATGGGAAAATGTGAATAATGCAGATGAAACATTAACGCGTGTCCTACCTTACATGTTTTCCCTGCAGGGCTGGATGTTAAACATTTACTTTCATATTATTGTGCCGTATATAAGCAAGATGACTTTAACAGCAATAATAGAGACTACAGTGGAATCTTGGACCTAAGCTATGGTTCTTTTCATTATTCTATACTTCTTATTGAGTTGGGAGAAGGGATCATGACATGAAATGACCAAGAGAATCTGTGTTGTCACTTGTTTCAGTCCTGCATGACTTAACATGACCCTATTAGGGGTTTTCTTGGCAAAGATATTAGAGTACTTCGCCATTTTGCAGATGAGGAAGCTGAGGCAAACAAGGTTAAGTAACTTGCCCAGGATCATATACTCAGTATCTGAGGCCAGATTTGAACTCAGGAAGTTGAACTAGCACTCTGTCAACTGAGTCACCTAGCTGGTCCAGTAGAATCTTACCAAATGTAATATTGACAAATACAAGCTATAGTAAAAATTAATTGGGAAAATTCTAAAGGAAATAGAACAAAGAAGCAATCAATAGGGGAGAAGTAATCAATTCTTTTTGAAAAAGATAATTTTTGAATTTGGTGAGAGATGCGAATTAGTTAAGGAGAATGATGTGGGCTTTAAGCAGAATAATAACCTGTCTGAAGGTATAAAGGTAGAAATAATAAAGTTACAGGAGACAGGATGTTGGGGCAAGTGCTGAAAAAAAATTGATGTAGATTGAGTAGCAGTTATATGTAATGGACCAAATAAGTTAAAGATACTGAGATAGAGATAACTGACATGAATCAAGAGAGAGCCATTCTAAATTCTGGAACAGAGGAACAGTGTGGTAAAAGTGGATTGTGATAAAGATGCTTCTGTAGTAGCTGTGTATAGAAATGAAGGTCAGAAGGCACTGAGCTAGGACATAATTATTGTTTCAGAGACAGAGAAGCTGAGTGATACAATGGAAAGGTTTCTTGTACTGCCAGTCGGTCAGTTAATAAACATTTACTTTGAACTATAAAAAATGACTCTGAACAAATTCTAGGGCTGAAGAACCCATGACATAGCAGAAGGAAGCAGGATTCAATCCCAGGACAGCCTGGATGGTAGCTAAAAGTGTCTATCAACAGAGCTGGGAGCAGAACTGATCGACCAGACCGGGAGCCGGGCAGAAGAGGCCATAGGGACCTGAATCATTGAGCTGTGGCAGTTACCAGACTTCTCAACCCACGAAGACAAAGACAAAAGAGCAGGTTAGTGGGAAAAACTTCTTGGACAGAGTGAAAGGATTCACGGTCGGCCACTGCCCCAGGGGTGGCAGAGGTGGTGCAGCTCTGAGGTCGCTTTCAGAGCTACAGCTGCAGTGGATTCTTGGCCCCAGGCCCACCTGTTGGGAGGAATTAAGAGGCAGATTAGAGAAGGAGTGCAAAGCCTACTTGGATCTGGGGCATGTTCCTGGTTGGTGGTTCTTCAGGGAGAAGGAGCACTGGAGTGGCAGAACTTACTGTGTAAAAGTAGCTTTGAAAACAGCAGTGCAGCCCCTTAAGCTTGGGGCAAAATACTCTCTACAGTCATACCCTGACAAAAAGTTCAAGTAGTTGGCCAGGAATGTAAACAGGCAGAAAAAATGTACTCAGCTACAGAATCAGACTTTGGAATCTTTTTTTGGTGACAAAGAAGACCAAAACATACAGGCAGAAGAAGTCAACAAAGTCAAAGAGCCTACATAAAAAGCCTCTGAGAAAAACATGAACTGGTCTCAGGTCATGGAAGAGCTCAAAAAAGATTTGGAAAAGCAAGTTAGAGAAGTAGAGGAAAAATTGTGGAGAGAAAGAAGAGTGATGCGAGAAAACCATGAAAAACAAGTCAATGACTTGCTAAAGGAGACCCAAAAAATATGGAAGAAAATAACACCTTAAAATATAGAGTAACTCAAATGGCAAAAGAGCTCCAAAAAGCCAATGAGGAGAAGAATGCCTCTAAAGGCAGAATTAGCCAAATGGAAAAGGAAGTCCAAAACATCACTGAAGAAAAAACTACCTCAAAAATTAGATTGGAGCAAGTGGAAGCTAGTGACTTGATGAGAATTCAAGATATAAAACAGATCCAAAGCAATGAAAAAATGGGAAATAATGTGAAACATCTCACTGGAAAAACCACTGACCTGGAAAATAGATCCAGCAGAGAGAATTTAAAAATTATTGGGCTACCTGAAAGTCATGATCAAAAAAAAAAAAAAGAGCCTACATATCATCTTCCAATAAATTATCAAGGAGAACTGCCCTGATATTCTAGAGTCAGAGGGTGAAACAGAAATTGAAAAAATCCACCAATCGCCTCCAGAAAAAGGTCACAAAAAGAAAACTCCAAGGAATATTCTCACCAAATTCCAGAGCTCCCAGATCGAGGAGAAAATACTGCAAGCAGACAGAAAGAAACAATTTGAGTGTTGTGGAAACACAATCAGGATAATACAAGATTTAGCAACTTCTACATGAAGGGATCCAAGGGCTTGGAATATGATATTCTGGAGGTCAAAGGAGCTAGGATTAAAACCAAGAATCACCTACCCAGCAAAACTGAGCATAACGCTCCAAGGCAAAATATAGATTTTCAATAAAATAGAGGACATTCAAGCTTTCTCAGTGAAAAGACCAAAGCTGAATAGAAAATTTGACTTTCAAACACAAGAATCAAGAGAAAGATGAGAAGGTAAACAAGAAAGAGAAATCATAAGGGACTTACTAAACTTGAATGGTTTTGTTTACATTCCTATATGGAAAGATGATGTGTATAATTGATGAGACCTCAGTATTAGGGTAGCTGAAGGCAATATACATACATACATACATACATACATACATACATACATATATACATACATACATATGTACATGCATATATACATATATATGCATATACATATATACATATGTGTGTATATATATGTATATACATATATATATATATGTAGACAGAGGGTACAGGATGAGTTGAATATGAAGGGATGATATCTAAAAAAATCAAAGGATGAGAGAGGAATATATTGAGAGAGGGAGAAAAGGAGAGATAGAATGGGATAAATTATTTCACATAAAAGTGGCAAGAAAAAGCAGTTCCTTGGAAGGGAAGAGGGGCAGATAAGGGGGAATGAGTGAATCTTGCTCTCATCAGATTTGACTTGAGCAGGGAATACCATACACACTCCATTGTGTATCTTATCCCACAGAAAAGAAGGAGGAAGGGGATAAAAAGAAGGGATGATAGAAGGGAGGGCAGATAGGGTAAGGAGGTAATCAAAAGCAAACACTTTCGAAAAGGGACAGGGTCAAGGGAGAAAACTGAATAAAGGGGGACAGGAGAGGAGGGAGCAAAATATAGTCTTTCTCAACATCAGTATTGTGGAAGGGTTTTGCATAATGATACACGTGTGGCCTATGTTGAATTGCTTGCCTTCTTAGGGAGGGTGAGTGGGAAGGGAAGAAGGGAGAGAATTTGGAACTCAAAGTTTTAAAAGCAGATGTTCAAACAAAAGTTGTTTTGCATGCAACTGGGAAATAAGTTATACAGGCAATGGGGCATAGAAATCTATCTTGGCCTACAAGAAAGTAAGGGATAAGGGAGTGGGGTGGGGGGGAGTTGGGTTACAGAAGGGAAGGCTGACTGGGGAATGAGGCAATCAGAATATATGCCATCTTGGAATGGGGACGAGGGTAGAAATGGGGAGAATATTTGTAATTCAAAATCTTGTGAAATCAGTGCTGAAAACTAAAAAAATTAAATAAATAATAATTAAAAATAAACGCTTACTCCATTGTTGTCCAGTTATTTTCAGTATTATCTGACTCTTCCTAACATCATTTGGAATTTTTTTAGCAAAGATACTGGAATGGTTTGCCATTTCCTTCTCCATCTTATTTTACAGATAAAGAAACTTAGGCAAATTGGGTTAATTGCACTCTACTGCACTAAGTACCTACTATGTGCAGCCAAAACACGTGACCTATAATCCTATCTTTGCTATTAACTCTGTAATCTTGATTACATCACTTTACTTCTTGAGGCTTTAATTTCCCATCTATTATGTGAGGGCATTAGATTAGGATCATAGATTAAAAATGAAAGAGACCTTATAATCAACACTATGGTGGGATCATTTCATACTTTCCTATAAGAAATAAATTTTAAATTTATCATTGTGAATGTTTAAACCTCAGAAATCTACAAGTGCTAGAAATCAGGACGTAGTTTCCTATGTTATTTATCATCTAAATTCAAGAATGTGATAGAGAGGGGGCAGAGCCAAGATGGTGGCTGGGAAGCAGTGACTGGCGTGAGCTCCCCACCAAGTCCCTCCAAAAACCTATAAAAAATGGCTCTGAAACAATTGTAGAACTGCAGAACCCACAAAGTGGCAGAAGGAAGCCGGGCTCCAGCCCAGGACAGCCTGGATGGTCTCTGGGTAAGGTCTGTCCCACAAGGAGCACCCAGCCCCCAGCTGAGGGGAGCAGAGCTGAGCCCAGCGCGCACATCGCGAACACACCAGACGCGGACCTACCAGACCAAGAGACTAGCGGAGAGTGCCCTGGCATCCTGAATTGCTGAACGGTGGCATGTACCAGGCCTCACAACCCACAAACAGCAAAGACAACAGAGAAGGTTAGTGGGAAAAGCTGTGGGACAGGGCGGTTCGGCTAACACCCCTGGGGCAATGGAGGCGTGGCAACTCTAGAACTAGAGCTGCAGTTGCTTCTGGCCCCAGGCCCACCTGGTGGGAGGAATTAAGTGGCTGATCAGAGCAAGAGTGAAGAGCCTGCTGAAGATTTAAGCCCAGTCCAGGTAGGGGGTTCTTGGGGAAGGAGGAGTGCTGGTGAGGCAGCGCATCCACCCAAGCGTGGAACATAGAACTCTTTAGTCACACACTGTTGAAAAACTCAAGGGTTAAGTAAGTTGTCTGGGAACATGGCCAGGTGGCGGAAACACACCCAGATTCAGTCTCAGACTCTGGAAGCCTTCTTTGGTGACAAAGAAGACCAAAACATACAGGCAGATGAAGTCAACAAAGTCATAGAGCCTACAACAAAAACCTCCAAGAAAAACATGAACTGGTCTCAGGCCATGGAAGAACTCACAAAGGATTTAGAAAAGCAAGTTAGGGA
>CM053624.1:302102962-302119269 GCA_028646595.1 Phalanger gymnotis
CCATCTTGTAGTGGGGAGGTGGGTGGAAATGGGGAGAAAATCTGTAATTCAAACGCATGTGAAAATCAATGCTGAAAATTAAACATATTAAAAATAAAAAAATAATATAAAAGAAATTAAAGGAATAAACATTGAAAAAAAGAATGTGATAGAAAAAAGGTTAATAATATAGATAAAATTTGAATGCCTGTACAGAAAGCCAGTTAGTTAATCTTTTACCAGCATACTACTACTTATATGTCACCTTGTTGAACAATTCCCTTATTTTATTGATGAAATTCTCACAATAGCAAAAGGAGAATTGAAACCATATCCTCAGACTCTAGATTCAGCCCTTTTTCTATGGTGCCTCCCTGATCTTGTTCAACTTGGAAGTTCTTCTGTAACGTGAGACTAGAGTAGAGGGAGTGAGTGTGAAAAGTGAAAATGAAAGGATGCTAGATGAGCATGTTTAGAAAAAGGATAAGCAGAATTTGATATTGGATTGAGTGTGCCAAGAAACAAGGGGAGAAAGACATTTTTTTTAAATATGTAGGGACAAAATATCCTGTAAATAGACTCTTCATACAAGTTCCAAAATAATCTTCCTTGTACATAGGGCTGATTATCCTGCTCCAATTATGAAAAACTCTCAGTAGCTCTCCAGTGCTTTTAATATTCCGTACACATATTCTTTGCCTTCAATCTGTGCCTTTTTAAATGTTGATAACTATATTTCCACGTAATTGTTTTCCTTTGTACTTTCACATATTTTATTCTATGCATTTAAAAGATTATTCTGATAAGGGGTCTATAAGTTTCACTAGAATACCAAAGTGGATTATGAAACAAAACTACAAAGGTTTAAAACTACTACTCTAATGGATCTCTGTTATAATAAATCTGATTTCTCTATGACATTGTTCATCCTTCATACTCAAAGGGGACCAATGACATCACAAGGCTGGGGTCAAGGTATAGTATGTTCGGGTGTTGTTGATGAGCCCAATGTAAGCTCAGTTGGCTTTATCGCAGGTCAGGCACAAAGAGTCCATTAGAACATTTGAGATGAAGATATCTCTAGATTTGCACATTTTGCATTTCCTTTGTGCTGCTGTGATTCAGTTTTCCTCATAGAGCACAGCACTTTCTCTGAGGAAGTCATGCTATAGTGGGCAGTCCTTTGCCGGTGTCTTCTGTGCCTCACAATTGATACTAAAGTTCTTCAGAAAGACCTTGAGAGTGTCCTTGTACTGATTCTTCTGTGAGAGAGTTTGACTTGTGGGAGTTCTCATAAAATATTTTTTTTAGAGAAATGTACATTTAGCATTCAGGCTATGTGGTCAGCCCATTGGAGTTGCACTCTCTGCAATAGAGTTTGAATGCTTGTCAATTGACCCTGAGAAAGGATATCTGTGTCTAGTACTTTATCTTGTCAGGTAATTTTCAGAATTTTCTTAAGAAAATTCAAATAGAAGTGGTAATTTTCTGGCGTGGTGCTGGTAAACTGTCAAGGTTTCATATGCATACAACAATGATTTCAGCACAACAGCTCTGTAGACCTTCATTTTGTAGGCAGCCTAATAACTCTTCTCACTCAGACTTCCTTTTCTTCACAAACACTGAGATGGTTCCAGCAATGTGTTTTTCAATCTTATCCATGTGGACCTCCGTGGAAATCATACTGCCAAAGTAAGTGAACTTATCCACAGCATTCACAATTTCTCCATTTGCTGTAACCAGTGATTCCATGTATAGAAGGTATGGCGCTGGTTGGTGGAGAAACTCTGTTTTCTTATTGTTGATTGTCAGGCTAGAATTAGCACAAGCAGCAGATAACTGATGTATACTCTGTTGCATCTCAGCCTCAGAAGCTGTATTAAATACACAATACACAATCATCAGCAAACAAAGAGTCATGCACCAACTCTCCCTCCACTTTAATCTTGGCTTGTAGCCTTTTCAAATTAGCTAGTTTTGTGATTCTAATCCCTGTCTTCACATTAATTCTCTAAAAATAGTCCATCCAATGTAAGGGGGTGGGCTTCCCACACTGGTGTTGAATAAACTGTAACTTCTTTGCCTTCTATCTCTCCTTCACCTTTCTAGCTGACATGGTCCTTTGCACATGCAGCTCATCTCCAGACCCTAAGTGCATTGGCTTCTCTCCAAAGAACTCATCTTTCTTATTCAGAGATCACTGGGTCTTAGAACTCTGCCAGCCAGATATGCTTACTTCTGAGGGTTCCTTTCTGACAAACATTATGATGATTCCATTGTGTAAAGACTGACAGAGGTTAGTTACACAGAGAGGAGCTACCTGTCTCTCTTTCCCTTGCCATAATATCCATTCCTTATGTGGCAAATTCGGAATCACCATTAATGATCTTCACTCAAATGTCCTTCCTTTCAAGGTTCATATTAGATACCCTTCATCTCTGATGTTCATTCTCCATTATTCCTTTCTCCCCTCTATGCATGCTCAAACTGACTCATATTCTTTTCTCTCACTCAAATTCACCTGCACTCTTGTTCTACTTCATTCACTCAGGAAGAGCTCACCACTTCATCACAAATGCCTGTGTATTCAGGGGTCAAATCTCACCACCATACTTAATAATGTTTGATCACCAGGCTCAGAAGAACACACTGAAGCTTTTCAATTTTCCCTGAGGGAATAATTAAAGATGCTTAATGACATGTCTTCTTTACACAGATGCCCACCTTCTCTGAGATTATCAGACTCAATCTCAGATTTATTGGAAAATATTCCACTTTGAATATTCTTTGTTCCAGCTACAATGGACAAATTTCTAATCTCCTGCCTTTGTGCCTCTGTGTATGCAGTCTTCCATAACTAAAGCTAATTACTCCCCTTCTTTCATTCCATGTCTATCCAATGATATCTTTTTTGTTAATCTTCCAAGGTCTGATTCAGGTATCATTTTCTCCATAGGTCCTTCACTGATATCTACAAACTGTCCAATATCTCCCTTCCAATTTTATTCATGCTACTATTTTATCTCTGCAAATCCATTTAATCATTTTCTAAAATCTTATGGTTTGTTCATACATGTATAACTACTTTCACCCTCTTCTTCCTCCCCTAAATATTACTACTACAAGTTGTATAAAATCAGAGACTGCCTTTTGTCTTTATATACCCAGCATGGAACAAAGAAATTTGAATAGGGTAAGATTTTAACAGATTTTTCTAGAATGGAATAGAATTTTTAACACTTGGATAATTAGGAGATTAGGAAAAGTTATCTGCATAGAAAGTTGAGAGATTCTACATTTTTTGTCTTCTTTCTGTGTATGTGTGTGTTTACGTTTCCATATTTACAGAAACGTGGGGATTTCCTTTGAAGACAGTATATAGACATGTAGAGACATAGAATTAAAAGGAAGGTAACAAGGTTTATAAAGAGTCAGTTAGATGTCATGTTGTAGAAGCTGCAACTTTGGTGAATGAAATCACACAATAAAATGCATGCTTTGGAGTACTCCTTATCTTGAGCAATGTGATAAATATTGTATCTTCCCCCCTCCCCCAAGAGACCATAAGCTTCTTGTGGGTAGGGAGTATATTATATGCTTTTCTTTGTACCACTCATTTACTAGCACAATATTGTACCTTAGGAACTTAAAGATATCTGAGATTAGGTATATGGAAGTAAAGATCATCTAAATGATCTAAATTATATAGGGGATATCATTTGCTAAAATGACTCCAGCAAAGACTTTCATGAGACGTCTCCAGAACAAGATTCCATCCCCATCTCAGAGACCATTAAAGAAACTTTAACGTATTTCTTCAGTACATTGCTTGAATATCTACTGTGTTCAGATACTAAGAAGGATGCAAAAATATTATACTATAGTATGCATGTCAATATACTCTCCATTCCTGTTAGTGCATGCCATTCAGAGTCACAAATCAAGTAATATCTATATATAATCAGGGCATCTAGAGCTTCAGGACAAGAAAAATTAAAAGTATTCTACTGTTTATTTTGTGGGTTTTTGGGGGGTAGAGAAGGACTCAAAATAGCTTATAGTGAATATTGCCTTTAGAAGCATGTAGGTGACACAGTCAATAAAGTGCAGGGTCTGGAGTGAGGAAGATCTGATTTCAAATTTGCCCTCAAGCATTTAAAGTTGTGTGATTCTGGGCAAGCCATTTCACCTCTGACTGTCTAAATTTCTTCAAGTATAAAATAGAAATAATAATAGCACTTCCATTCCAATAACAATCAGTGGCAAAGCAAGGATTCAAATGCAGATCTTCCAACTTGAATCCAATATTATTTCCAATTACCTCCATTAATTAAATTTCAATTTGAGAAAACTTTAGTAAGTGCCTACTGTGTTTAACACCTTGGGGCAGCCAGGTGGTGCAACGGACAGTGCACCAGGACTGAAGACAGTGAGATCTGCTTTCAAATACAGCCTTAGATACCTACTAGCTGTGTAACTTGGGGCAAGTCACTTAACCCCTATTTGCTTCAGTTCCTTATCTGCCAAACAGGGTCATGGTGGAGAAGGAAATGGCTAACCACTGTGCTACTTTGTCCATAGGGTCATGTAGAGTCAGACATGTCTAAATAGTCGAACAACAACCAAGTTTAACACACTATTCAAGGATCTGCAGATACACAAACAAAACAAAAGATTTCGTGTAATAGAGAGTCTAGTTAAAATAATGTTGGACAATCCTTCTCTTTCAGATTTCCTATTTCTGGAAATTATTTTGACTAACTGATCACAGCTCTAGCTGCTCCTTTGTCAGCAAGTCTCTCCTTTGTTCACTCCCTGGTTTGGTATAGACAGACCTCCTCTGTTAAAAGACTGTTTCTGATTGGACTTAGTGTTCTATATGAGTTCTTTTCTCTTTACCAAATACCTGGATCCTCCTCCCTTGCGTATACTGATTGATGCCCTGGCTAAGGATCAAAATCCCAATCCTCAACATTTTGTCCCATCCTTAGCAGTAGCCAAGATGTGATTTGCTGTTTCTAAATCAAGCAACATCAGTTGAATTTGCAATATTTAGGTACATGATAACCTTGTAAAGAGAGGTGCTGTAATTGGTTAAGATCTTCAATTAAAGATTGCTAGAGAGGATTTTACTGTGTGACTGAATGGAGCCCAAAGCCTCACAATTAAAATTATTTAAAGCTTTGGCCATATGCCTAGTAGCAGAATCCTGACAGAATGATTCTGACAGCTTACCTTTCAGTCAGATTGAACAGTGGAATTGTTCTCCATGGCTAGACGAGTATAGCGATGTTTACCACTTGGTTTCTGTCCATCATCCTGCCTTGTGCATTGTCTGTAGCTAATCTTCTTACAGGAGTTAGAGGTTACAATGATCTGTAACTATTCTTCTCCCTCCTCTCAAGACACCACTATGGCAAAACTTTAAAAGTGTTGAAAGCCAAGACAAAATCTACCCTGATTTTTTTTTAAAAAAAGGGTTCAATTTGATGTGGTTCTATCAAGTTAGCAGACAATTGGAGTAGACAGCAACAGAATTTAGAGAATTAAAGGAATCCTATGTGACAGCTGAAATAAAGTGAACTTAAAAAAGAGCAATCTGATTGAATAGTGTTGTGTAAATATAACCTTGCAGAAACATTGAATGTGAAAGGCTTAGAGAGTTTGAGACTGCTTTGGTGTTTCTGATAATTTCTTGATGTCTATTGGGTCAGAGGCCACGTCTGCCACTGGTAATCAATACACGGCTCCCAAATGGAACAATTCCAGATATCACAGGAATCTAAGTGATTGGTCCCTGCATATTAAGTTCTGGGCAATGAATTTAAGAACCTGTAAATGAGTCATACCTTTTGTTGATTATCATCTCTGAGTGTTCATTCTCGGAAGTCATGATGTATTTTTTTTGTTTCTAAGTCTTGGCTAAAAACTCATGATGAGAGTTTGTAAGGACCTGAAGTTCTAGCCTCTCCAGTTGTGGTTGACCTGCCCCTTCCTCCTTGAGAGTGGGAGTTTTATGTCTCCTACGTCAAGTCATGGGCTTTTGTCACCGATTTAAGACAGGCTTTTATAATCATCTATATTCATTGAGGGTATTGTGGTACTTCATGGTCTAGGTGTAATGTTGGAGGTCAATGGTCCTGGAAGAAAAGGGCAGGGCAGAGTGTTATATTAACAGATAAGTTCTAATTAATGTTACCTGGGGTTATATTAATAAAAGTACATTTTAGCACTATCATTAGTGAAATTTTTAATAGTAGTATCAATGCCAGAATCTGATTTGGCTGCTGCTAAGAAGAAAGAAGCAGCAGAGCCAGAACAGCTGTACTTCCTTGTATTACTGGGTGGCAGTGTCCTGCTGTTCCAATAGCTAACATAAGATATTGGAGAAGAAGGAAAGGTATGATAGGCTCTAATAGATTTAAGCAGGTGGTTCCACTTTGTGCTTTTATGGAGTTTGGATTGTCTGCATAGAATGAGTAAGATCCAAGGGAGCATGCCTGATTTGGGACAAGTGCTGATGCAATGACTGCATTTCCCAAGAAACTTCCTTCTTATGAGTGTCTCTGAGTCTCTTCTCTGAGGGTGTATCAACAAGTATGGAAGCATCCAGGGATATGTTTGTGTCTAATAGTCTCTTCAGTGTGTTTATGATATCCTATTTCCATGATTCTATCCCCGTGTAGCAGGTCACCTATTTATTTATTTTTTTAAGTCTGAGCTTGTGATTAAAAATATGCCATCATGATACAATGGAAAGAGCACTGGACAGGAGTCTGAGAAACTGAGTTTGAATCCTGGCTATACAACTATCTTCCTATATGATCTTGGGGGAGTCATTTAACCATACCTTTAGATTGAGAAGAAAGGAATAGGAGCTCAAAGACCCTTATAATACTCAATCTATGACTTTATAACATCCAGGGGTAGTACCAGCACCTTATGTGAGGCTGGTAAAGGAAAGGAGAGATAGAAGTTTGAGGAAAAGGGATTGGGGGGGGTGTCTGGAAGGAAAACAAGTAGTAGTTATGAAGAGAGGAGAGAAGGACCAGGAGATATTTTGCCTTTGTTATGCATATAAAGATTGCAAAACACCTTTATGAATTCTGGCCAATCTGAGAAAATCGTGAGATGGAAACGAGGCTACAGAATGATCAAGAACAATACCACCTATTCCTCTATGCTTATCATTTGAGACAGAGAACTAAAATGGCAGGCAATTGCAGAAGTATATAGGAAGGAACACTGCCAGAGAAACTCTCATTCTCTCTATGTAACAGTTAATGCACTCTAAGTATCTAAATACATCTCTGCGGCTACTTGTTCTATGATGCTTATTCTGTGGTGGAGACTGGCTACTACAGCATTTTGGAGATGCACATGCTTTGCCACATCTTGTGTGTGGAAGATTGTAAAGTTACGTGAGTGGTAAAAATCCATTACAGCATTCCCTGCTCCCTTTCTGTCATGAGAGAGTCTGAAGCACAAAAGTTAGATAAACTTATTCTCACAATACTATTTTGATATCTGAATCTTTTTCTCCTCATTTCTTTGTTTCTGGTAAGGAAAACTTAAAGTAAATAGGTGTTCCTTAATCACTGGTGAAAAGTCTACACTTACCTTGTTAATTAAATAAAGCACATATCTTTTAGATAAAAAGTTTGGGGTTATTAATTACATTTGGACTGTTATTCAAAAGCAAAATAAGAAATATTAGCCTTTTATGGATATTTAAATAAAATTTTTTGCTGCTGACTTCTCCATTTTTAAATTATCTATACTTGAGTTTGCAGTTTTGAAAATCTAAAATCCATTTTTCATGTCAGTTACACAATAGATATGTTTTTCCCATATGCATTAGGCATAGATGCTACCTCTGAATTTCATTTGATTACAGTAAATAAGGTTATTGATTTAATCAAGCACAATGAATCTACTTCTGCTCCTCAAGTTTTATGTTATAAAAGAGCTAGATCTTTTTCATAATCTAGTGAGCCTGTGTTTATAAGTCTTCTTCCAATTAATAGATGCAAATTTGTAAAGGACCTACTGTGTGCAGAGCACTATATGGTACAACAAGGGGAAAAATATATGTTTCAGATAAATCAAGTTCATTCCCCTCATGGAACTCATAGTGTAAAAAAAAAAAAAACCTGGATTCTGTGTCACATTACTTCAATATAAATTAAATTAAAATAAAATGAACAAGAATTTATAAAGCATTTCATATGTTTCAAGGAGTATGCAAGAACCTTAGTACAGAAAGACAAAAAAAAATAGTCCTACTGCTTACTTTCTCCCAAAGGGATAAAACACACGTATAATATAAACAACCACAGAGCAATTTGTGTAGGGGAAAAGTACTAACATCCAAGAAAAGTAGGGGAGATTTCTTGTAAGAGGTGACTTCTGAATTCAGACTTAATGGAAGTTAAATATTTTAAAATAAGAGGCAGCATTAGTGAAGGACTGTTTTCCAGGAATGGAGTATAGCCTTAACAAAGGTCCAGAGGTGAGAGGTAACATAAAGGATTTGGGGAAGTGCTAATATGATAGACAGGATAGAACACAGTGTATCTGAATTGAATTTTGGAGTATTTGAAAAGTAATACTATTAAATAACCCTACAAAGGATGATAGAGGACGTATTGTAGTGGGCTTGAAATTTTAGAGTGAAGTGCTTATATTTTATTGAATAGATAATAGGGCGCTACTAAAAAGGAACTCTCCTTACCATAACATCTCCAACACTGTCAATAGTGCATCAATCCTCCCCCACAAAAAATCACCTCCTTTTATTATTCACATAATTTTACTTTAAATGCATATTTTGAAAGCTCCAAATCTTTTGTTTAAAATGTTAATTTACAGGGGCAGAGCCAAGAAGGCAGCTGGAAAGCAGGGACCGGCTTAAAGCTCGCCCCTAGGTCCCTCCAAACACCTATAAAAATGGTTGTGAAAAAATTCTAGAAATGCAGAGCCCACTAAATAGCAGAGGGAAATAGGGCTCCAGCCCAGGACAGCCTGGACAGTTGCTGGGTAAGGTCTATCGCATGGAGCTGGGAGCGGAGTGGAGCAGAGCAGAGCCCCATGTGGGCCATGCCTGGACCAACCAGACCAGGAGCAAGGCTGAACAGGCTATAGTGCCCTGAATCAGTGAGTTGTGGCAGTTACCAGACTTCTCAAGCCACAAACATCAAAGACAACAGAGAAGGTTAGTGGGAAAAACTGCAGGGACAGAATGAAAGGAGTTCTAGGTGGGCCACCTCACCGGGGTGGCAGAGGTGGTGCAACTCTGAGCCTGCTTCCAGAGCTGCAGCTGCAGTTGCCTCCTGGCCCCAGGCCCACCTGGTGAGAGGAATTAAGCTATGGATCAGAACAGGAGTGCAGAGCCTGCTTGGATCTGAGACATGGTCCAGGTTGCCCGATCTTAGGGGAGGAGGAGTGCTGGTGTCGCAGAGCTGACTGTGTAAAAATAGCTCTGAAAAAACAGCACAGGCCCTCAAACTTGGGACAAAGTACTCTCTACTTTACAAGCAGTTATACCCCTACGAGAAGCTCAAGGATCAAATAGTTGGCTGGGAACCTGAACAGACAGTGCAAATGGACTCAGATTCAGACTCAGACTTTGGAATCTTTCTTTGGTGACAAAGAAAACCAAAACATACAGCCAGAAGTAGTCAACAAAGTCAAAGAGCCTACATTAAAAGCCTCTAAGAAAAACATGAACTGGTGTCAGGCCATGGAAAAGCTCAAAAAGGATTTGGAAAAGCAAGTAAGAGAAGTAGATGAAAAATTGGGAAGAGAAATGAGAATGATGCGTGAAAACCATAAAAAAACAAGTCAATGACTTGCTAAAGGAGACCCAAAAAATAATGAAGAAAATAACATCTTAAAAAATAGACCAACTCAAATGGCAAAAGAGCTGCAAAAAGCCAATGAGGACAAGAATGCCTTGAAAGGCAGAATTAGCCAAATGGAAAAGGAGGTCCAAAAGACCACTGAAGAAGATACTAGCTTAAAAATTAGATTGGAGCAAGTGGAAGCTAGTGACTTGATGAGAAAACAATACATTATAAAACAGAACCAAAGAAATGAAAAAAAAGGAAGACAATGTCAAATATCTCATTGGAAAAACCACTGACCTGGATAATAGATCCAGGAGAGATAATTTAAAAATTATTGGACTACCTGAAAGCCATGATCAAAAAAAAAGACCCTAGATGTCATCTTTCAAGAACTTAACAATATTCTAGATATTCTAGAACAAGAGGGTAAAATAGAAATTGAAAGAATCCACAGAGCACTTCCTGAAAAAGATCCCAAAAAGAAAACTCCAAGGAGAAAATACTGCAAGCAGCCAGAAAGAATTTGAGTATTGTGGAAACAAAACCAGGACAACACAAGATCTAGCAGCTTCTACATTAAGGGATTGAAGGACTTGGAATATGATATTCTGGAGGTCAATGGAGCTAGGAGTAAAATCAAGAATCACCTACCTAGCAAAACTGAGTATAATGCTCCAAGGCAAAATATGGATTTTCAATAAAATAGAGGACTTTCAAGTTTTCTCAGTGAAAAGACCAGAGCTGAATAGAACATTTTACTTTCAAACACAAGAATAAAGTGAAGCATGAAAAGGTAAACAAGAAAGAGAAATCATAAGGGACTTACAAAATTTGAACTGTTTTCTTTTACATTCCTACATGGAAAGATGATCTGTATTTCATGAGACCTCAATAATAGGGTGGCTGAAGGAATATATACATACATACATATATATATGTATATATATATACACATACATATATATGTATATATGCATACACACACACACACACACACACACACACACACACACACACACACACACACACATATATATACACAGTAAGCCGCAGGATGAGTTGAATATGAAGGGATGATATCTAAAAAAATAAAATCAAACTAAGGGATGAGAGAGGAATATATTGAGAGAGGGAGAAAGGGGAGATAGAATGGGGTAAATTATCTCACATGAAAGTGGCAAGAAAAAGCATTTCATTGGAAGGGAAGAGAGGGCAGGTGAGGGGGAATGAGTGAATCTTGCTCTCATCGGATATGACTTGAGGAGGAGTGGGGTGACAGAAGGGAGGACTGACTAGGGAATGGGGCAATCAGAATATATGCCATCTCAGAGTGGGGCAGAGGGTAGAAATGGGGGGAAAATTTGCAATTCCAAATCTTGTGGAAATCAATGCTGAAAACTAAAAACATTAAATAAAAAAATAAATAATTCCAATTAAAAATAACAACGAAACATAAAAAAAATTAAAAAACAAAATATTCATTTACAATATTTTAGTTTAATTTCAGTATCAACTGTTATGATGTTAGTTGAGTTACTTAACTATGGAAGGCAGCCTGGTGTAAGGTTAATAGAATGGGAAGATCTTCCCCGCTCATTAAGAGGCCTTAATTGGAGTCCATTAAGGGAAGCTTGATTGGGAGAAAGGGCCTTGTTTGTAGGAAGGCTCATACCTTTTGATAATTTTTAATTAGGCACTGGGTCATGAGGGTTGTGATACCATCTCGCTCTGAGAAGTGTGTATATACACTGAGGTTACCATTTTGCCTTGGGGGCTCACTCATTGGAAGAATGTTGGTGCGATTTGGCCAGATGAGACTCTGGGTAGCCATTAAGGAACACCCTCCCTCCCCTGCCTCTGGCTTTGAAAACCCAGATATTGGTGCTTCCCTCTCTGGTAACTATGTAAGTACAGTTGGATCTGTCTATTGATCTGTCCTAATTTCTCAAACAGAAGCCCTGTCTGGTGATCTGTGCTATTTTCTCTGCTTTTAATTTCTGTTTGTAAATCTCTGTATTTTCTGTGAAGTTCAGGGTGCTGACTTTTCCGCTGAACTAAATGAATAATATATATGTTTAAAGTTATATTGTTGACCCCTTTAAAGTTGTTTTCCTTCAGAAAAGCAGGTCAAAGAACCTGTGCTAGCAACTATCCTGGGTATGCCAGTGCAGTTGCTGTTACATCTGGTACAGGGAAAATTGTTGGATCTGTAACCAGATGTTTTGAGTTCAAATCCTAGCACTGACGTTTATTAGCCAATTATTTTAACCCCTCTGTACCCTAGTTTCCACATGTGTACAATGAAGGGGTTTGGCTAATGTCTCTTCCAAACACAATATGTTCTTTTAAAAATTAATCTAAACAACCTTGTTATTAAAGCTGTTGTATCAGATCTTAAGGGTAAACTGTTTCCTAGCACCAGTCATAGAGTAAACGCGATGGGGTTTTACTTAAAATATTTTTGTTATCATTAATTTGATTGAGAGAAAGGGACTAGAAAGTATCCTAGAAGGAGAAAAACAGACTTAGAGAGTTAGCACAAAATTTACAGATGTTCTAGTTCAACCTTCTGCCAAGTGTATGTGTCTCCTCTGCAATATGTAGTCACATGACTTCTGTGTTTGAACACTTCAATTGCCCAGAAACTCACATCCATAGAGGGCAACCTATTACTCTTTCAACAAAACTTTCAAAAAAGTGGAATATTTTCACATACAACGAACCAAAATTCCTTCTAACTGCATTCTTTATGTATTGTCTTATTAGTCCTAATTCTCTCCTCTTGATGTTTAGAGAAAAACCCTGCACCAGTCTTCCACATAACAGGATATCAGATACTCACTAATAGCTGCCACAGCTGCTTTCCACTTCTCTTATTTAGGCTTAAAATCCTTATTCTTCCACTATGGATGCCTTCCTGGCTACTCTTTGAACTTATTCTAGCTTGCCAACATCCTTAAAATTCTGCTACCAGAACTGAACACTGTAGTAGACATAGATGATTCCTCTTTTTCCCCTTCTTCATATGAGTAAAGCCATTTTAGAATAAGCCTCCATTTCAAGTGTAAAGGGGAATCACATCTAACCCTATGTTACTCCTTTCTTTACCCAAATATTGTGCGAGACCACCCAAATGATAGAAAAGAATCCACTCTGTCTCAGTCTCCAAAGGCCAATAACAGACTAGAAGATTATAACGTCTCTCTTTCCTCCCATAAAATACAACTTACTAACCTTAATGAAAGCAACTGGTTGATTGTGAACCTAATGTGATTATGGAGGGTTTTTTTTGTTTGGTTGGTTTTTGTAACATTATAAGGTCCTTTGGGAAATGGCTTATGTTCCCTTGCTCCATGGAGAATCATGTTTATATGTGCCAAAGGATGCTTCTTTCTTTCCTTCCCTTAGCTTATAACTTATGTGTAGAATAGAACATTTTCCTGACTTGTATTCTAATACAGGATTCCATTCCACAACAACACAACACTCTGCATTTAGCCTGATTCGTATGTAGTAGGAATAAGACTAAATTTGTTAACTACTACAACCATCCACCCCCATGCATTGTAATTATGTGGGTTGAGATCACTTTAGGTTTTTTCTTCATTTATTTTTGCTCTTTTTCTAGGTACCGGTGAGTGGAAGAAAAAAAAAAAACATACTTTAAATCGTATTGGGCTTGCAATTTACTAGGCCCTCTGGTTTTTTTTTTTAATGAATTGGCATCTAACCATATCACCATTCTTGCCTCCATATCATATATTTTTAAATTTATATTTTGGAATTCAAAATAAGATGCCACATTTGTCCCTATGAAAATTAATCTTAAATTCCAACCACATTTCCAGCCTTTTGGTATGAATTCTTGGTAAACAATGATAATGTAGCATATTATTTATTTCTCACAACTTCTAGTCAGCCTCAGATTCAATAATCACGCTAGCTATACTTGCATCCAAATCCATTATAAAAATATTGAACAGAAAGAGGCAAAAAGGGCCCATATAATATTACATTAGATTTACACCAAATTAATAGTCAGCCTACTTTGACTGCATTGTAATGAATTTTTGCATTTATTCAACAAATTACAAATCTATCCCAGACATTTTATGAGACCTTTATAAAATTACATTAAAATATATCAATCCATCATCTATCTATCTATCTATCTATCTATCTATCTATCTATCTATCTATCTACCTACATATATGATTATATATGTTTGTATATCTATTATATATGCATATATGTGCATGTAAATATATATATATGTGTGTTTATTTAATATAAGTCTAGTAATGTTATCAAACACACATATACAAGAAAATAATTGTATTCCTTCAATGAACTACAGAAGTTAAAAATGGATAGCAGTAGTTATGTATTTCAACCTACATTTGAATAAAAATCACCTGTAGAATATAAAGCTCTCAAATGGTCATCCAGTCTTTCCTTGAAGATCTCCAGTGAGATGGAAGCCATTTCCTCTAGTTAGCCCTTTCTATTTTTGATAATTATTAGGGATGTTTGCCTACATACAGCTCAAATTTTCACTCTTGCTATACCCACTAATTGTTCTAAGCTCCAGGTTTCAGAGCTGAGCAGAATAATTCTACTATATTTCATCACAGAATCATTGCCACCACATAGTCATCACACTTTGTTTTTTTGGTCCAAAAATCAGTTTGTAACTTTCCAAAACACGCATGGCATAATTCTGTTCATCGTGTCACTTAAAAGAAAAACAGAACAGCAGTATATTCACCAGTGGTATATGTATACACATTTATGTCCCACATTTTGAAAGCCAGAAACCTATAATTTTCAGCACATGCACATTGTCAGTATTCAATATTGACTTTATTCATCAGTATCCCATGAATCCTAATGTTGCACCAAAGACAGTTTAGTGATAAAGTATGTTTTTAGTTATAGTGGGACAATTTCTTTTAAAAGCTTCACATAATGATCACACCACACATTTTTTCCAAAAAAAAGACATAAAATTTGTGATAATTATGTGGTTAAATATTGTACTTCCTCTTCCATGTGAGTCTGTCAAATATTTGAAACATCTATAATCCCCCACCCCAAGTCTTCTCAAGTTAAACACCCTCAATTCCTTTAATCAGTCCTCACATAGAATGAACTCCAACTCCTTCATCACCTTTGTTACCTTTCTCTGTATGTTTTCCAGATTATTAATACTCTTTCTAAAATGTGACACCCACAGCTGAGCACAATGCTATAGATATGGTTTGATCAGAGCGGGGCACTATGGAATTATTCCTTCCTGTTTCCTGGATGTTTTGCCCCTCTTAAAATAGTCAGTGATTATAGTAGCTTCTTGGCTGTCTCATCAAGTTATGGACTCATATCGAGTTTGGAGTTCACTAAAATCTCTATATCTTTTTACCTTTCTCTATTCATAGTTTATCTATTATCATTTCTCTGGTACATTCTTTTTATGAACCTAGTACTTTAATTTTCCTCAAAACCATCCCTCATTGAGTATGTGCCATCATGATATTCTTCTTCTGGCCCCAGAATCCCTAATTCTGCAGAGAATGAAACCGAGATGAATCAGTGCATTATATAAAGGATGTGATTTCATATGCATATTTGCTGAACTGAATTACATATCTTGCCTTATTAAATGCCCAAATTTGAATCAAGGCTATTTTAATTATTTTGCTCAAACACAGTGATGCTGCTGAAATGGGTGCTAATACCCAAAGCAAACTATGAAGTTTTTGTCCACTGGCTCCATAACCATTTTCCAATCAAAGCAGAAGTGTCACAATATGTAAAATACTAAAGTGGGGTACAGATCCATATAAGACTGTAAAGTATGCTCCATGCTGAGGAAGCCCTTTCTCAGCAAAGAGTGCTATTGATTAAAAAGAAAAATACTCTCACATCAAAAATGCAAGTGACATCTTTGAATATCAGAAGGATATTTGAGAACTTTGACATTAGGTGTGAAATTAAATCCCTGGCCTAATCCACAACTCATCACCTGCAGCTAGCCCATAGGTCAGAGACATGCACATCATATGGAACACCTCTTTAAATACTTTAAAACTACCATTTGCTAAAGACTCTTTTAGTTAAAGTTAGGATGAAAAATGTTTTAATGTCTATCTTGTGTCTCAAATGAATAATACCATTATTGCAATAGTGATTATTAAACATTGGCTTTTTTGGCTAGCTTTGTGATCAGAATGACTACTTTTAGTTGTTTTTTTTCCAAATATGCTTACTTCTCAAAACGGAGGGATGTTGTATGTTCTTCAAAAGGATAAACGATCTTTGAAATACTTTTTCAATAGCATTTTTTAAATTTATTTTTAATATGTTTCTTTTTCAGCATTGATTTTCACATGCGTTTGAATTACAGATTTTCTCCCCATTTCCACCCACCTCCCCACTACAAGATGGCGTACACTCTGGTTGCCCTGTTCCCCAGTCTGCCC
>CM053624.1:302119769-302146098 GCA_028646595.1 Phalanger gymnotis
CTCTATGACTTTAACTTCTTCTGACTGTATGTTTTGGTCTTCTTTGTCACCAAAGAAGGACTTCAGAGTCTGAGGCTGAATCTGGGTGTGTTTTCCCTGTCTGGCCATGTTCCCAGACAACTTACTTAACCCTTGAGTTTTTCAATGGGGTGTGACTAAAGAGTTCTATGTTCCACGCTTGGGCGGATGCGCTGCCTCACCAGCACTCCTCCTTTCCCCATAACCCCCGTACTCGGACTGGGCTTAAATCTTCAGCAGGCTCTGCACTCCTGCTCTGATCAGCCACTTAATTCCTCCCACCAGGTGGGCCTGGGGCCAGAAGCAACTGCAGCTGAATTTCTAAAGCTGCCCCACCTCAGTTGCCTCAGGGGTGGAAGCCGAACCGCAAACTCCGTCCCGTCCGGCAGCTTTTCCCACTAACCTTCTGTGTAGTCTTTGCCGTTTGTGGGTTGTGAGGTCTGGTACATGCCACAGCTCACTAATTCAGCATGTTAGGGCACTCTCCGCTCCACTCCTGGTCTGGCTGGTCTGCGGTCTGCCGCGCCGCGCAGTGCGCCCTGGGCTCTGCTTGGCTCAGCTCTGCTCCCCTCAGCTGGGGGCTGGGAGTTCCGTTTGGGACAGACCTTACCCTGAGACCATCCAGGCTGTCCTGGGCTGGAGCCCTGCTTCCCTCTGCCACTTTGTGGGTTCTTCAGTTCTAGAATTGGTTCAGAGCCATTTTTTTTATAGGTTTTTGGAGGGACTTGGTGGGGAGCTCACACCAGTTACTGCTTTCCAGTTGCCATCTTGGCTCCGCCCCCCCTCAATAGCATTTTTTAATGTGAGAAATATAACATCTTAAAGATAATATTATGCAGTCTATTGAAGTAGAAGGAAGAATCTAACGTTTGGAAGATATTTAGAGACATTAGAATTATTATGAATGATTGAATAATAAATGTCAGATACTTTATGGGTAATAATGACAGAAATGTCAAACAAAGGTAAAGAGAAATTTTTTTTGGTGAGTATTCATAAGAATTTTTATTTCCATTAGGTTACAGAAAGGACGGGGTTATTTGTATGGACAATTTGAATACCTCCAAATTACAAAATGCTCTCAAGAAACTGTTCCTAAGCAGAAGTATTATAATTATCTATTTTAATATAAATCAGGTTACTTTTTTCAAATCCTGTGTTTCCAAATAATTTTACAGTTTGCTGCATTGATGGTCATCATAACATCTAATGCATATCCCATATGGTATATAAAGCATTTTTCATGCATTGGTATGCCTACAGGTATTCCTATGCCCATTTTACAGATAAAGCCAAGGCTCACAAACTTTGTGGTTACAAAATAGTGTACAAACAATACTATACATACCATACATATACAACTAGTAAGTGTTTAGATGCAGAGATTGGACCTAGTTGTATCCTGACCTCTATGAACAAAGCAGTATTGAAATAGCTCAAAAGAAATGCAACATATACAAATTTAGAGAATTCACCCCAAATACTTACATGGACTTTTTGCGCGCGACCTGTGTTAGAGCATTCTGAGCTTATATAGGTCTGATCATCCTGTCAGACACACTATAATTTGACTCTAACATAGTGATGTCATTTTGGTCCTCTTCAAGAACAAAAGACAACAACCAACCAGCTCATAAATATATGAAAAGTGTCTCATGTTACAAGTCTTCCAAAGTTTCCTCTGAAATCATCCATTTCATCATTTCAGGACAATAATATTCCATTATATTCAGGTACCATACTTTGTTCAACTATTCCCAAAGTGATAGGCTAAGCATAATCCTACTGGAGAAAAATGTATTGAAATAGTACCCTGTTATCATTATCAATTCCAATGGAAGTACTACATTGAGACTATTGGTATAGTATGACATATCAGAAAGTGGAAATTAAAAAGATTTAGTCAAGCATAACATGTAGGACAAGTTTGTACTGAGTATGTGCAGTCTGTTTTAGAGGTGACATAAATAGGAAATAAATGAAAAAAATGATTATAAAGATATCTGAAGGTGGGAGAATGATTTAAAAATGTGGAAAAGGTCATGGATTACTTTATTATTCCAAAATGGTAATGCTGAAGGTATTAGTAACCCATGTGACATAATAACTTTCTTTTCCCTATAAAACCTTTATTGGAACTCTCTATCTATTAGCCAGTCAATAGGCCCATGAGCATATTGGATGACTTACTTGATAAAAATGCGAGAAGGAAAAGGCCAGAATTTGGCAAATGATTTTCCACAGCCAAATGCATCTTATATATAATTTGCTTAAATTTGACTGATGTAAGATCCTACTGTGTTTATTGTTTGTTGATCAAAAAGTAAATTGACTTTCTAGAGTAGCAAAGCATAGCTTTAAGGACTCTCCTCTCCATCCTTGTGCCTCCTATATCTATATCAAGCTCAAATGAGATTCCCATACAGATGCAATTCCATAACAATTTTGTTAAGTGATCCTCTAGTGATCACTAATGAACAAGGTAGAAAGTAATGAAATATACTCTTGATCAAGATGTTGGCAGCATCTTGTGGGATTTCCTGAGCAAATTATAAATTGTTAAAACTATTTATAATGTGGGGGGAGGGGAGAGGGAGGAATCTGTGGCCTTGGGGGCGCATGCAGAGCTCTTGGGCCTCACATGGGGCCTTTTGATTGAATACAAACTTCACAGAACAAATTCCCTTAATAAAAGGATTTCTTCTGTAAAATTTAAACTCAGTCAAAAGGTCACACCCATACACCTAGAGGGTTGCATGTGGCCTCGAGACCACAGGTTCCCCACCACTGTGGTAAGCCATTTAGCCTTCAAAGCATGGGAGCTGCTGGTAAGGTCACTGTCACCAGATTAGAAGGTTTGCACTGTACCTTGTCATTTCCCTTCTAACATTCTATGGGTTTTTAAGGCAGCATGAAAAGAGTAATGATACAATGAAAATCCTAACTACCCCCTCATAGATTCTATTCTCTGAATGTACAAAATTTGGTGTGTCCTTTCTCTTTCTATTCAATTCAAAAACAGATTTTCTTCTCCATTTCATATCTGTCAAAGACATGTACTAGTGGCTTAAATGGACTATCTATTCAACTTCATTTCAAAATCTGTGTAATATGCATTCTCTGTAAGATCTTTCTGTTGTTCAGCCATTTTTCAGTCATGTCTGACTCTTTATCACCCTACTGGGATTTTCTTAGCAGGTATTGGAGTGGTTTGCCATTTTCTTCTCCAGCTCAGTTTACAGATAAGGAAACAAAGAGTTAAGTAATTTGCCCAGGTCACAGCTAGTAAGTATCTGAGATCAGATTTGGGCTAAGGAAGGTAAGTCTTCCTGACTTCAGATCTGGCACTCTATCCACTGTACCACTGAGATGTCCCTTCTGTAGGATGCTATCACTTTACATAAGTAAAAGTAGTATCCTTTAGGAGACATGGTGAGAGATGCTCTCCATTGATAGTAAAGAGAAATTATTGTTTCCCTCACCTAGCCATTTTGTTTCTGCTCCTAGATTTAATTATCAGGAATAATCTGAGAGGGTTTTAGGGGCGAGCATGGGGCTCAAAATTGGTTTGGGAGTATAGAATAATGATCAAAGATTAGAAAGATTTTGAAAGGAATTATCTGACAAAAAATCCTATCAATGGGCCAAGAGATATTGAATTTATGCCAAAAGAAAAGAGATCAAAAGAATCTCTTGGGGCTTCTGATAGTTTTTTCCCTCTTCTCTGACAAAGTTTTCTGGCTTCCAGCCTTAGGTCATTCACTAAAATACCTTTACCCCTTCTCTGCCAAAAAGAAACATTCTTTTTTGCTTTACCCCAGAAAGATGAAGGGGAAGGGAAAAGAATAAGAATGCATATAGTACGTACTATATACCAGGCACTGTGTAAGCTTTTTTTTTCTTCTTTTTTTTTTAACAATTTGATCTCATCTAACTGGCAGCAAGGTGTCACAGTGGATGGGGATAGAGAACTAGGCCAGGAACCTGGAAGACTCATCCTCCTGATTTCAAATCTGGCCTCAGACACTTACTTGCTGTGTGACCCTGGTCAAGTTACTTAAGCCAGTTTGTCTCAGTTTCTTCATCCATAAAATGAGATGAAGAAGGAAATGGCAAACCACTCCAGTATCTTTGCCAAGAAAACCCTAAAATTAGGTCACAAAGAGTCAGACATAGCTGAAAAAAATGACAACAACATGAGTAGAGATAAGAAGACTAAATTGAAATCATAAGTGAGAAGATGGCTGAGAAAAGGCAGCTAATCATCTGAGCTGTCCCCAAAACACCTCTTAACAGGTTTAAAAAAATGCCATGAAATAATTCTTAGGTCAGGAAAATCTGCAAAAGGATGGGGCGAAATAATTTTCCAGCCAAAGACAATTTAGGTGAGCAGGAAAATTCTTTTACATCTAGATGAAAGGAGAGTAGTGTCCAGAAGAGGCCACCAGCACAGAACTGGTTCCAGCAAAGCAGGAACAGGCTTTGGGAGTCACTGAATCAGTAGCGGTAGTATCTACTTCCAGAGCTCTCAGCCCACAGATAAGAAAAGAATCAAACAACTGGTCAGACGAGATTGCAGGGGTCTCTTTGCTAGAACTGAGGAAGGACTCTTGTTTTGCCCATAGTCAGATCTGGGTCACAGTCCTGGGTGGCAGTACCAGGGCAAGGAGGAGAATTAGCACATCTTGCAGCTGCAGGGCAGAAAAGAGTGCTTGTAGTCACTCAAAGACCAGAGCACGGGCCAGGAGAGTAGTAAACACATCTCTCCTTACATCATACAATCTTGTAAGAACTGAAAATTTACAGGTCCCTAAAAGCACCTCTGAAAACAGCTACATAAAACCCCTGAAGTTTGGGACAGTGGTCCCTCCACCCTGGAAGCAGAGCCCTACTTTAACAAAGAGTTAGAAGTCAAGTAATAAGCTGTGAAGATGAGCAAACAACAGAAAAAAATTCTAGTCATAGAGAGTTACTATGGCGATAAGGAAGATCAAAACACACACTCAGAAGAAGATAGTAAAATCAAAGCTGCTACATGCAAAGCCTCCAAGAAAAATATGAATGGGTCTCAGGCCATAGGAGAGATGAAAGAGAATTTTGAAAATGAAGTATGAGAGGCAGAAGAAAAATTGGGAACAAAAGTGAGTGGTGCAAGAAAATCATGAAAAACAAATTAACAGCTTGGTAAATGAGGCACGAAAAATACTGAAGAAAAAAACACCTTAAAAACAGATGAAGCTAAATGGTAAAAGAGATCCAAAAAGCCAATGAGGAGAAGAATTCTTTAAAAATCAAAAATAGTCAAATGGAAAAAGAGGAACAAAAATTCACTGAAAACAACAACAAAAAAAACTCCTCAAAAAATAGAATTATCCAAATGGAAAAGAGGTGCAATCTCTCACTAAAGAGAATAATTTCTTAAAATTAGAATGGAGCAAATGGAAACTAATAATTGTTTTTATTAGAAATCAAGAAACAATAAGATAAAACCAAAAGAATAAAAAAGAGGACAATGTAAACTATATCATTAGAAAAACAATTGACCTTGAAAATGTATCCAGGAGAGATAATTTAAAAATCAGTGGACTACCTGAAAGCCATGCTCAACAAAAGAGCCTAGACATCATCTTTCAAGAAATTATCAAGGAAAATTGTCCTGATATTCTAGAACCAGAGGTCAAATAGAAATGCAAAAAATCACCAATCACCTTGTGAAAGAGATTGCGAATGAAATCTCCAAGGAATATTATAGTTAATTCCAGAGTTTGTAGGTCAAAGAGAAAATATTGCAAGCAGGCAGACAAAACAATTCAGGTATTGTGGAGCCATAGTCAGAAAAACACAAAATTTGGTAAATTCTACATTAAAGGATCAGAGGGCTTGGAATAATGTATTCTGGAAGGCAAAGGAACTAGGATTACAACCAATAATAACCTACCTAGTAAAACAGTATAATTCTTTGGGGTAAAATATATCTATATATCTATATCTATATCTCTGTTTCTATATCAATAGCTATATCTATATATCTCTATCTCTACATCTTCAATGAGATAGAGGACTTTCTTTTTTAACTTTATAACCAATTGTAAAGGACTTCATTTTATCTGGAAATAAATAGATTCATGCATAGACTTCAAGTTGAAGGGGAATGAGAAACAATCAAGGCAACACAGGTTATCCCGTATTTATCAAGGGAACTGAACACTGGGGAGTAGAAATGCACAATGATTTTTTTTTTATCTGAAAAGAACCTATGTCTTCCCCAATGGGACCGATTTTGCAGATTTAAAAAAAAAAATCTGTCAAAAGGGTTCAGTTTGAAAGAAAAAAAAAACAACCAAAACCATCTTGTATTTTTTTAGACCTGCAGGCTTGAAGTGTTCTCACAGCCTGCTGTGCAGGTAAGTAATCTGAGAATTGCATTTGGCAAAGATATCTTGAGATTCTTTCACTTGGCTCTTTTCTCTCCCTCAAGAGTTGGAGACATGAGAAGACCTCCCTTACAAATTTCTGCTAGGAAACCATTTTGCAAAAGAAGAAAACTTCTCAGTGAATGATGACCACCACCCAGCGTCTTCACAATTGTTTTACCTCTGTTTTCTCTCTCCTTCCTCTAGGCTGTCATCATTCTTAATGACTTTTCATGCTTCTCTTGATGCTTGTATTTGAAAGCCAATTTTTCTATTCAGCTCTGCTATTTTCATTGAGAAAGATTGAAGTCTTCTATTTTATTGAAAGTCAATATTTTACCTTGGAGCATGATATTCGGTTATTCTGGGAAGGTGATTCTTGGTTTTAATCCTAGCTCCTTTGACTTCCAGAATATCATATTCCAAACCCTTCAATCTCTTAATGCAGAAGCTGCTAGATTTTGTTTTATTCTGATTGTTTCCACAATATTTAAATTGTTTCTTTCTGACTGCTTGCAGTATTTTCTCCTTGACTTGGAAACTCTGGAATTTGGTTACAATATTCCTAGGAGTTTTCTTTTTGGGATCTTTTTCAAGAGGTGATCAGTGGATTCTTTCAATTTCTATTTTACCCTCTGGCTCTAGAATATCAGGGCAGTTCTCCTGCATAATTTCCTGAAAGATGATATCTAGGCTATTTTTCTGATCATGGCTTTCAGGTAGTCCAGTAATTTTTAAATTGTCTCTCATGGATCTATTATCCAGGTCAGTGGTTTTTCCAATGAGATATTTGACATTGTCTTCTACTTTTTCATTCCTTTGCTTCTGTTTTACAATATCTTCATTTCTCATAAAGTCACTAGCTTCCACTTGCTCTAATCTAACTTTTAAGATATTATTTTCTTCAGTGGTCTTTTGGACCTCCTTTTCCATTTGGCTAATTCTGCCTTTCAAGGTATTCTTCTCCTCATTGGCTTTTTGGAGCTCTTTTTGACATTTGGGTTAGTCTCTTCTTTAAAGTGTTATTTTCTTCAGTATTTTTGGGTCTCCTTTAGCAAGTCATTGAGACTTGTTTTTCATGATTTTCTTGGATCACTCTCATTTCTTTTCCTAATTTTTCCTATACTTCTCTTACTTGCTTTTTCAAATGCTTTTTGAGCTCTTCCATGACCTGAGCTCAATTCATATCTTTTTTTGGAGGCTTTGGATGTAGGCTCTTTGACTTTGCTGACTTCTTCTGGCTGTATGATTTGATCTTCTTTGTCACCAAAAAAGGAATCTAGAGTTTGAGTTTGAGTCTGAGTTCGAGTCTAAGTCTAAGTTCATTTTTGTTGCCTGTTCATGTTCCCAGCCAATTACCTGACTCTTGAGCTTTTGTCAGAACACGACTGCTTGTAGAGAGTACTTTGTCCCAAGCTTTAGGGTCCAAGCACTACTGTTTTCAGAGCTACTTCTACTCCACCATCACCCCAGGCTCTGTCACAGCAGCACTTTTCCTCCCCCAAGAACCACCAACCAGCAGAGCAATTCAGATCCAAGCAGGGCACAGCAAGAGAATCTGCCTCTGTGCCCACAAAGCACTGCTTACATTCCCACTCTGATCTGCTGCTAGATTCTTCCCACCATGTGAGCCAGGGACTAAGGAAGCTGATGATGCTGGTACTCATGAGGCAGCCTCAGGTGGTTCCTGCTGCTGCTACCACAACTGCTGCACCACCTCCTCCACCCCCAGAGCTGGTGGCCAGACTGTTCTGAACGTAATCCCACAGTTTCCCCCTAACCTGCTCTTTGGCGTTTGTGGGTTGAGAAGTATAGTAACTGCCACAGCTCACTGTCTCATGGCCCCAAGACCTCTTGTGACTGGCTCACTCTGGGTCTGGTCTGTCCTGGTGTGACCCATGCTGGGCTGCCCTTCACTCTTACCACTGTGCAATAGACCCTTCCCAGAGACCATCCAGGCTCTCCTGTGCTGGGGATCTATTTCCCTCTGCTATTTTGTGGGTTCTGCAGGTCTTTAATTTGTTCAGAGCCATTTATACATGTCGTTAAAGGGAATTGGGGTGGAGCTTAAGCAAGTCCCTGCTTTCCTACAGCCATTTTGGCTCTGCCCCTCAAGATAGAAGACTTTCAGGCATTCTTTTTTTCTTTTTTTAAACGTCATTTATTTATTTATTTATGTATGTATGTATGTATGTATGTATGTATGTATGTATGTATGTATTTATTTATTTATTTAAAATTCTTAGTTTTCAGCATTAATTTTCACAAGAGTTTGAATTAAAAATTTTCTCCCCATTTCTACCCTCCTGCCCACTCCAAGATGGAGTATATTCTGATTGCCCTGTTCCCCATTCAGCCCTCGCTTCTGTCACCCCACTCCCCCCATACCTATTTCCTGTAGGGCAAGATAGATATTTATGCCCCATTGCCTGTATATCTTATTTACCAGTTGCATGCAAAAAGTTTTTTTGAACATCTTCTTTTAAAACTCTGAGTTCCAAATTCTCTCCCCTTTTCACTCCCTACCGACCCTCCCTAAGAAAGCAAGAACTTCAACATAGGCCACATGTATATCATTATACAAAACCCTTCCACAATATTCATGTTGTGAAAGACTAACTATATTTTACTCCTTCCTATCATATTCCCCTTTATCCAATTTTCTCCCTTGACCTTGTCCCTTTTCGAAAGTGTTTGCTTTTGATTACCTCCTCCCCCATCTACCCTCCCTTCTATCACACCCCCTTTTTAATCTCCTTCCTCCTTTTTTCCTGTGGGGTAAGATACCCAATTGAGTGCATATGTTATTCCCTCCTCAGTTCAAATCTGATGAGAGCAAGATTCACTCATTCCCCCTCACCTGCCCCCTCTTCCCTCTCAACAGAACTGCTATTTCTTGCCACTTTTATTTGAGATAATTTACCCCATTCTATCTCTCCCTTTCTCCCTCTCTCAATATATTCCTCTCTCATCGCTTAATTTGATCTTATTTTTTTAGATATCATCCCTTCATATTCAACTCACCCTGTGGCCTCTGCCTATGTATGTGTGTGTGTGTGTGTGTGTGTGTGTGTGTGTGTGTGTGTGTGTGTATTCCCTTCAGCTACCCTAATATTGAGGTCTCATGAATCATACTCATTATCTTTCCATGTAGGAATGTAAACAAAACAGTTCAACTTCAGTGAGTTCCTTGTGATTTCTCTTTCTTGTTTACCTTTTCATGCTTCTCTTGATTCTTGTGTTTGAAAGTCAAATTTTCTATTCAGCTCTGGTCTTTTCACTGAGAAAGCTTGAAAGTCCTCTATTTTATTGAAAATCCATATTTTGCCTTGGAGCATGATACTCAGTTTTGCTGGTTAGGTGATTCTTGGTATTATTCCTAGCTCCACTGACATCTGGAATATATTCCAAGCTCTTGGATCTCTTAAGGTAGAAGCTGCTAGATCTTGTTTTATCCTGATTGTGTTTCCACAATACTCAACTTGTTTCCTCCTGGCTGCTTGCAGTATTTTCTTCTTGATATGGGAACGCTGGAATTTGGCGACAATATTCTTAAGAATTTTCTTTTGGGGATCTTTTTGAGGAGGTGATTGGTGGATTCTTTCAGTTTCTATTTTACCCTCTGGCTCTAGAATATCAGCGCAGTTCTCCTGCATAATTTCCTGAAAGATGATATCTAGGCTCTTTTTTTGATCATGGCTTTCAGGTAGTCCAGTAATTTTTAAATTATCTCTCATGGATCTATTATCCAGGTCAGTGGTTTTTCCAATGAGATATTTGACATTGTCTTCTATTTTTTCAGTCCTTTGGTTTTGTTTTATAATATCTTGATTTCTCATTTCTCATATCCATCTTTACCTTCCACTTGTTCCAATCTAATTTTTAAGGTAGTATTTTCTTCATTGGTCTTTTGGAACTCCTTTTCCATTTGGCTAATTCTGCCTTTCAAAGCATTCTTCTCCTCATTGGCTTTTTGGAGCTCTTTTTGACATTTAGGTTAGTCTATTCTTTAAGGTGATACTTTCTTCAATATCTTTGGGGTCTCCTTTAGCAAGTCGTTGACTTGCTTTTTATGGTTTTCTCGCATCATTCTCATTTCTCTTCCCAATTTTTCCTCTACTTCTCTAACGTGCTTTTCCAAATCCTTTTTGAGTTCTTCCATGGCCTGAGACCAGTTCATGTTTTTCTTGGAGGCTTTTGTTGTAGGCTTTTTGACTTTGTTTACTTCTTCCAGCTGTTTTGGTCTTCTTTGTCACCAAAGAAAGATTCCAAATCCTGAGACTGAATCTGAGTCCATTTTCACTGCCTGTTCATGTGCCCAGCCAACTAGTTGACCCTTGAGTTTTTCATCGAAGTATGACTGCTTGTAGAGTAGAGAGTACTTTGTTCCAAGCTTGAGGGGATGCACAGTTGTTTTCAAAAATAGAAAGAGAAAATAGAAATAGAAATATTCAAAAATAGAAAATAGAAAAAAAAATAGAAAGCTCTGCCACACCAGTGCTCCTCCCCCAAGAACTGCCTGGACCTGACTCAGATCTTAAACAAGCTTTGCACTCCTACTCTGATCTGCCACTTAATTCCTCCCACCAGGTGGGCCTGGAGACAGAAGCAACTGCAGCTGTAGTTCTGTAGCTGCACCACCTCTGCTACGGCAGTGGCCGAACTTCAAACTCCTTTTACTCTGTGCCTGCAGCTTTTCCTTCTAACTAACTAACTTTCTCTGTTGTCTTTGGTGTTTGTGGGTTGAGAAGTCTGGTAACTGCTGCAGCTCACTGATTCAGGGCTCTAAGGCCTGTTCTGCCCAGCTCCTGATGTAGTTGTTCCAGGCACAGCCCATGCTCGGCTCTGCTCTGCTCTGCTCCCAGCTCTGTGCACAATAGACCTTACCCAGCGACCATCCAGGCTGTCCTGGGCTGGAGCCCTGCTTTCCTCTGCTATTTTGTGGGTTCTGCAGTTCTAGAATTTGTTCAGAGCCATTTTTATCAGTGTTTGGAGGGTCCTGGGAGAGATCCCTTTCCAAGTCCCTGCTTTCCAGCCACCATCTTGCCTCCACTCTGACTTTCAAGCATTCTTCATAAAAAGACCACAGCTGAATAGAATATTTGAGTAGCAAACACAAGACTCAAGAGAAGAATGAAAAGATAAACAGGAAAGTGAAATCAGAATGTACTTAATAAGGTTAAACTCTTTATATTCCTACATGGGAACTTGATTCTTGAAAGTCATAGAACTTTCACATTATTAGGGCAGTTGGAAGGAGTATATGTACACAGAGGTCACAGGTGTGAGTTGAATATGAACAGATGATATCTAAAAAATAACACTAAGGGGTGAGAGAGGAATGTACTTGGAGAAAGAGAAAGGTTGAGGTAGAATGGGGGTAAACCATCTCATATAAGAAAGGGAAGAAGATGCTTTTATAGTAGAGGGGAACGGGGCTGAGATGGAGTGAGTGAATCTTACTCTCATCAGAATTGGCTCAAAGATGGAATAACACACACTCAATTACCCTACAGGAAAGTGGGAGCAGAAGGTGAAAAGAGAAGGGTTGATGATAGAAAGAGAGTAGATTGGGAGAAAAGGTAGTCAGAAGCAGGGAGGACAGGGTGAAATAAGAGAATAGAATAAAAAAGGGGGCTAAATAGGATGGAGTTAAATACAGTTGGCAATACTAACTGTAAAAAAACTTTTAAGCAAGTTTCTCTGACAAAGGCATCATGTAGAGATATAGAGACATATAGAGAACTGAATCAAATTTTATAAAAATAAAAGTCATCCTCAATTGATAAATGATCAAAAGATATAAAGATTTTAGATGAAGTCATTAAAGTTATGTATAGCCATATAAAAACATATTCTAACTCACAATTATTTGGAGAAATGCAAATTAAAACAATTTTGAAGGACTAACTCATACTTATTAGATTGGCTAATAGGACAGAAAAGGAAAATGGCAAGGGGTTGAAGGGATGTAGGGAAAAGGAGACATTAATGGAATCATGGTGGATTTATGAACTGATTCAATCATTCTGTAGAGCAACTTGGAAATATGCCCAAAGGGCTATAAAAATATGCACAACCCTTTGATCTAGCAAAATTACTACTAGGTCTGTATTCCAAAAGAGATTTGAAAATGAAAGGGACATATATGTACAAAAATATTTATAGCAACCCTTTCCTGGGGGCAAAGAATTAGAAATAAAGGGCATGCCCATAAATTGGGGAATGGCTGAAAAATTTGTACTATGTGATTATATTGCAATACTATTGTTCTATAAGAAATGATGAGCAGGATACTCTCACAAACACTGGGAAAGACATGAGCTGATGAAAAGTGAAATGTATTGTCTACAAAGTAACAATAATATCTTAAGATGAACAGCTGTGAATGACTTTGTTACTCTTAGCAATATAATGATCCGAGACAACTCTGAAGGACTTAAGATGAAAAATGCTATCCATCACCAGAGGAAGAACTGATCGGTGTCTAAATACAGATCGAGGAATACATTTTTTAACTTTATTTTTCTTGAGGATTTTTTTTCATTCTATATTTTCCTTCACAACATGACTAATATGGAAATGTTTTACATGATTACACAATTGTAACTTATATCAAATTGCCTGCCTTCTAAATGAAGGGGTGGGGTGGGGTGGTGAGGGAGGAAGCAAGAAAATTTGTAACTCAAAGTGTAAAAAAAAAGAATTTCAATTGTTTTTACAAGCAACAGGAAAAATAAAATACTAAATGAATTTTTAAAAAAATCATAAATGTAAACTTTCCAGATCTATTAGAACCAGATGGCAAATTAAAGAGAGAAATAATACAATACAACTCTCTACCCCCCCAAAAAAGGGTAAAGTACTAGCAATGTTATAGCCAAATTCTTAAGTTTTAGCATGATATAAAATATTTTATAAGAATCTAGAAAAGTGGAGTTAAAGTACCAGGAAAGTACAGGAAGGATGCCACAGGATTTCTCAAGTTCTACCATGGATGATAGGAGACCTTGCAATATTGTCTTTTTATTTATTTTGTTAAATTTTCCAAATTACATTTTAATCTGATTGTGTTACACTTGGAAGTTTTGCTGTCCTTATGTTTTGTGTTTTTGACTTGTTTATATATTATAAATTATGTACATAATTTATATAATAATATACATATACATTTTTAGGAAAGGACCATTTGTGTTTTTTAACAAAATGGATGATGTATTTTGCAAAAAGTTTTTCTATATCTATTGATAAAATCATGTGATTTTTATTCATTTTTAATTAATGTATTTTATAAAATATATGGTTTTATTAATATTAATCTTACCTGGTATTCCTGGAATAAATACAAAGAAGAAGAAAAAGAGAAGGAAAGAAAGAACGGAAGAAGGAAAGAAGGAAAGAAAGAAAGAAAGAAAGAAAGAAAGAAAGAAAGAAAGAAAGAAAAGAAGAAGAAGAAGAAGATGATGATGATGATGATGATGATGATGATGATGATTCTGAATAAGCTACATACCTGGATTATAGCAGATTGTAGCGGGAGAGCATTTCCTTCAATATGAACCCAGAAGAGATACCCATCGGAGCCAATATGATAAAAAGATAAAATAAATGTCCAATATGATGCATCATAGAAAGTAGTGGAGAATAGCTTGACGATATCATGAGAGGACATCAGTAGCTTTGTAGTTTTCAGAGATTTGAGTTGCTTTGGCCACACATATTCCCTGGCTATCTAAATTTCCTACTTATGTGTTCTGTGGTTCAACATGTTTTCTGTATGCATGTTGCTCTCTACTGTTAGTATGTTAATCTGAGGGAGAATTTACATCATTTCAATTAATCTGTATTGTTATTTGCTTAAATGTCTTTCATTTTGCACTTTGAAGTGATATTTCTTTGTTGAAAGAAAAATCTTCATTAGGCCTTCATCCTAATAAATCCATCAAGCTCAGAAAAATGAGGCAATATGGAGTTTTTATAACATACAAAGCACATATGTTGTATTGGCCAAGGCTCTGCACTCAGGCCATGCTAAACTTTCTAAAGACATATTTTCCCAAGAAGTCAATTGATAGGTTTACAATTCAAAAATGGATAGGCTGGCATTTGTAATGGTGCTGACTTTACAATCCATGTAGCATGCTAATTTCCAAAGACAATCAAGGTGAGCATGGAGATGTTACCTAATTAGTTTGACATGTACTGTAGTCCCCCTCATGAGAGAGTTGTCACATAAACCTATGTAGCCCTCTCTCCTAATGAGGGAGCTGTCATTTACCTGTTCAGCCTTCCTTCAGAGAGGATTGTCATATATGCTTAAGAGAAGAGGATTAGGGAAATCGTGCAATTCATTTAACTTAGCTTGTTGTGGCTAAATTCTACTCAATAATGCTCCACTTTCTATGTGTTTTACTAGACAAAATTGAACACATTTTGGAGACTTTTACATTTCCTCTACCTGTGTATAGCCTAGCATTTAAAGAATCCAATAGATGGATAAATAATTAGAGTAGTTATGGTCACCACACACCTATGTATGAGCTCGGGACCTGTGTGCAAATAGAGCAACTGAGAGCTGTGTAGAAGGCTATGGGTTGCAAACCTGGTACCAGGAGAACATAGGGGAAACAGGAGATCCTAGCTATAGACTCAGTCCATTACTGAAGTTTTTGGCTCCACTAGTGCCTTCCAGTTTTAGAAGAAGACTATATCCCTTTTTTGTTTTGTTTTGTACTTTTTTTCCAAATAATCATTCATCTCTCTCCCTTTCACCTACCCACTACTAGGAAATAAAAACCACCATCTTGTAACAGATTTATGCAGAGTCAAGCTAAACAAGCTTCCATATTGACTATGTCCAAAAATATTTGTTTCCTTCTGCATATGTCATCCATCACATCTCTGTCAGGAGATAGGGATTATTTTTCATCATTGATCTTCTGGCATCATACCTGGTCATTGTCATAGTCAGAGTACTTAATTATAGCTTTCAGATTTGTTCATTTTTACAACATTGTTATACTGTAAATTGTTCTCCTGCTTCTTCTCACTTCATTATTTGGTGGTGGGTGGGCACTGTACTCCTTTGGCAATGTGACTGGTGTTGCTTTCAAAACCTAAATATAGTCACATTTCATACTCTGAAGGCACTCGTCTCTGATTGGAGGGTGGAGGGCTCTTCCCAGAACCTCTGCTTAAGAAATAGACCTAGGCCAGTCATTTCTTTGTTTCAAACCAGGCTGCATTCTTATGAAATTATATACCTCATAACCCTTTGAAGAATTCCCTTCTCTCCTGACTTTTCAAGTATCCTTTTCCGTGTGGTCTTCCCCTTTAAAATATAAAGACTTTGAGGGTAGGAACTATCTTTCTTTTTGTTTTTATTTGTATTTCCATCCTTAGTACAGTACCTGAAACCTGGTAAAAGTGTTTTAACAAATGCTTATTGACTGATTGACTAATATTTATTCCTGTTCCAATTTAATATTTACCATTCCAATTCTTCATCATCTTCATATTCCTCATCTTCATCTTCTTCATCATCATCATCTTCTTCTTTTTCCTACTGAGCTATTAATCATGAAGCAGTTGAAAATCTATGCCTGAGTAACTTCAGAAGTTCCCAATTTTCAAAGTAAATAGAAGTGAATGAGCCTAAGACACTAATTTGTCATTGAATACCCCACATTCTATAACATAGCATAATAAAAAGATGATTCCATATGAAACTGCAATTCTCCTATGTACAATTTGCTATACCTTTTAAGTATACAGCACAATTATCATTTAAATGCTCATCCTGACTCTGGGTTGGCTCTCTAGTCCACTGAGTCTGTAAGCATAGTGAATGCAGAAATAGCACACTCATTGTTAAATTTAGTTGATGTGTTGGCTAGTTTTACTGAGCTGTTTTCATTTTTTTCTTCTCTTTTTTTTTTTAATTTTTGTAACTCAGAATGGTTCCCTGAGAAGGGAAGAGGTCTTTATATGTCCAAAAAGGAAATCAAAGATCTATAAAATGAAAGATATCAATGTGATTAATTTTAAAAATAAAACAATGTTTTCATTCTTCCTCAGAAACAAAATAATACTTACCTACTGCGCCCAAGTTCACACAGGGCTAGTCCACAGGTTTCTCACACTGGGAGGGAAAAGTGGATCAATGACAGCAGAACACTTTAGATATAAGTATTAGAGAAATTCTAACTAGAAAGCAAAAGGATTAAAAAATATGTAGGTATTAGGCAAGAATCCAATAACCTTCTCTTAAGGGTTTTTTAGTGACAAGTCAAATAAAGTGACAGAAAAGTCGTTTTTGTTTGTTTTGATGGATTACCTCACCCCATGATTACAATAAACCGGTAGATTTATATTCATAGGGGTACATAGAGTATGGGTTGTGTGTGCTTGTACAATCTGGGATAAGCATTTCCACTGGACCCATGCTAGCTGTGTAACAACCAAGGGCTAAGTGCCTGAGCTTCCTCACCTATAAAATGAAGGTATTAGATGAAATGATTCTCAGGCTCCTTCAATCAGCAAGTATTTCCTCTTCTGAATCGATGATAGCTTTTTCTCTTCCCTTCCTCTTTCTCTAAGGCAAGAGCCCTCTGAAGATGCCTCTGACTCAGGGTACAATAGGAGAGTATTTCTGGACCAGAATTTTCAATGAAATGCCCAGTCTTTGTCTAGGACAGAGGTTTTTAACCTGAGTTCCACAAACTTGCTTAAACCAAAAACAAAACAACCCCCAAACCTGCTCTTCAACATAAATTGATTTCCTTTCTGGTTCTATGTGTTTTAATTTATACATTTAAAACATTATTCTAAGGAGTCCAAAGGTTTCACCACGCCTCCACAAGGGTCCATGACACAAAAAGGTCAAGAATTCTTTGTCTAGGATCTCCTGGCAAAACTAAGAGCCTTGCCAACTCTAAGCATATTGCAGAAAAGAGAAAGGCCAGTGATAACCATTGCCTCAGGGAGTGTCTGGATAGATACCTGGCCTATCCTTTATTGATTGTGCATATCATAGTAAGGATTATATATATTTCTTATTGAATTTCACACACTGAAACAATATGTGGTTGACAATGAATTATGTCTCTGTTCTCCACAAGCATTCCCTATCATTAACTCTCTCTGATTTTCAATTGCACACATCAGAGAACTTGGCTCGTATGATTCTGCCGACCCCTGATGATTCACAGAAAATTAGAACTATCCTGCAGAGAATCCTTTCTTTTTTAAAAGTAATTATTAATATATTTTAACCAATAGGAATTTACCCTATTCAGGACATCCTAGAAGCAAAATGGAAAAATATCATTTTACAGATTTAAACACTAGAAAGAGTCATTGATCTACCCTCTATCCTTCCAATTACAGTTGTGAAGAATGACTTCTCAGAACAATAGGTCAATAACCTACAGGCATATAGACCTGACATATTCAATAAACAAGAAACAAAAGGGGCAGCTGCCTCAGTGTTCATGTTGATTTCTCTTCATTTTACCTGGAGGGCAAGTTTCTCTCAACTAGCCCCTCACCTGATGCTCTACCTTGGGCCAATACTGAAGTTAGTTGGCTTTTGAGTGAACTTTCTTTTTGCTATTACCAAACAAAAAAATGTAGATTTTACTTCCTAACACAAAAAACCATCTCATAATTCTGCTGAAATGATGACTTACCCTCCAATATTTCACATCATTCTTATGACATATATTACTTAACAATTTTACTGTTTTAGGTGAGCAAAACAATTTCATTTTGCTGGCTTTTAAGTGTTTATATTGAAGAATTGATATAAAATGGAAAGTTTAAGGATTCAGTAAGTTCCTTAGAAATACAATTGTGAAAGAAGTTCTGAGAATTTTAGACTAGAGGTCCTCATTTCAATATTCTATTTTGTGCTCAGTCCATTCATTCCCAACAATGTTAATAATGCTTTGCCACTATCATGCTTATTGAAAAAGGTGCATAATTTGGATTTCAGAGACAGTGGACTTTAAAAAGCATAGTAATTTGCTAGAATAAAACAACTAGCTATCCTGTTTCAAAGAACTCATCAAAGAGAAAAGATGCTAGCACAGAGAAGAGCAAAGATAAATATAAAATTTTGAGTCAGAACTTGGAATTGTAAAGCAAATTGTGAGAGGGACAATAAAACATGCATATAGTTGTTCTCTTGTAGCCAAAATTGTGAAGGAAAGAAGTTAGCAATCACAGATTCTTTTGTAAGGAGCTAATTAGACCCTAGCTCTACCGTTGGAGTTGAATGAAAATGGAGCACATTGGTTGTCACAAGGAACAGGTGGTGAAGCAGTGGTTTTCAGTAGGATTCAAGATCTTAGGCTCTTTTCAGAAGCTTATTTCCTCTATCATATCCTAATCATTTTCTGTTCCTCAGAAATTTAGTAATCTTTCCTCCTCTCATCCAGAAATGTTATATGTTTTCTTCATTAAATAAAATTAATTTATTTTAGTTTTCACCATTCATTTTCACAAGATATTAAATTCCAGATTTTCTCCCCATCTCTCCCCTCCTCCCTCCCAAAGATGGTGAGCATTCTGTTTATCTCTTTCCTCAATCTGCCCTCCCTTCTATCACCTCCCACTTCTTTTATCCCCCTCCCTTCTATTTTCCTGTAGGCAAGATACATTTCTACACCCCATTGCTGGTATAATTCATTCCCAGTTGCATATTAAAACAATTTTAACATGCATTTTTTAAAACTTTGAGTTCCACATTCTTTCCCTTCCTCCCTCCCCACCCATGCTCATTGAGAAGGCAAACAATTCCATATAGGTTATACATGTTTAGTCACACAAAATACTTCCATAGTAGTCAAGTTGTAAGAGACTAACTATATTTTTCTCTATCCTATCCTGTCCACCCCATTTATTTTATTCTTTCCTTTGAGCCTTTGCATCCTCAAATTGTTTGCTTCTGATTATCCCCTCTCCTCATTTTCCCTCTCTTCCATCATCTACCCTCCCTTATCCCCTCCCTCCCATTTACTTTAGGGTAAGATAGATTTCTTCATCCAATTGAATGTTTATCTTATTCCCTCCTTAAGCCAAATAAGATGAGTGTAATGTTTACACATTCCCTCTCACCTCCCATGTCTTCCCTTCCACTGCAAAAGCTTTTTCTTGCCTCTTTTATGTGAGGTAATTTACCCCATTCTACCTCCCCCTTTCTCCTCTTAGCACATTCCTCTCTCACCCCTTAATTTGATTTTTAAATATCATCCCTTCATATTCAACTCACCCTGTACCCTCTGTCTGTATCTCTATCTCTATATCTATCTACCTATATCTATATATCTCTATTTATCAATCTATCTATCTATCTATCTATCTATCTATCTATCTATCTATCTATCTATATTTATATTCTCTCCAACTACCCTAATACTGAGAAAGGTCTCATGAGCTACAAATAGTACCTTTCCATGTAGGAATGTAAATAGTTTTGCTTTAATAAGTGCAGTTTATTTATCTTTCCTGTTTATCCTTTCATGTTTCTCTTGAGTCTTGTATTTGCAAGTCAAACTTTCTAATCAGCTCTGGTCTTTTCATCAAGAATACTTGAAAGTCCTCTATTTCATTGAATATCCATTTTCCCTCTGAAGAATTATACTCAGTTTTGCTGGATAGGTGATTCTTGGTTTTAATCCTAGCTCCTTTGACCTCCACAAAACCACATTCCAAGTCATCTGACCTCCTAATGTAGAAGCTGCTAAATTTTAGGTTATCCTGATTGTGTTTGCACAATTATTGAATTGTTTCTTTCTGGCAGCTTGAGATATTTTCTCCTTGACCTGGGAACTCTAGAATTTGGCTACAATATTCCTGGGAGTTTTTCTCTTTCAGGAGATGATTGGTGAAGTCTTCAATTTCTATTTTATCTTCTGGTTCTAGAATATCAGGGCAATTTTCCTTGATAAATTCATTAAAGAGGATGTCCAGGCGCTTTTTTATCATGGCTTTAAGGTAGTCTAAGAATTTTAAAATTATCTTTCCTGTAGCTATTTTCCAGGTCAGTGGTTTATCCAAGGAAATATTTCACATTGTCTTCAATTTTCTTTATTCTTTTGGTTCTGATTTATAATTTCTTGGCTTCTCATAGAGTCATTAGCTTCCACTTGGTCCATTCTAGTTTTTGAGGAATTATTTTCTTCAGTGATTTTTGGACCTCCTTTTCTGTCTGGCCAATTCTGCTTTTTAAGTCATTCTTCTCCATACTGACTTTTAGACCTCTTTTGCCATTTGAGTTAGTCTATTTTTAAGGTGTTATTTTCTTCAACATTTTTGGGTCTCCTTTAGCAAGCTGTTGATGCATTTTTTCTGATGTTTTTGTGCCACTCTCATTTCTCTTTGCAGTTTTCCTCCGTTTCTCTTACTTGATTTTCAAAATACTTTTTGAGCTCTTCCATGGACTGCAAGCAATTCATATTTTTCTTGGGGGCTTTGGATGTAGGAGCTTTGCCTTTGTTGTCTTCTTCTGGTTATATGTTGAGATCTTCTTTGTCAGTAAAGTAAGATTCTATGGTCCAATAATTCCCCATTGTTTGCTCATTTCCCCAGCCAATTACTTGACTTTTTTTAAACTCTTTATTAACTTAGAATTCTGCTTCCATTGTAGAGGCTGTACTATCACAAGCTTCAGGTGTTTGGTTCAGGTGTTTTCCCCAGATGCTTCTAAGGACTTCTAAATTTTCAGTTCTTTTAAGGTGGTATGATCAAGGGAGAATGTGAATGACCACAAACACTCTTTTCTGCCTTGGAACTGTGAGGAGGGTTCCTTCTCCATTGCTGCCACATGCTCTACCACACCAGTGATCTCCTTGCCCCAGGATCACAACCCAGGACTGTGCTCAATCCAAGCATAAATAAAGCAAAAGAAACTTTTGTGAGTGCCAGCAAAGATCCCTGCAGTCCCTCTCTGATCAGCCACTTGATTCCCCCCAACATCTGTTGGCTAAGAGCTTCCTAAGAAACTACTACCTCTGCCCTGGGGCTGAAACCAGGCCATGCTCTTCCCTCGCCCAGGTCTAACAGACATTTTCTACTAACCTTCTAAGTTGTCTATGCTGTTAGTAGGTTGAGAAGTCTGGAAAGAGCCACAGCTGTTCGTGATTCAGTCCCCTCAGGGCTGCTTCAGGTTTGGTAGGGTCTTGTCTCTGCCAGCATGGCCCATGCTGGACTGCACTTCTCTCTCAGACTGGTGCAACATACCTTTCTTGTCGACTTTCCAGGTTGTCTTGGGCTGGAACTTTGTTTCACTCTGTCGTTTTGTCAGTTCTGCTGTTCTAGGATTTGTTCAGAGTAATTTTTAAAAAAAAAAATTATTTAATATATTTAGTTTTCAGCATTGATTTTCACAAGAGTTTGAATTACAAATTTTCTCCTCATTTCTACCTTCCCACCCACTCCAAGATGGCGTATATTCTGGTTGTCCCTTTCCCCAGTCAGCCCTCCCTTCTGTCATAACACTCCCCTCCCATCCCCTTTTACCTTCCTTTCTTGTAGGGCAAGATAAATTTCTATGCCCCATTTCCTGTGTATCTTATTTCCTAGTTGCATGCAAAAACATTTTTTTTGTTTGTTGTTGAACATCTGTTTTTAAAACTTTGAGTTCCAAATTCTCTCCTCTCTTCCCTCCCCATCCACCCTCCCTAAGAAGGCAAGCAATTCAGCATAGGCCACATGTGTATCATTATGCAAAACCATTCCACAGTACTCATGTTGTGAAAGACTAACTATATTTTGCTCCTTCCTAAAGTATCCCTCTTTATTAAATTTTCTCCCTTGACGCTATCCCTTTTCGAAAGGCTTTGTTCTTGATTACTTCTTCCCCCTATCTGTCCTCCCTTCTATCATCCCCCCTTTTTTATCTTCTTCCTCCTCATTTCCTGGGTAGTAAGATACCCAATTGAGTGTGTATGGTATTCCCTCCTCAGGTCAAATCCAATGAGAGCAAGATTCACTCATTCCCCCTCATCTGACCCCTCTTCCCTTCCTACAGAATTGCTTTTTCTTGCTACTTTTATGTGAGATAATTTGCCCCATTCTATCTCTCCCTTTCTCCCTCTCTCAGTATGTTCCTCTCTCATCCCTTAATTTAATTTTTTTAGTTATCGGCACTTCATATTCAACTCACTCTGTGCCCTCTGTCTATATATATATATATATATACACACACACACACATATATGTACATACATATATATACATACATACATACACACATACATGTATACATGCATACACACACACACACACACACATATATATATACATACACACATATACATATCTGCATATTCCCTTCAGCTACCCTAATATTGAGATCTCATGAATCATACATATCATCTTTCCAAGTAGGAATGTTAACAAAACAGTTCAACTTCATTAAGTCCCTTGGGATTTCTCTTTCTTGTTTACCTTTTCATGTTTCTCTTGTTTCTTGTGTTTGAAAGTCAGATTTTCTATTTAGCTCTGGTCTTTTCACTGAGAAAGCATGAAAGTCTTCTATTTTATTGAAAATCCATAATTTGCCTTGGAGCATGATACTCAGTTTTGCTGGGTAGGCAATTCTTTGTTTTTAATCCTAGCTCCATTGACCTCCGGAATATCATATTCCAAGCCCTTTGATCCTTTAAGGTGGAAGCTGCTACATGATGTGTTATTCTGATTGTGCTTCCACAGTACTCAAATTGTTTGTTTCTGGCTGCTTGCAGTATTTTTTCCTTGACCTGGAAACTCTGGAACTTGGCGACAATATTCCTAGGAGATTTCTTTTTGGGATCTATTTGAGGGGGCGATCGGTGGATTCTTTCAATTTCTATTTTGCCCTGTGGCTCTAGAATATCAGGGAAGTTCTCCTTGATAATTTCTTAAAAGATGATATCTAGGCTCTTTTTTTTTCATCATGGCTTTCAGGAAGTCAAATAATTTTTAAATTATCTCTCCTGCATCTATTATCCAGGGCAATGGTTTTTCCAATGAGATATTTCACATTGTCTTCCACTTTTTCATTCCTTTGCTTCTGTTTGATAATATCTTCATTTCTCATAAAGTCACTACTTTCCATTTGCTCCAATCTAATTTTTAAGGTAGTATTTTCTTCAGTGGTCTTTTGGACCTCCTTTTCCATTTGGCTAATTCTGCCTTTCAAGTCATTCTTCTCCTCATTGGCTTTTTGGAGCTCTTTTGCAATTTGAGTTAGTCTATTTTTTAAGGTGTTGTTTTCTTCAGTATTTTTTCAGTATTTTTTGGTTCTCCTTTAGCAAGTCATCAACTTGTTTTTCATGGTTTTCTCTCATCCTTCTCATTTCTCTTCCCAATTTTTCCTCTATTTCTCTAACTTGCTCTTCCAAATCTTTTTTGAGCTCTTCCATGGCCTGAGACCAGTTCATGTTTTTCTTGAAGGCTTTTGATGTAGGTCTTTGACTTTGTTGATTTCTTCTGGCTGTATGTTTTGGTGTTCTTTGTCACCAAATAAAGATTCTAAAGTCTGAGACTGAATCTGGTACATTTTTGCTGCCTGGTCATGTTCCCAGCCAACTTACTTGACCCTTGAGTTTTTTGACAGGGTATGACTGCTTGTAGAGTAAAGAATACTTTGTTCCAAGCTTTAGAGGATGTGCTGTTGTTTTCACAGCTATTTCTATAGAGCCATCTCTGCCACACCAGTGCTCCTCCTTCCCCAAGAACCACCAACCAGGACCTTACTTAGATCTTAAGCACGGTCTGCACTCCTGCTCTGATTTTCCACTTAATTCCTCCCACCAGGTGGGCCTGGGGTTAGAAGCTGCACCACCTCCATTGACCTGAACTGTGAACTACTTCCACTCTGTCCCCTGCAGCTTTTCCAACTAACTTTCTCTGTTATCTTTGGTGTTTGTGGTTTGAGAAGTCTGGTAACTGCAACAGCTCACTGATTCAGGGTAGTGCTAGGACCTGTTCTGCCTGGCTCCTGGTCTGGTTGGTCCTGCCCGCACTGGACTTGGCTCTGCTCCTCTCCGCTCACAGTTCCATGCATGACAGACCTCACCCAGACACCATCCAGGTTGTCCTGGGCTGGAGCCCTGCCTCCCTCTGCTATTCTGTGTGTTCTGCAGTTCTAGAATTTGTTCAGAGCCATTTTTATATGTTTTTGGAGGGATCTGGCAGGGACCTCACGCAAGTCCCTGTTTTCTGGTTGCCATCTTTGCTCTCCCCCTTCCCAGAGTCATTTTTTATAGGTATTTGGATAGATTTGGAGGAGAGCTTGAGCAAATCCCTGCTTTTACTCTGCCATCTTGGTCTATATGTTTTATTTTACTTGGTGGGGCTGGCCAAAAATTGCTGCTGAAGGGAATTCCTTTCACTTTCTTCTCATTTTTACTTAGTTTTTTTTTTTTAATTTTGTGAATTGCTTTTGATGTAGAAGCAGGGAAAGTCAAGATTATTCACAATCTTTGCTTAACTCTCTTGGACTTGAAACCATTCTTGATTTTTTAAAAAGAATTGCAAATGCCCATAAGTATTAAGTGCTAAATAAATGTTTATTGGATGATTAATTGATAAGATGGCCCCAGTTTCCTCAATGAAATAGAAGGCTAGGTCATCTACTAGATGTGTTATGTTTTGGTGTGAGGTAGGGCTTCATTCCAGAAGCATCTGTGCAAACATTCTATATCATCATATTGTTTGAGATTTTCCCATCTACTCTAAAGAGTACTTTGTGCTTACTTTTAATATATTTCATGTTACATATCTCATCACATACACACACACACCCACACACACACACACACACACACACACATGCATGAATGCACACATGCATGTTCCATAAAGATACTTCTCATCCGGAGCATCCATGAAATTAGAATATCCTCTCCCTTCTGCAACATCAAATTTGCTGCCAATGGTTTTTACTTTTTTTCCCTTTTCTGTTCCCTCCAGACACTGACCCATCCTCATCATTGCCAGGAGGTAGGTACCCAGAATTCCTTCTTCTCATTTCCAAGGCCAACTCTCACTCCACAAAGATAGTAAATTGCAACTGTGACACAGACACCCTGTAATTCCTGTAATGACTCCTGTTCCCTTAAGACTTCTGAGTCTTGCCATTATCAGTGACACTAATTGTAAAGATTTTCTCCCAATTTTCTGCCTCCCTCCTAATCTTCGTTGCATTGACTTTTTTGTACAAAAACATTTCAATTTAACATAATCAAAATTATCCATTTTGCATTTTGTAATGTTCTCTCTCTTGTTGGGTCATAAATTCTTTTCTTTTCCAAAAATCTTATAGGTAAACTATTCCTTGCTTTCCCAAATTGCTTGTAGTTTCAGCCTTTATTCCTAAATCATGAACCCATTTTGACTTTATTTTGGTATATGGTATAAGATATTGGTCTATGCCCAGTTTCTGCCCTACCATTTTCTAATTTTCCCGGCAGTTTTTGTGAAATAATGAATTCTTAGTCCATAAGCTGGCCTCTTTGGGTTTATCAAAGAGTAGACTACTATAGTTGTTGACTTCTCCATCTTGTGTACCTATCCTATTCCACTGATCCACAACTCTGCTTCTTAGCCAGTACCAGGTAGTTTGGATGACTGCTGCTCTATAGTACAGTTTAATAACTGGTATGGCTAGGCCCCTTTCTCTAGCATTTCTTTTCATTAATACCCTAGATGTTCTAGACCTCTTGTTCTTCCAGATGAATTTTGTTATTATTTTATCCAGCTTTGAAAAATAATTTTTTGGTAGTTCAATTGGTATGGCACTGAATAGATAAATTAATTTAGGTAAAATTGTCATTTTTATTATATTAGCTTGGCCTAACCATGAGCAACTGATATTATTCCATTTATTTAGATCTGACTTCATTCGTGTG
>CM053624.1:302146598-302185430 GCA_028646595.1 Phalanger gymnotis
ATGTTGTATTATCCTGGCTGTATTGTTTTTATTATTATGGTGTTATTGACACCCCTTTCATACGTAATGGGTACAAAGATCTAGGGGTGGACATTGAATTGTTAACAAGTATTTTGGGAATGAATGATTTCAAGATATTATCTTGCTGGGACCTAGGGGTGGGTCATGTTTGTATTGTAAACAAATATTTGAGATATTCTCTATATAATGTCACTGAATGATATGTTTTGCTTTATTGTGAAAGATGTGTTTTAATTTCCTTCATAATTGGGTCAATGTATGTTCTAGGATACATGGCTGATTAAATTATGTATCCTAGAACAAGGGGTGGAGTGTGTTGTTAAGCAGAATTGTCTCATTAGCATGGCTTTCGTTTATTTTGAGTGGAAGTACTTTCAGCTGTTAAGCGCTAAGCCCCAGGCCCAGGGCCCTGTCAGGTGTGAAACCTGTGTGGGTGTGGATTGGTGACTTAGGAGGGGCCAGCTGGGGAACCAATGGTCTCTGGTCATTGAGGCGGGGCTTGAGAACGCCAGAAGCTTGGCTGCGAGGAGGGGTGAGCCGGGAGACAACTTCAGCGGCGGTGGAAGGTCTGGAAGCCAGAAGCTTCGGAGGCAGGAAGCTGCGGAAGTAGGGCTTACCCAAGTGTGAGCGGGAACGTGAGGCCAGTGAAAATGATTTGGCTAAATACTATCTTGTTTTTCTGTGGCCTCCTGGTTGCTCTTTTGAGATGGGCTTTTTGGGCCTGGAGTCTTTTTGTCAAGATGTTGGAATGGGGAAGCTGGCTGAAGTTTTTGCTGTGGTGGGGCCTAAATAAATTTCTTGTTGTTTTCTCCTTAGAGAATCTCTCATAACTTGCGATTTTGGACCATTCAAACATGTACATGATTATATTTGAGATCATAAATTCGGCCTACTACAACATGGTGCCTATATGTTTACAAGGAAAGGGGAGAAGATTGTGAGAATTATTCTGGACTGCCTTCTTCCCCCTTACTACCCTGTGGTATAGATCCAAAGGGTCTGCTTCATCAAGGCATTCCTAAGTTCCTCCGTGACTAGTCCAATTGCTCCCAGAATCCATTCAGTTAAAATTCCTCCAATTACTTAGAGCCCCCAATGGTATGGTTAGCTGTTTGGTTAATCAGCCAAATTGTTTACCCTCTGATCTAAAGAGCTCTTCATTCTTTGTAAAGAAATCATAGGATGTAAGCCACATCTTTACCAAACACATTCAAAATTTTGTCAGTAAGACTTCATCTGCAAGGGGTTGGATAATGACCCTTATTGAGTCATTCTCCGAGGTGAACCAGTGAAGAACTTATTGGGTAATTATCCAACGTGAACCAGTAAGGTGAACCAATGAAGATAAGAAGTGTACAAATACAGAATCAACCTGAATTAACTGCTGTTTTCCCCTGACTTTCAGTTAATGCAACATATACTATTACAAATTCCAATGACATTCACTGCATTTTTTAAAATCAGGAGTTCCTCAGTAGAGTCAATAATATTTTGATAATTTTTTTCCCAAATCAATTTTACAAGTTTGTTGTCAATTGAATCCTGATTGTATGACAAACTTTCCCACCAAGTTAGTGAGGCTTTACATTTTTTTTGCAATTGTTGTGTATGCTTCGCTTGTCATGTGAAGTTATAAAAGCCATTAGTTCTGAATTTCAAATGAAAGAAACTGGGATTGAATTTTGATTGCTTACTAAAGACTTCAAAAATCCTACACAGTAGCTTTTCTCTTCACAGAAGCTTTACTGCAAATTAACAACTCTCTTAAAAGGACATGAATCCTGGGACTCACAAAATAAGATTGTCTAGTGAGGACATGGCTGTTTTTATGATAATCGTAAGTGACAGATTAAAAAAGTCACCCTAAAATATTTGAGGGATACGATGGATAGAACACTGGCTTTAGTGTCAGGAAGACAAGATCAAATCCAGCCTCAAACACTTAGTAACTGTGTGACCCAGGAGAAGAAACAACCTTGTTTGCCTCAGTTCCTTCATCTGTAAAATGAATTAGAGAAGGAAATGACAAACCACTTCAGTATCTTTACCAAGAAAACCCCAAATGGAGTCATGAACAGTCAGACAACTGAAACAACTGAATAACAGCAAAAAACATTATTGTGGGAATATTTGACATCCTGATCAATTTGCTTTTGAATAGCAAGGTCCAGTTTAAAAATGAATGAATGATGATACTGTGCATTACTCTCTCTTTTCCCTTTAATAATCTCCTCTCTGTAGGTGTTTGTAACACTGTTCTTTTCTACTTCTCTTCCTACTTGGCTAGTTGACCCTTCTCTGTCACCTTTGTTGAATCTTCATTCAGGTCATGCCCATTAACCATGGGTGCCCCAAGGCTCTGTTCTGGACCCTCTTCTCTTCTCTCTCAATATTATATTGCTTGGTATTCTCATCAGCTTTTATGGATGAAATTATTATCTCTGTGCTGGTGAATATCAGATTTACATATATAGTCCTAACATCTCTCTTAACCTCTCGACTCACAATTCGAATTGGCTATTTGACATTTCAAACTGGATGCTCAGTAGATATATTAAATTGAACAAATCTAATATTCAACTTAATATCTTTCCGATGATGTGAGAGAGGTGTGGAGAGGGGAGGTGGGAAACAACTTCACAACAGTAGTATCCCAAAGTGGAATGGCTTGCTTTGAGAACTAGTGAGAACAAATGGATGGTCTGTAAAGATATTGAATTGTTTTTCTTCCAGGTTTGAAGACATTTCTGTTTTGATTAATTTTCTCCTAATAGATATATGTTTTGAAACTAGTGGGTTGTCCAGCAGATGTGGAATATCTGACTTATATCTAGACACCAAGAGACATGTAAATGTTTATTTCTTTCCTAGAACATGTGATTTCAAAAGATAATATTTCAGAGATTAGCCCTGACTACCTGGTTAGTCAATGTTGAAAAGTCTTGATCAGAAATAGATCAGACTGAAGCCTTGGGTTCTGATAGATAATCTTTCATGTTAGCTAGCTTAGAACTAGCCCCCTACATCTTTGATCATCCATTTTTATACAATGTCCATACCTTTTTTTCCCTGCCCTACCCATTATGGAATTACAGAATTTAAGACTTAGAAACTTCCTGAGTGCCCATCTAGGACAGCTAATCTATGAAATAATGTGAAGGTAATTTTGAGCCCTCTATTCAACTTAATCTGCATTTATTCAGTTCATTGTGACTTGATGGGTATCAGTGATTTTATTAGTGAATTTAGCAAAATAAAATTAAATTTGAGTTAGTTATATTGGTTAACACTGTTAGGATAAGAGTTATAATTAATTCATCTACCATGCATTGATGATTATGTTAATTGTATTTAATTTATCAGCTAGAGTACTTAGGTCTGCTTTAAAGGTTTAATTGTTGCACTTACTCCCCAGTCCCACACCCCACACCCCCTACACTCCCAAATGCAAAGCCTTGAAATAAGGTACATTTCTCCAAGGGTAGTACTTGAAATAAAGTTCACTTGCCTCTCCATCTCCGTGAATCACTACCCTCTGCACTCCCGAGTGACCTTTGCTTCAAAATCATAACTTCCTTGGACTCTAGGATACTGTTGATCAAACACCAGTATTTTATGACTAGTGGAAGGCCCTGAGATATTTTTGGCAGGGTCTTTTGACCTTTGGAAAGCTCCTATTGAGAGGAATTGTGGAAGGCTCAACACCTTACTGATGGTGTGGAAAAACTGATAATTCGATTTTTGGTGATTGATGGACATTTCTCTTAGCTAACCATAGGATTTACCCACTTCTGGTATTGACCAATCATGAAATTGTAGTACCTCATCCTATTTTTGGTACCCTCTCAATGGCTAAAAAAACAATTTTTCTTCCCTTACCATGAGGAAGGTCTTGAACCCAGTTAATTAGAGACCATTGGACTCCCTAATAGATTTATTGATCATGTTAGAAGCTCTGTTTCAGTGACTTTTGTTACAGATTGGAATTTAGTCACCCACAGAATTACCACTATAACATATCTAGCTAGTGATTATACAGCCCCTGTTTGAAGACCCTTAAGCAGGGAAAATCCACTACTTTTCAAAATAGGCCATTCCATTTTGGGATTTTTTTTATTGTGAAGTTGTTTCTCCCTTCCTCCACCTCCATTTCTCTCAAATACATGCAGAAAGCCCACATGTATCTCTTTTCAACTTCCACCCATTGGTTCTGGTTCTGTCCTCAGGTGTTAACCAGAATAAGGCTATTCCCTCCACATGACATCCCTTCAAATATTTGAATAGACTATTATGTCTCCTGTGAGTCCCTTCTTTTCCAGGCTAAGTCTGCCAACATGTTAACTTCCTTTAACCACTGCTCATAAGTCATAAAATCAAAGCCATAAACCATCTTAACAGCCTGCCTCTGGATGCTCCACCTCAGTGATGTCCTTATTAAACCATGATACCTAGAACTGAACATAATACTATAGATGAGGTCTGTCAAGAAAAAAAAAATATTGCAGTTAGATTATCACTCTTTCTGGAAACTCTCCTCCTTTTAATATAGGAAGACAGCGCATTAGCAATTTGGGCTGCTCTTTCACACTGCTCACCTACATTGAGATTATAGTACACTAAAACCCAAATATCCTTTTATAAAAACAACTTATATTTTGCTTCTCTTTATGTATTGTCTCCCTTTTTTAAAACAGGCAGATACTATTTTGGCAAATTTTGATTAAATACCTAGTATGTACATAGTACTTTAATCATTTATAAATAATTTATAAATATTATTTCATTTCATCCTCACAACACTCCAGGAAGGTAGATACTATTTTTATGCCCATTTCATAGGTGAAGATGTATAAGGGCAAATAGAGGCACAGATAGGTCCATTCACTTCCCCATGGTCACTCAGATAGTAAGTATCTATGTTCTCATTTGATTCAAGGTCCAGTACTCTCTCTGCTTTGCCACCTATATGCCTCTTTTTGCCTCTATATATGTGTTTGTGTCGTTAGTACATAGAAAAGTGTGTCTGTTCCATAATGAGAGAGAGAGAGAGAGAGAAAGAGAGAGAGAGAGAGAGAGACAGAGACAGAGACAGAGACAGAAACAGATAAAGACAGATGACAGATGAATAGACACAGACAGAAAGACAGGCAGATAGGTAAATAGAGTAAACACTTAATGAAATTTTGGGCTCTGTTCCTCTCTCTCCCTCTCTCTCTCTCTCCCCCAGGTACCACTTTTCACTCTTCTATGTCTTGAGCATAAAATGTTACTTATAAAGAACCAATGGTCTCTCCTCAAAAAAATATGAAAATGAGACAATATTTGGTGGGCAAACAAAAGCCTCATATCCATTGCTGAAATTATGAAACCTAAGCAGTCAAAACAAAAACATGGGGGCAGTTATTCAGAGCCTTTCTTGAAAAGTGAAAATTATATGAATATAATATGAAACTTGACTTAAGAATCCATCAGCAATCAATTATTTCTTTATTGAGAAAATCAAATGTGTCTTACACTGAGTTAGTTCTTAAGAACCTGGGTTTGGTTGCCATCATTGCTAAATGCTACCTATATGACCTTGGGTAAGCCATTTCCCTGTGAGAATCAGCATAACACAGTAGGGAGAGGAAGAGATTTACCATCAGAAGAAATGGATTTTAATCCTAGATCCTAGTTCTGTGCCTCTGAACAGAAAATTTCTTTTCCAGGACCTCAGTTTCCTCATCTCTGAAATGAGGTGGGCTGGACTAAGTAATACCCGAGATCCCTTTAGCTCTAAATCTTCTGCCTATATCCCTACAGTATCTCTAATTTTCTTTCCAACTGTAACATTCTGTAATTCTATGAGGAGAGATACAGAAGAAATCTGAGACATTTATTTGTCATAGAGGAACTTAACATCTAATTGGAGGATAAAATCATTTGCATGTGTAAAAAAGAATTAAAATTAATTGAATTTGAATTGGGAAGGGAGAAAATTTGATTTCAATTATTTTAAATTTCGCCAAAGGATCAAGATACATTTTGAAGATGTTTCTGAATCTCACTAGCTCATCTGCCCCTAATCCACATGAAACTTTGAACCGTCAATATTTTGTTATTCCCATTATGATGACTATTAGATATCCTTAAAAACTATCTATTCAGAAGGAGTCAAACATAAACAGGTTTGATTTACCAAAAAAAATTATTCTGACAGAACTTGACACTTGAGCCTATATAAAGTTGTTTTCCCCTTTCCATAACTCTCTCTAAAGATTTCGTCCTTTAAGGCCAGTAACACCATCACATCCCTGTCCCTACTAGGGTCGAATGTTGAAATTTATTTTGATGTTTTCTTCTCCTTTCCTAATATGAAACAGTTCACTCAATATATGTTTAAAATCTACTTTAAAAGACCAACTACTGCCTCCTTAACTGCCACTTCATTATTCCTGAAGAAATGGAAAGGACCACATAGGATTAACAGTCATTTTATTTTACTTTTTCTTTATTTCTTACTTGGTTTGACCAAAGCACTCGTCAACTAGTGACCCATATTCTTATCTGTCCATAATTTGTCTAGGTTTATGCTTGGGCTATAGTTTTAGAGGGACTATAACCTAAACCTCTGCAGAAAAGCAGAAGTAGAGCATATAGCTTAATGATAAAGCCTTTGAGAACCCAACGTAAACTCTAAACCATGACAAGGAATAAAATCATTATGTTGTGAAGGGTTTGCACACGGCTTCTAAAAATTTGAATGACAGTGTTCTATCTGTATTCACATAGGTTTTTTTAGGCAGACAACAAGCTTTTCTCCATTGAAGTAAGGTGTGTTTTTTATCAATAGGATTCTGTTTTTTAGAACATACTTTAGCTCTTGGGCAAATTTCCTTTATGTTGTTTTAGTCATCTCTATACCTTCTCTGAACATTGAAATTTATTCTCTCAATGTATATGTTTCTTGTAACACTTTGCCAGTTATTTTTCCTCTCTCTCTCTCTCTTTCTCTCTCACTCTCTCTCTCTGTATATATATATATATATATACACATACACATATATACACATATGTATATATACATATATGTGATATATATGTATACATGCATACACACAGAATATATATGTGTGTATATATATATGTATGTATAAATATATATATATTGTGTCTAAAATTCAATCGACACTTTCCCCAAGGTTCCCATCATTGTTCCTTTAGCAAACAATTTCTTTATCTATAAAATTAAGGGGTTAGAGGATTAATTCTAAGAATACTTCTGACCATCAACTCTAGATCTTTTAAAATCGTATTATATTTTTATATAAGACCTGAAAAGAAGAAATCATCAAGTAGCTAGAAAGGTAGGCCACAAAATAATTCTGTAAATATATGACTCTTTGATAATGACTGCAGAGGGATGAGTTTAGTCAAGAATCAAACAAGTTAAGAAATTCAGCTGAAATTCATTTAGGAAATTGCAACAATATTGAATATTGGTAAAGCTCGTCTTCTCGTTGTCAAAGTTTTCTTGTGATTGTATATAGCTACAAATCATGAAACTAAGAGCTATAGAAATATTAAAATTGCAAACAACTCCAAGAACAATGTTGGACATGAGTATAGCTTGTGTTACCAATGACGACTTGGCTAAGTAGAACAAAAGATATAATTAAGTAATTATTTTACTAGAAGAGGCAGTATGCTGAACCACATTGTGAGATCAGGAACAAATAACTGGATATATTGAATGGGATATTGGTAATTCCCAAATCTAAAAAGGACAAGACCATGGAAATGTAGTATTCCTCCTTTTTGAAATATTTATGGAGAAATAGGGACAAAATTTTCATAGGAACAACTTGTTGTTTATTTGTTTCAGTCCTGCCTTCATGACCCGATTTGAGGTTTTCTTGGCAAAGATACTGGAGTGGTTTGCCATTTCTTTTTCCAGCTTATTTTACAGATGGGGAAAACAGGGTGACTTGCCTAGCATCACACAACTGTTAAGTGTCTAAGGCAGAATTTAAACTCAGATCTTCCTGACTCCAGGCTGGGTGGTCTAACTACTATACCACCCAGCTGCCCATAGAAACTATAGGCACTCATAATTTTCATGCAATATTATTGGAGAGAGTTCCCACACAAATTCAATTATGCATATTTTCTAGTGTGAAGATTTTGAAAGGTTAAGACCAGGAGTGAAAACTGTATGGGTGGTCCACAACTTAATTCAAAATGGCTGTAAAATGTTTTATTACAAATGATCAATTTGTACATACACATATACACACATTTTATATACAAATACAATTATATATATATATATACAAAAATATATGGATTATTAGCTTTATGTATATGTGTGTATACATATTTACACTCACATGTACATATATGCATGTATGTCTCAAATATTTTAGTACAATTTTCTGCTGTTAGAGCTGCACTAAAACTTTTCAGACAACCTGTACATGTATAAATTCAAAGCCAATTCAACTTGCAGGTTTTTTTTTATTAAAGTGTTATTGTTTTATAAGTCATATCATGTCCTAAAATTCATTTTGCTATTCTTAAGGGAAAAATTCTGACCAGTTTCTTGTATGTCCTTTTTTTTATTCTGCCAAAAGGAGACAATTTAATAATGCTTCATTAAAAAAAAAATTGTTTGCTTGCCACCCCCTCATTTTCCCCTCCGCTATCAAATTTCCTTCTTGTTCATCTATTTTACGTAAGATGATTTTCCCCATTCTTTTTCTCCCTTTTTTTCCTCCTCCCAGTGAATCCCTCTTTCTCACTCCTTCATTTAAAAAAATCATCCCAACGGAACTGAATCATACCTGTTTCCTCTGTCTATGTAGATTCAAAACTAGTCTAATAATAATTAAGTACTTAGGCACTATATGTATCATCTTCCCATATAGGAATGTAAACCATTTAATGTTCTTGAGTCTCTTATGGTTTCTCTTTCATGTTTACCTATTTAAGCTTCTCTTGAGGCTTGTGTTTGAATGTCAATTTCTATTTACCTCTGGTCTTTAAAGCTTGAAAGTCCTGAATTTCATTAAATGCCTATTTCCCCCCTGAAAAATTATACTCACTTTTGTTGAATAGGTGATTCTTGATCATAAACTTAACTCCTTTACCCTCTGGAATATCATATTTAAATTCGTCAGCTTGTTTAGTGTAGAAGATGCAAAATCTTATGTGATCCTGGCTGTCTCCATGATATTTGAATTGTTTCTTTGTGGCTGCTTTTAATGTTTTCTCCTTGACTTCGGAGCCCTGGAGTTTGGCAATGACATTGCTGGGAGTTTGTGTTTTGGGATCTCTTCGAAGATTGGTAGATTATTTCAATTTTTGTTTTACCCTCTGGTTCTAGGATATCAGGGCACTTTTCCTGGATAATCTCTTAAAATATGATGCCTAGGCTCCTTTTTCATCATAACTTTCAGATAGTCTAATAACTGTTAAGTTGTCTGTCCCCAATCCATTTCCAAGACTCTGATGGGACATTTCATATTTTCTACTATTTTTTTCATTCTTTATGAGTTTATGGGGTATTCAAGAGGATAAGCATCACAAGCACCCTCACCATGGTTTGAGGACTTGCCAAGCCCTTTTCAGGGCCTATTTTCCACCTTTGTTGTCCACCTGATTCACCAAACTTTTATCTGTCTCTTCAAGAAACTGTAACATGTGCAGTAGACACATCCCAGTATTCTGTCTCAGACACACTAGACCACATTGAGGATAACCAACAAGCCTCAGGTCTGTTGGTGAGTTACGAGAATGTCTACCCCAAGCATGTGAAGACTTTCCCTAGTGGAATGGGCAAACGAGGATAATTTGTTCCAAGGGCCATGAAGGTGGCTGAAGCATGGAAGAAGGTATTATGGAGCACTTAGACTTTTGTCAGACATCCAAGACACCAAGAATATCCAGTGCAGCCCAAGTCATTGGCAGCCATCTTGATTTTGTCCTGCCACTGGACTTTGAAGACTTAGGAAGAGAGTCTGATCACTTTGTACAACTCTGCCTCACTTAAATCAAATTCATGCTCAAGTCAAGGCATTTCCCCATGATTTCATTGTCTCTCTTCAAATATGAGGGACAAACAACAACAACAACAATTATTTCTTGATATCTCATAGTTTCATTAACTTCCACTTGCCCAATCATGAGTTTTCAGCAATTATTTTGTTCAGTGAACTTTTTACCTCTTTTTTTCATTTGTTCAATTGTACTTTGTAAGGAGTTCTTTTTATTGGTGAACTTGTGTACTTCTTTTGTTATTAAAATATTATAAATTATTTTAAAACGATTTAAATTATTTAAATAAAATCAATTATTTTTCAAGTTGTTATCTTCTTTACCGTTTTGGTGTGTGTGTGTTTCTTTACCCAAGCAAAGAAAAAAAAATTATCTTTTAGTAATTTTTTAGTAATTTTCTTCCTTTACTCTGATTTCTTTACCATATTTTGCCTATTTTGAAGATTATGTAGATGCATATATATTGAATATTGAATAAATATTCATCTGTAATGAAGATATACATCTGTGTATATGTATACATGTACTGCACATGCATACATATATACACATACATATATGTATATGTGCATATATTTTAGATAGATAGATAGATAGATAGATAGATAGATAGATAGATAGATAGATAGATAAAAACATTTCCAGAAATTGTTGTTGGGCTTGTGTCCATTCACATTTTTCCTTGAGGCTTTCTTTGTAGTTGTTTTGATTTCATTGACTTCTTCTGAACTTGTATCTTATTCTTCCCTGTCACTATAGTAGCTTTTTATGGTTATGTTATTTGTTGTTGTCGTATGTTCATTTTCCCACCCAATTTCTTAATTTCAGACTTTATACTAATGTTGGGCTTCATTCCCAGTGTACACATGGGGGAGGAGTAACTGTGTGTCAAACTTTAGGCTTTTTTGCAGTTTTTTTAGAGGTAGTTCTGGGGTTTTGGAAATTTTCAGTGCTTCCATGGTGGTGTGATCTGGGGAGATGTGGGGATCACTGCTCTCTTGTTTTGCACTCTAATCTTTACCAAAGAAGTAATTCTTCCCTTTAGATTGCAATGATACTGCTCCTCAAGGTCCTTCCTCCTTTGGGACTGGAAATGTTAATGTTCCTCAGGGTTCCTAATTCTTTAGGCCTGAAAGTGATACTGTCCTTCAGAGCTTCCACTCTCTCTTGACCAAAAGTGCCACTTTCTGTCCTTGAACTGTGCCCCAGAAGTAAGTATTGGGAATGGAGCTGCCAAACAGCATCTGGTCTATACCATAGGGGTACCCAGCAATCTTTCTGACAAGTTTCCAGGTCATCTCACCATTTCTTGTTTGAGAGCTGCTGAAGCTGCTACTGCTTCTGTCATTATCACCTATTCCCATAACTGGAGAGTTATCTGCCCAGGACTAATTCTCTTTTCATAATTTTTGTGCATTACTTTCAGTTCTTGTTTCTATTTTTTCCTCTCTTACTCTTATCTCTTTCTTTTTTTCTTCCAGGACTCCTTTATGGCTTGTGTCCAATAAGTACTTTTTTTTGAGCCTTTGGTTGTGGCTGTTTTTACATTACTGTCTTCTGATTTTGTGTCTCTATACCATAGAAATTTTTAATATTCAAGTTTTCTTTTTAATTGTTTACTCATTTTCTAGAGTTTTCTTGAATTTAAACTTTATGTTAAAGTTGGGCTCTAGTCACCTAGATGTTGAGAAGCATTCCCACAGCTTTAGGCTCTTTTGAACTAGTTGTCACAGCTAGTTCTGGGGATCTGCCAGTGCTTACAAAGTTTTGTGATCCAGAGGGATGTGTGACCATTGCTCTCCTAATTTGTCCTCTGATCTTTACCCAGGAAGGTCTCCTGTTCCCCTGATGCTACAAGTGCTAGTATTCCTCTCCTCTCTGTATCTGTGACCCAGTATTGCTTGTTGTTGATAGAATTGTCAAATAGCGCAAGGTCCTCCACACAATACCAGCAAAGGGTCCCCTGTAATCTTTGTTCCTCATGAATTGCCCAACCTTTTATCATCTTTGGGCTGCAAGCTTCTAAAGCTGTGGCTACCATTATAGCCACAGCTCCTGAGATAATATTTATAAAAGGTTCCCTTTACCCTTCCACCCATCTTTGTTGTTTCCTAATTGTTTGACTCTTAGAACATTACAAACTCTATTTACTTCATTTTGCATTTCAGCTAAATATTATGTGGTCTATCTATCCAGCTCTGTAAGAAAAACACTATGTAAACCTGAAATCCATACAAAAATACACTGTTGTTTTAATTAGCATTATTTTCATCCCAAATTAAAATATTAACTTTTGGGAAAAGTCAATATATTACTTTGTATTGTTTGAAGTTTGGTGGAGCAGATAAGATGAAGGAATGATGTATGCCTAATTTTGTTCCCACTTGTTTGATTTCTTCCCTTACCTGTTTATATTTTAAGAGTTTTTCATTCTATATAATTTAGAAATTATGTATATTCAGTATAGTAACAACTATTAAAAACAGTGTCTTCAAATTTTTTATGGTTCTATGTTCTGTCCAGACAATTTCTTTGTCATCAAAGGTGCTCTGGTTTCACTGCAGTTCATTTAACTTAAATAATTTTGGGGAATCATCATCTTCATAGTAATTGCAATCCTTATCATCATTACCATAAGCTTCTTTGTTGCTATATTTATATTCCTAAAATTCCTACAGAGAAATAAGGATGACATCTAAATCCACCTGTATTTACATTTAACCTCAGATATCTCTTCCTTTCTCTTAGGAGGAGGTTTGTTGATCAACACAAAGAAGTGCTGGGAGGATGCCTTCATTTCTCTCCCTGACAGGACTTCCTTCTGTAGCATGTTAGGATTTTCCTTAATAAAACCTAGATGTTGAAATAAGACGTTAAAGAGAGAAACAAAAGTTTTCACTTCTCAAATACACAAAAATTTAAAATCTCCCTGCACTCTGTGAATCAAGGTTTTATTATCAGTAGAAATAAAATAGGTTTCCTGCAACTAAAATAGAACTTCATTAGTTTTCTAAAGCCTGCTAAACTCATTATAACTTATGGAAAAAATATAAGAAATAATTAATGTTAAAATAATACTTTCCAAAAAAGTAGTTGGCAGCAAAAATAGAGGCAAAGTTCATTTGTTACTCTAGTATCTGATTTTTATTGCATTTCCCTCTTGCTAAGTTGTTCTCTAATTTGCCAAAGCACCTCTAGCCATTAGTATAAATTAGTGTGTTGCTATGGTAATGCAAAAAGATATTGAATACATTGAAATAGGCCTAATTCAGTACATATTTCTTAAACATAGCCTGTGAATTTGCAGAGTAGGTTTTTGTTTTGGTATCTCAGTGCCTAGCTAAGTAACCACTACATTTGTTGTTGTAGTAGGTGCCTAAAAAAATGCTTGTTGATAGACAGCATTTTAACCAATCTATCAATCAACCATAAAGCATTTACTGAATACTTACAATTGAGCTAAACTGTGACCTTAGAAAGAAAAGCAAACACTATCCTTGCATTTGGATATTGATAATCTAATTGGAGAAGACAATGAATAAATAAATAGATACAAGCAAGATCTATACAGATTTAGAACCCTCTTGGGTTTGCAAATGGAGGGGATCATCCTCTAAGTTCGGAGCAGTTGGAGATATCCTCTGAGGATAGTTTTGGAGGGTTGATGAGGTTACCCTACCCCTCACAAGGCACAACCAATCTGTTTCTGACACAGGAGTTATCTTCTGTTTGTTTATTTTTCCTTTGAGACAGGGCCTCATAAGATCTCTAAAGGGAGTTGGTGTCCTGCCTCTTTCCCCGCACCTGCTCCTAGTCTAGTTGCAAATGTCTCAAGAAAGTTCAAATATTAATGATTCAGTTTTATGAAATCAATCTAGGACTCCTTATTACTTAGCATTACCTTTTTGGGTGGGGTTAATAAATCTCATTCATATTTGATACATATTTGCTCTCTGGGAAACCTTTACAAAACTTTGTCTCACTCTACCCCCAACATCCAGTACCCTCCCCCCCACACACACACATTGCTTATACTAAAGCCAAAAGTAGAATTTTTCCTCAAGAAACTTAGGTGGGGTGGAGTCAAAGCACTGAAAGGCTGGCTCCCCTTCTCTGAAGAGATAGGCCACCCCAGAGCAATGAAACCAGAGAAAACAATCAGCACAGACCAAAGCTAAGGAAACACTGGAGGTTCCTGGTTCAGTGTTACAGTAGACATTCATTCAAGAGGACCTGAGCTTAAATATAGCCTCAGACATGTACTCACTGCGTGACCCTGAGCAAGTCACTTAACTTGTGTCTACCTACATGCCAGAATTGTTGCAAGGGTTGTTGTGAGTATCAAATAACATAATATTTGTGAAGTTAACACAGAGCCTGGCACAAAGTAGGAACTTAATAAATGCTTGATGAAACAAAACAACAACAACAACAAAAAAAAAACAAGCAACCCCCTCCACCAACTCCATCCTACACCTAACCACAACGCGCCCCCCCCCAAAATAAAACCTAGCTCTCTAGTCTCAGTCCAGAGGTTGCTGGCTTGGTAAGTGCTAGGCCCGTCTCTTCTAAGAAAGGAAGGCATTAGAAGACCTCATGCAGATGTTGCAATGAGAACAGGATCTGAAGCAAGCCAGAGAAACTAAGAATCAGAAGTAAGAGGGGAGAGAATTCCAGGCAAGAAGGAAGGATAGAGGATGCAAGGGCACAAAGTTGGAAAATAAAACATTGGGTGAGAGTAACAGCAAGCGTATTGTTGTGACTGTGTCCCAGAGTGCGTAGAGAGGAGTAAGGAATAAGAAGACTGGAAGGGTAGAAAGGGATCAGTTATGAATACCTTTGCGGGTGAAATAATATTATGCAATTGTTACCTTTGCTGTGCCTTCCTCTTAGTTGACATTTTGATAAAAAGTTAAGGAAGGCATCTTGGTTGACTTAGCAATGGGAAATAAACACCCAGAGCTACGGAGCTACTGCTTGCTGTGTTAAAAATAGAAAGGTAAACATAGTGGCTTGCAAACAGCTCCTGTGGGGAAATCTCAACTTTCTGGAGTTGAGCGCAGATGGAAGGGAAGCAAGCCCAGAGAGAAAGTGAGAGCTTGTGCTACAATCACATGGAGCATTGGTAGTCTAGAGAAAGTGATGCTTCTAACCAGATTATAGAGTAGGCAGAGGAGAGGGGACAAGAATGATTAATTCCCATGATGTGATTTGTCAAGGCATGGTTAAAGGCATTGAGGTGAAATGTGTACTGGCTGACTTAGCTCTTTCATTAATGAGAGAATCTGTTAATAATCATGAAATTTCCTTGGCAATGGAAGAGAAGGATGCTCTGGGTAAAAGTCTTAAGAGGATCTCTGGCAGTTTTTCATTCATAGCTATTGGCTATTCAAATAATTAAGAAATTCCTCATCTGTGCTTTGAAGTTTCAGACATCAACTTGTCAATGCTGCTCTTCAGTTTTTCACATGTTTGAATGTTAGTAAAAATTAAGAGAAGTAGCCAGTAGGACCAATACTAAAGCAAAATCTAGTTATATTAAATAAGGAACAAAGGATGGAAGTGACAAAGAAACAGATTTTGCTTTGGTATAAGGAAATATGTCTTAAAAATTAGAGCTATCTCAAAATATATTTTTGTTGTTTTCAGTCATTTTTCAGTCATATGTGACTCTTCATGAACCTATTTTGGGGTTTTCTTGGCAAAGGTATTGGAGTAGTTTGCCATTTCCTTCTCCAGATCATCTTAGACATAAGGAAACTGAGGCAAACAGGGTTAAGTGGCTTGCCCAGAGTCACACAGCTAGTTCAGTATCTGATGTAAGAGTTGAACTCAGGAAGACTCTACTTCCTGACTGTAGGCCTGGAACTCTATCCAAAATATAATAGGATCTCTTAAAAGTCTTGAATTTTTCATTATGGGTATTCTTCTGGTGAACATGGTTATGCCCTATTTGCATAGCCTCTTGAAGAAGGATTTTTTAAAATTTAGATTTAGGTTACGCATTTTGCCATGTGAGGTTTGCTCCAATTCTGAGATGCTATAATTCTCTGATTTACTTAAGAGTCCTCAAGAATTGTATTGGTGATGCTCTTTAACCAGATCTTAGCAGAGGTGGAGGAGAGGGGACAAAAACGATTAGTCCTCATGATGTGATTTTTCATAAAGTGCTTAAAGAATGTGTACCTTTTATCCTTTAAAGGCTCTTCCCAGGAGCCTAAACAGTTTTTCCAATGTGTAGTATTACTCCCTATCTCTCCATACACAAAAAAGCAATTGGGTGCTGCTAGAGAGTAAAGCAACCCTGCTCCAGTGAATGTCACATTCCAGTTATGTTGTGCAGTCCCCCAGACTTTTAGCAGAACTCAAAGATTGAATTCTTCCCACAAAGAGCAGTATCTCAAAGTTACTATGGAGCAGACATTGTTCCCTTACCTACTGAACTTTATTCTCAGCACAGCCTACTGGCATCTAGGACCAGTAAAAAGTAAACTCTGGGTTTGTTCCTTGTGAAGGGAATTGTGATTTTCATATTAATTGATATGATATGTGTAATAAATATACTAATAATTAGAATTCTCAAGACTATTCTAGCTTGTGAGTAAGAATTAACAATGCAGCTTGAAATGACCAATCAAATGCTTGACATTCTTGTGCTTAAGTGAAGCAAATCAAAGATTGTAGAATCTGTTCCCATTGCAGAACTCTGCCTCTGTGCCCTAGGGAAGGTGGTCCTTACCCCCAAATATTTGACTCCAGAGTTGCTATATTGTTCTCCACTCATGGGCTTCTGATAGGAAACTGCTTAGACCCTTCGAATTACTGTTTGTAAACCATCTTCTGCCCTCCTTCCCACTTGTGATTTATCTATATAATCTCTGTCTTTACTTCAGCAAGGTGGAATTCTGATCAGGAGAATTTCCGATTTTCAAATCTGCTCCTCATAATGGAACTAATTAATTAAATGACTACCTAATTACTGGTATTTTGTCTCTGGCCTATGATTTCATCATTCTCAGGTTAGAAACTGGCTCAATAAAATCCTATTAACATCCTACTTGATTGATTCTGTGCCAAGTTACTCTTTGGATTTGGGTCCTAGGGTGCCTGGCTTAAAGCCAGGTCCATGGACTGATTGAGAAGCTTCTCTGTTGCTAAGTTACCTATGTTCTCCACTGGTCCCAGTCATGGTACAACCACGGTTCCTTGGAAATGTAGATTTATGTGCTGCCTCTCTCTCTTTCCTGCCTAACTTATTTCCCCAGCTCCTTCTTAAAAGGCAAATAACACTATTGATAAAGATAATAGTATTTATATAGAATTTGATATTTTAATATAATGCTTTACATATTGGGCAGCTAGGTGGCATAGATGATAGAAGACTGGGCTTGGAATCAGCAAGACTCATCTTCCAGAGTTCAAATCTGGCCTCAAACATTTACTAGTTGCATGACTGTGGTTAAGTCACTTAACCTTGTTTGCCTCAGTTCCTCATCTTTAAAGTGAGTTGGAGAAGGAAATGGCAAACCACTCTGGTATCTTTGCAATAAATCCCCCTAAAATGGGGTCAAGGAGAGTTGGACATGACTGAAATGACTGAACGTTACATATATTATCTCATTTGATCATCAAAACAGCCTTCTTATTTAACCCCATTTTAGAAGTGAAAAATTATAGTCAGAGAGAGATTAAGATGAAACAACTTGCTAAAGGAATCACACAGTTAATAAGAATTTATATAAGATTGAAATCCAGGACTTCCTGACTCCATTTGACCCCTCTATTTATTATACTCTGGTGCCTACAAAAGAATTATGTGAATTTGTGTCAGTCAAAACCAAGGCCTCATTACGGGTGTAGTGAAGACATTATGCCTCATCCCTGTCCAGTACACTCTCTGGACTTTCTTTATAATGTCCCAGCTCCTTGTCCAAAATCTTCGGTCCTGCCATGAAATTCACTCACTGGATATACCCTCTTTCTCCCTCCCTCCTTCCTCCCTCTCACTGGATGGATATTTTAAGAACCTCCATTTAGGAACCAGAACAGACAATTCTCATTCCTCTCTGGATTGTACTTTGGATGTTCTCCACCATGCAGTTGTGGGCCGGAAGCAGCTCACTCATACCAGCTACTAAGAGCATGTTGTTAAATTTTCAGTGTGAGGCTTTACACCTCAGAAATTGACAAAGGCTACAAATCATGGCTTGATTCTTGATTTTGATGATTGTTTGGACTTAAGAACATAGAGAAAAAATAATGATGCAGATCATGCTTAAACATATGTCCTATGTACATTATTTCCCCCATGCTGAAATGTAGCTTTTTTGAGTTTTATTGATGTTTTTGTGTTAATATAAACATATTTAGTCAAAACAAAAAATAATTTAAAGATTGAAGCTCTTCTTTTTGTAGTCCCTGACATGACAAGTTCATGAGCCAAGGTACTCAAAAGGCTATGAAAATTAATGACCATATTCCATAATAATCTACTGAATCCTATAATAAAAAGGTATTGTCCCTTTGAAATATGTTGCATAGCATACGTTTAAAATCAGTGACAACACTCCCAACCTCAGCTAGGAGAATTAAGAACCCTACTTAACTGTCCTATGTAGCCCTGGGCCTGCAGCAGAGATGCCTGTATCCTCCCTAAATAAATGCTTTCCTAGATACACTGTCAAGTACCTAACTACTGATACAGCCCTGAAAGTAAATTGTGATGGAAGTAGAAATAATGCAGAGTAATGGCATTATTTTTTTCTAATGTGGCTTTGATCACTAGTAGCATGTTTACCATGATGTTTAAAAGAAACATCCTATTGGGCATGATTAATTAAGATGACTTTTTCCCCGTAAATAAACTAGTTCTGATAATTCCTCTGGATGAATTCTGCAAAGAAGAGTCCTGTTTCATTTACTAGTGTACCATGCTGTTTGGCAGGCCCTTGCAGCATTGATTTAATGAGTTAGTATGCCTTTATAAGAATACATGAGTTTTACTTCCGGACCTACTAATGCGAAGTTGAGCAGTAATTAACTGAGAATGATTAGATGCATGAGATTTAAATCAAGGATATTGTGTCTAAAAAAGTGATAAAAATGGAAATGGCCCAATAAGAGCAGCTGTTCATTAGAAAAACAAAAGGAAACTACTGATAAGGAATCTTCAACTTGGTACTCTAATCCTTCTAAAATGACAGGCTTATACAACTGAGAACAAGATAGGAAAGAGAGGGCATTCTTGGAGAGTAATCAAGCTTGTCACAGAAAAGTGAGGTGCAATTCTGAAACCAGATAGGGAACCCAAAATGTCTTGATCTGTTGCCGCAGCAAAAATTTGCTGCTGTATGTAGAGCATTCTACTTTCTGTATTACACCCTAGGCTTTCAAGCATTGAGAAACAAGGACAGCACAAATAATTGAAATTTGGGTGATCGAAATTAATGTTTAACATATCTGCTTCTTCCTTTAAAAAATTACAACCAAAAATGAAGTAGAGTGATTTCTTTGACTTCTTTTCCTATTTCTTTTTATCTTTTGCTGAGTTTATGGAATAGGTATCAGGAAATAGTGATATGCTCAAAGTTAGGTTTAGCCAGAGTTAGGTGGAAGAGGAACAGAGAAACACAATAACAGATAGATAGATAGATAGATAGATAGATAGATAGATAGATAGATAGATAGATAATGTAGATAGATAGATAGCATATAGGGTCCCAGAACATTCGGCAGTTGGTGTTATCAACTCCCAACTTCTACACAGATGGTAGGACAAGGTTTCCCATTAGTCCCATCATCTTGTATTTAACAATCCTCTCTCCCCTATTATCCTGAAGTTCTGACTTTTGCATCTTTTAGAAATACAATTATAGGGCCAGTTGTAAAAACTGATATTAATAGTCATTAAGTCATGAAGGTAGGGCACAGATTAAAGGGAAAATGGTTGCTTAGTGATCTCATTTAAAGGGGTTTTTCTGTCTTTGTTTAAAAAATGTTTCTTCCTTGCCACTGCTGAAGTTTGGAGAACTATATTAACAACTCTCCCTGATTTGGGGACCCATTGCCCAGTTGTTTCTCTTTCTCTTGCTGCCAGCTTTGGGATCATTAATATATGCACCTGATGGAGGTCAAGGACAAAGTGTTGGAACCAAAAACAATGTCTTTTGTTGAGTATTTGGCCAAAGGTTGTCTTGAATGCAATGTTTAAAAAACTAGCTAAATTGAGGCAAGATTATTTATGGACTGTATGTCTGTCTTCTCTCATTATTGACTGTTCAGGATATTCACTTGAGGTCCCCTTAAAATTTTTGGATATTTATCTTCCCATAAATCTATTTTTTCAACTCTTCTCAATTTGGCTTTATGTTGCTATTCATCCTTCTTCCTCAAAGAGGACCAATGATATCAGGAGGGTGATGTCTTGACTTGCAGGTAAATTGGATTTAAGTGAGGCAGAGTTGTGTCAAAGAATCAGTATATATTTAAAGTATCTATTATTATTTATTTTGTGAGGAGTGATATCTTTTGATGAAGCGGTACCGCATAAGAGATAGAAAACTATCCTTGGGATATGAAAACTCAGTTTCAATACTACCTCTTATACATATGAGCTGTGACCACTTAACTTCTCAGTGATCAAATCAATTCAAAGACAAGTTAGATATGAATTGTTGATCTGCATTAGCGGAGAAAATTTCCACATTTTGATTTCCTCAGACTAAAGACATCATAGATCCAGTCCATATAAACACAAATATAATACCCTACATATGTGCATACATATATATGTACACACAGGGATTCTCTTGTACTGAATCCTGATTTTAGTTTAAAGGCAAAAAAGAGTCAAGTCAATTACACTATACCCCTCTGTTCCATTAGCAATAGAAAGTATTTATTGCATTCCTCAAGTAGACATGCTTTGATTGAACCAGAGAGTTTGATATCAGTGAGAATTAGAAGTCTGGAATAGCTGTTTTGAATTTTATACTCATCTGTTATATGACAGTTCATCTTTTCAATGCTAATAATATAATTGAAGAATAGGAAGAAGAAATGGTATTATCTCAGCTATAAGCTTCTCAAAGGTAGGCCGGAATATGTACTTGACCATGTGGAAGGACACATGCTCAGGTCTACAATGGCCTGGTCACCTGAGAATAGGAAACTAGTTACACTGAAATGAGCTACCAAAGAAGAGTATGGCATATCTATATGGGTATTATGAGTCTCAAATGAGAAAAATGGATGTAAAGTGCTTGCAAATCTTAAAAGCATTGTATAAATACTTGTCATAATTAGTTGTAGTAGTAGCCTACAATCACCAGGCCTCTGGCCTAAAAACTTCATTGCCTGAGCATTCTCCTGCACATCTGATGAGCTCAAGCAATATTCCTAGTGTAACAAGGGAATATTCTGGTAAATATTTAACAACTCGACTGTAAATATCTAACAACTTCACAAAAGTTGAAGGGATTCAGGAATATTGAAAAATATCTTTGTAATTTAATTTGCCCAACAAAACAAGCCCTGATTTGTGGCTTTCAGTAGAAAGTGTAGAAATTTCAGAAAATTTCTGATTTCTGAGGTAAACATGTTCACACTGAAAATTTAACAATTACCTGTATTACATGCAATTCTATTCATATAAAATAATAATAATAATAAAAGACTTGTCTGCCAATTGTTTCCAAGGAAAAACACTCTAATAATTAATCTATGGTGCTTACTTCCATTTCAATGTTTCATCAGTGACATAAATTGGGGAGTTGAAATTGAGAACTAGTTTTACCAAATATTTGAGATCTTTGTTTGGAAAATGTTCAAGTAATTGCCATTCAAGTCAACAAATATTTATTAAGTGTATATTCTGTGGGAAATGCTATGCTTCACCTTCGGGATGCAAAGACAAAAAAATATTTGATATCTTTCATCAATTTAGTTATCCTTTTTTCTGTCTTCTCATTTCTTGGGTCAGCAATTTGCTTTATCTTATTAAATATGTGTGTGGAAAAAATGTCATGCCTATTGATTGATTTATCCACACATTTTAGCAAGCTTATTGAAATTGCAAATTTAATCTTGCATTTACTAATAAACAGATGATTATTGTAGTCAATTGCTGCCTTGTTCAATGAGCCTGATCTATCAGTCCTTATCACACTACTTTGGAGCGGCTCAGAGAAATAATTGGTGGCAGAAGACACTTGGCAATTCTTGATTGTGAAATTGTCCTGATATAGATATTAGTCTTACGTGTCTCTTTTAATTTCTAAACATCCTGTTGATCTTCAGATTTGCATGAATACCATCTCCCTGTCAAGGATTATGCTCCCACAGTCTATTGTGAACAATGTAAAAGAATGAATTGGGCATTGTGTTAATGATCTGTAAGGAGGAATCTTCTTTCTCAGAGGAAAGCTAGTCAGTGATAGCTGGAATCTGTGGGTCAGTGCATCTGTTTCACAGCATGCTTGTACCTCATCACCATACTAAAACATTAAGGCATAACAAGGTAAGTTATTCAAACATATGTTTTAATTTGAGTCCAAGAGATAGAGAGATAATCTATGTGCATATTAGAAAACACATGCAGTTCCACAGAATGTGATAGAGGAATCATCAAGTTCTCATCAAAGGATATATGTCTTTTTTGGCTCATTTTTCCCCATAAAAATGAGTGTCTCTGAATAAAAAGCAATTTAATTTCAACAGAGAAAGAAAATAATCCTTGATACCTAATATTCATTGTTTGATTTGATTTTAATAAGTAATAAGATTAAGAGAAAGTACTAAGGATGCAATTTGTTTAAAAAATTTCATTTGCATGGTTGCTGTGGTTCATTTTAAGACTGTTTCCTATTATTTTTATAATAGTTCTAGGAATAGAAAATTCTAAAATGTAAATCGAATATGCTTTTTGTGATTGACACTTATTGGGGTTGTTCACTGAAATTTAATCAAATTTGAACCAACTGTAGGCCATATGATTGACTATTTAAAATATTCTTGAATAAGTGAAAAGTACATAATATAAAGAAATTTGATCCTTTTGAACAATGGAAAGATCACTGTTTCTGGACCTGGGTACAAATCCCATATCTGATGCTTATAAGCTTGGGCAAATCATTTAACCTCCATGGACCTCAATTTCCTCAACCGTAAGGTGAAGGGATTGTATGAGATGGCCCCTGGGGTCACTTCCATCTCTAAGTCGATGATGCTATGATCAAACAAATGGATTATATTTAGCAAACTTGGGAACTTTCTGGAACATGGCTGCTATTGCAAATTTAATGTGGTATATATGCCACTTTTCTGTTTCAGCTGAGGTTGATTTATTTTGTAACCCAGGGTTCAGCCTGGGCTTTTGCATAAAACTGTCCTCATTGGTCGAGAGAATGATTTCTTTACCCTACCTTCATAAGGGTCATGAGAAATTATGGAAAGGTTGAGAGAGGAGAGTTCATCCAGCTTCTGCCTTTGAAAGAAGAAACATTATTCTAGGTTCATTTTGGAAAGAGTGTCCTGAAGATCTCTCTCTCTCTCTCTCTCTCTTTCTCTCTCAATGAAATATTCTCCCAGTGAGAAAGATCATGTATTTTGTGTATTGCCTGATATAATCTAATACTGGATAAATGGGTTTATTTGATATGTAATGCACAATAATAATTTCTAACATTTATATTGCGGTTAGCAAATACAGAGAACTGTGCTTAGTGCTTTAAAAGTATTATGTCATTAGATCTTTACAACAACCTTGTGAGATAGGTGCTGCTATCCCTGTTTTACAGTTGTGGTAACTAAGGAAAAGAGATGGTAAGTGACTTGACCAGGGTCATATAGCTAATAAGTATATAAGACTGGATTAGAACTCAGGTCCTCTTTATTCCAGGCCTAGTGCTCTATCCATTAGCTCCTAGCCTGTTTAGTGGGGAGCAATGAGGAAATGAGGCATACATTTTAAAATATCTCATTCTGTCAGGACTTTCCTCAAGCAAAACTGACTTAAACCTTAATTCCCAATGATTAGTTATCTTCAGTATTACATGCTCACTCACATGTATACCCTGATGCTTTTCTCCTGGATCCACTTTCAAAACCCTCCTTTTTCTCCATCACCCCAACCCATAAAGCATTCTTTTTTGTTATGCCCCAATGTAGAGACTACCATGGACTTAGAACCGTGCCATTCAGAGATGGCACATCTCATAAAGTCTCTTCACTTTTACTATACCCAAAACTAGAATCAGTCTACGAAGAGAACACCGTATCAATCACTCACTCCATCACGCTATCTACCAGCACGAGTCGGAGCTACCTTCCCTTTCCCTGTACTCATTGAATCAAGGTTAACGTCAAGGCATTCCCAACCCTCTGGGGGATCGACTCCCAATATCCACAAACAGATTCAAACCAAGAAACTCCTATAGACCAAGAACAACGTGATAGATATTTCGACCTAAACATTATAACGTATAAACTACTCACAGACTCCTTTCTCGGCTTCCACATAGCCTAGCCAAAGTCAAACCCATGCCTGACTCTAATGTCCCTATTTATAATATCCCAATTAGGCATGATACAACTTTTACCTAAACTCTTCCAGTAACCAAGAAGCTGAGACCTCTAAAAGCAAAATTCATTCTGGATTTGAATTCATTCAATCGATGGATAAATTTTTTAAAGGTCTACTGTGTGTTGGATATGTATTAAGCACAGTATTCTTTCTGTTAGGAATACAACTTTTGTTGGGAAGTATTTTTCTTGTTTTTTTTCTTATTCTGTTGGCTCCCTTTTATTTGCCACAAATTTTCCACTATGAAATTTGTACTCATTGTTTTTTGTTCTGGCCTCTGGTGCCAAACTAAGCATAACAGTTTTTGAGGCGCATAACTTTAATTCTAGATTATTAATGTTTACCAGTATCCTGTGAATATTTTGTCCAGAACCAAATACAATACTTCAAATGTTTTCTGAGTATAAGAGGGCTATCATTTGCCCCTCACCCCCGCCTCATTTAAAAAAAAACTAATATCTGTCATTTAACTATATATTAAGAGCACGTTACCTTTTGGAGGGGCAGGAGGTATCCTCCATATCACACTATTGATTCAAACAAAGCGTGCAGTTCACTAAAATCACCAAATGATTTTGTATGGGAATTTCATTAAGACACATTTTTGCCCCCTTTTTTTAATCTCCTTCCTACGTCTTTCCTGTGCGGTAAGGCACCCAACTGAGTGTGTATGTTATTCCCTCCTTAGGTCAAATCTGAAGAGAGCAAGACTCACTCATTCCCCCTCACCTGCCCCCTCTTCCCTCCAAACAGAAATGCTTTTTCTTGACACTTTCATGCAAGATACTTTACCCCATTCTTTGTCTCCTTTTCTCCCTCTCTCAATATATTGCTCTCTCATCCCTTAATTTGATTTTTGATTTTATTTTATTTAGACATCATCCCTTCATATTCAACTCACCCTGTGCCTTCTATCTACACATATATATGTATATATATATATATATGTGTGTGCGTATATATGGTATATGTGTATATATATATACACATGTGTGTATATATATATATATATATATATATACATATATACATATTCCCTTCAGCTACCCTAATACTGAGGTTTCATGAATTATAAACACCACCTCTCCATGTAGGAAGGTAAACAAAACAGTTCAACTTTAGTAAGTCCCTTCTGATTTCTCTTTCTTGTTTACCTTTTCATGCTTCTCTTGTTTCTTGCGTTTGAAAGACAAAGTTTCTATTCAGCTTTTCTTGATTCTTGTGTTTGAAAGTCTGGTCTTTTCACTGAGAAAGCTTGAAAGTCCTCTATTTTATTGAAAATCCATATTTTACCTTGGAGCATGATATTCAGTTTTGCTGAGTGGGCGATTCTTGGTTTTAATCCTAGCTCCTTTGACCTCTGGAATATGACATTCCAATCCCTTTGATCCCTTAATGTAGAAGCTACTAGATCTTGTGTTATTCTGATTTTGTTTCCACAATACTCAAATTGTTTCTTTCTGGCTGCTTGCAGTATTTTCTCCTTGATCTGGTAGCTCTGGAATTTGGTGTCAATGTTTCTAGGAGTTTTCTTTTGGGGATCTTTTTCAGGAGGCAATGGGTGGATTCTTTCAATTTCTATTTTACCCTCTGGCTCTAGAATATCAGGGAAGTTCTCCTAGATAATTTCTTGGAAGATGATATCTAGGCTCTTTTTCTGATCATGGCTTTCATGTAGTGCAATAATTTTTAAATTATCTCTCCAGGATCTATTTTCCAGGTCAGTGGTTTTCAATGAGATATTTCACATTGTCTTCTGCTTTTTTATTCCTTTGGTTCTGTTTTATAATATTTTGATTTCTCATCAAGTCACAAGCTTCCACTTGCTCCAATCTAATATTTCAGGTACTATTTTCTTCAGTGGTCTTTTGGACATCATTTTCCATTTGGCTAATTCTACCTTTCAAGGCATTCTTCTCATTGGCTATTTGGAGCTCTTTTGCCATTTGAATTAGTCTATTTTTTAAGGTGTTATTTTCTTCAGTATTTTTTGAGGTCTCCTTTAGCAAGTTATTGACTTGTTTTTTATGGTTTTCTTGCATCACTCTCATTTCTCTTCCCAATTTTTCCTCTACTTCTCTAACTTGCTTTTCCAAATCCTTGTTGAGCTCTTCCATGTCCTGAGATCAGTTCTTGTTTTTCTTGGAGGCCTTTGATGTAGGCTCTTTGACTTTTTTGACTTCTTCTGGCTATGTGTTATGGTCTTCTTTGTCTCCAAAGAAAGATTTCAAAGGCTGAGTCTGAATCTAAGTCTGTTTTTGTTGCCTGGCCATGTTCCCAGTCAGCTACTTGACCCTTGAGTTTTTCCTTAGGGTATGACTGCTTGTAGAGTAGAGAGTACTTTGTCCCAGACCTCGGAGGCTGTGCTGTTCTTTTCATAGCTATTTCTACACAGCAAACTCTGCCACACCAGTGCTCCTCCTCCCCTAAGAATTGCCAACCTGAACCATGACTCAGATCTTAAGCACGCTCTGCACTATTGCTTAGATCCACCACTTAATTCCTCCCAGCAGGTGGGCCTGGGGCCAGAAGCAACTGCAGCTTTAGTTCTGTCCTCAGAGCTACACTACCTCTGCTGCCCCTGGGGTGGTGGACAAACCACTAACTCCTTTCACTCTGCCCAGCAGCTTTTCCCACTAACCTTCTCTGTTGTCTTTGCTGGGATGATAGAAGGGAGGGCAGATAGGGGGAGGAGGTAATCAAAAGCAAACACTTTTGAAAAAGTACAGGGTCAAGGAATAAAAATTGATAAAGGGGGATAGGATAGGAAGGAGCAAAATATAGTTAGTCTTTCACAACATGAGTATTGTGGAAGCGTTTTGCATAATCATACACATGTGTCCTGTATTGAATTGCTTGCCTTCTTAGGGAGGGTGAGTGGGGAAGGAGGACAGGAGAGAATTTGGAACTCAAACTTTAAAAGCAGATGTTCAAAAAAAAGTTTTTGCATGCAACTTGGAAATAAGATGTACAGGTAATGGGGCATAAAAATTTATCATTCCCTACGAGAAAGTAAGGGAAAAAAGGGGTGGGGGCAATGGAGGGTGTGTTGTTAAGCAAAATTGTATCATTAGCATGGCTTTTGTTTCTTTTGAGTGGAAGTACTTTCAGCTGTTAAGTGCTAAGCCCCAGGCCCAGGGCCCTGTCAGGTGTGAAACCTGTGTGGGTGTGGATTGGTGACTTAGGAGGGGCCAGCTCAGGAACCAATGGTCTCTGGTCGTTGAGGCAGGGCTTGAGAATGCCACAAGCTCGGCTGCAAGGAGGGGTGAGCCGGGAGACAACTTCAGCAGAAGCAGAAGCTGCTGCGGAAGCCGGAAGCTGTGGAAGCAGGAAGCTGCGGAAGCCAGAAGCTGCAGAGGCAGGAAGCTGCAGAAGTAGGGCTTACCCAAGTGTGAGCAGGAACGTGAGGCCAGCAAAAATGATTTGGCTAAATGCTATCTTGTTTTTCTGTGGCCTCCTGGTTGCTCTTGTGAGGTGGGCTTTCTGGGCCTGGAGTCTTTTTGTCAAGATGTTGGAATGGGGAGGCTGGTTCAAGGTTCTGCTGCGGTGGGGCCTAAATAAATTTCTTGTTGTTTTCTCCTTAGAGAATCTCTCATACCTTGTGATTTTGGACCATTCAAACATATACATGATTATATTTGAGATCATAAATTCGGCCTTGCTACTACAGGGGGGAATGGGGCAACAGAAGGGAGGGTTCACTGGGGAATGGGGTAATCAGAACATATGCCATCTTGGAGTGGAGTGATGGTAGAAATGAGGAGAAAATTTGTAATTCAAATTCTTGTGAAAATTAATGCTGAAAACTAAAAATATTAAATAAATAAATAATGACTTTATAAAGACACATTTTTCCATCTCATATTCCTAAAGATAATTTTTTTTTAAAATTTCAAGTGTAGGACTTTATTTAGTCATTACTACCTTTTGTCTTATTAGATTAAATATAAGCCTTTTGATTTTTTTTCTGGGTTTTGACTCTGTCATCTAATGTCTTGGCTACACCCCTCACTTTTCTGTTATTTGAAAATTAAATGTGTAAACCCTTGCCCTGCTCTCCTAAAAATTACGTGTTCCAGGCTAAGCACAATCCACTAAAGACCTACAATAGTGATCTTTTTTCAAGTTGATAAGGTTTTATCAATGATTATCTCAATCGATCCTCACAACAGACTTGTGAGATAGGTGATATTATCACCATTTTACTGTATTAGAGCTACTTGTTGGTCTGGACATTCAACCAATTCCACCTATTATTTAGTTCACATTGCTCTTTATTTTCTTCAAAAATACTATGAGAGATGTTATTAGGTGCTTTGTTAAATCTATCAAAAAGGTAATGAGGTTAGTTCTATTTCTGATAAATTTATACTAGCTCTTTATTTAAAGCACCTTTTTTCCCCTAGAATTCTTTTCTTTTTTAAATACTTACTAACCATCTCTTTAATGATATGTTCCAGAATTGTGACAAGGATAGATATGTGAAGTACACTGACCTATATTTTGAAAGTTCTCTCTGTCTCTGTCTTTCTCTCTGCCTGTCTCTCTGTCTCTCTCTCTCCCTTTCTCTCCTTCCCTCCCTCCCTCATTCTCTCCTTTCTCTCTCTTTGTCTCCTTTGAACCAGTTCTTCCTTCCACATAGCAATGTAGACCATCATTATATTCCAATGTATGAGATTAAATTTTTATAAATTAAGAAGGAAAAATCCATGATCCAAGGAAAAATTTCCATGACATAGAAATAGAATTATGCTGAAATTTTTTTAAACAAATAACTTATTAAAAATTTAATATTTAGCATCAATATACTTAATTAAATCAGGTTAGTAAATATTTACACTTGAATTTAAAGGAATAAATAATATAATGACCTTTTAATTATTACTTCTACTTATTTTTCATTAAGATTTGTTACCAATTTTCATACTCTTTTCCTCTCCTATAATAATAGTTAATGTATACTCTGTTCTCTGAATCTAATTTTTTAGCTTTAATTATTTCCTTAAATATACTTCTTTGTGATAGACAAACTTGCTAATCTCATCTATGGTCACTCAAGGATCACCTACATTGATTGTTTTAGTACCTGTCATTTCTTTCAATACATTAGGATTTGTTAAGTCTAGCGAGCTGGATAGCTTTCTAATTCTCATGGTTTTGACTTTCAATTGGCCATCTTTGTTATACTTTGGAAAGTCCGCATCTAAAATCACTGTCCATCCACCTGAAGCAATAGCTCTGTCTCTTCCTTGTGACAATAGTTTTCTTCCAATATAGTTTTTTTGTTTGTTTGTTTTAAAGAGCTGGGGTTTTTTTGTTGTTTGTTTTGTTTTTTATCTTTAGTATTTTTTGCCACCCTCAAGTAATTCTGAGTGTTAGCCCCCTGGTATTGCTTTTATCGGATCATGTCATGTTTCTGTATTGTTCATCTTCTCAGAATGGTTTTAAACCCTTTGGAGGGGCAGCTAGTTGGCACAGTGAGTAGAGCACCAGCCCTGAAGTCAGGAGGACATGAGTTCAAATCTGGCCTCAGACACTTGACACACCTACTAGCTGTGTGACCTTGGGTAAGTCACTTAACCCTAATTGCCCTGCCTTCCCTCTCTTAAAAAAATCTGGATTATTCACTGAGTTCCCTGACCATCCAAATTACTCACTTAAACAATTCTTTCTTTTTTTCCATCCTCCAGAATTGTTTTTATTTAGAGTTATAAAATTTCATTTTTAGACCCTCTCAGATCTCCTTGGTTCACTTTTCTCATACAATTTTAATCCAAGGAATCTGTTTATCCTTTCTTTGAATCCTTTGAAATCTATGATCCTAAAAGTCAAATGAATTTAGTAAGCCCTTATTATATGCTAGGTACTGTACTATGGGTATGGAGGAGAAGAAATCAGCTTGGGGCAGATAGGTAGAGCAGGGAATAAAGGGACAGACCTAGAATCAGGCATACATGAGTTCATTTCTGGTTTCAAATACTCACTAGATGTGTGATGCTCTGAAAGTTATTTAACCTGTTTGCCTATTCTCCTCTTCTATTAAAATGGGGATAATAATAGCATCTACTTGCCAGAGTTGTTGTTAGGATCAAATAAAATAATATTGTAAAGTGCTTAGTACATAGTATGGCACATAAAACACTAAGTAAATATCAACTATTATTGTTATATGGAAAAAGTATTTAAGTATTTATTTAAGGAGCTCACAGTCTAATGGGGGAGACAAAAATGAACAATTATGTACATGTACAATATCTTTATTTGTATGTATATATGTGTTTTAATATGTGTGTATGTGTATTTATTTGTGTGTGTTGTAATGACAAATTAAATTTGAAGATCTTTCCCATCCATTAATAAGCCATGTGACCTGCCTATGTCACAGGAAACTCGAGTCACGTGTGGTGGGAGGAGCTTGCTGAGAGGAAAAGGAAAATGTATCACAGAAAATGCTCAGAGGAAGAGCAGGTAGAGCTGAAGGAAAGAGCAGAATTGTGTGTGCTGTGAGTGCGTGCGTTGGTGGTAAGGCCACAGCAGGGGGGGCAGATGGCTTTGGGATGGCATGATTCTCTGCTGTGATATTGTGTATTGAATTCTTCGCTGCTATAATGGATTGGGCTTACTGGTTTTAGGATCTGGTTCCCTGGTGTCTGAACAAATGATTTACTTCTACCTTCTATATGGAGTCTCTTATATTTTGCGATACAGAACCATATAGACATTTTGACAACTATTGTCTATATTGTGATTATTGCCTTAATAATCCATGTGTGTACATACATATAAGTACAGTGAAACATATGGTATATATACATAGTTTTTTGTTTCTCCTCATTAGACTGGGAGCTTCTTGAAGTTATAGATGTTTACATATGTATGTGTATATACACACATAACTGTATTACTATATCTATCTGTATGAAACAACAACATTGTGATATAATATTTGTGGGGCATATTAAATAATACCTATCATTCTCCTTATATAACCTGAATCTGATGCAGGGAGTATAAAACAAGTCAACTATTTTTCTTCTTCAAGTATTATTGATGTCTTTTGATTTTATAACAATGTAATTTCCATACATGCCTCATGCCCAAACTTCCATTCCTAGTGAGCCTTCCTTTTTGAGCAAGGAAGAAGTTAAGCAAAACACAGAGACTGAACTACTGAGTTGGATAGCTTATGTGACATCCCACAGCTTTCTACTTCTCAAAAGAAAAATATAAGGCAAATCTGCCAATAATGTCCCTGGAGTTAAGAGTGGTGATTATAAATTATAAATTAAGCTAATAACTATTTATGTGTACATTTGTGTAGTTATTACATATATTGTTTACTTGGTTCTGCTTGCTTGACACTCTATCAATTTATATTATCTTACCTTGTTTCTGTAAAATCCTAATGGATCCATTGCTAAGGAGCATTAACATTCCATTAGATTTATATACCACAATTTGTTCAATATTTCTTCAACTGATGGGCACCAAATTTAGATAACATTTCTTAATAACAGTTTTCTGTATTTCCACAATTCAGGTGATTTCTAAGGAGATGATTAAATTTCATATAGTACCAATTACATGAAAAGAAGGTAACCTCTTAGAATAAAGAAATGACTTTATTGTGAAAGCTTTTTTTTTATTTACATTGGAGTTTTACCAGAACTCTCTAGTCAATGTCTGGGCCACAGAGTTTCCTTGTAGGTAATGTTGGTTTATAGCAAATTTGCTTTTGTACTTTAATGCATAATTAAACACAAAATATAGAATTCACATCCTCTGCTTTCATTGTTAATACTTCATTTGACTTTCCTCATTGTGAGAAAAATGCTTTAATTTTGTTTGAAGCAGTTTTGAAAAGGTGGCTCAGACACTTTGATAATCAGTTTTCATTTTTTGCTCAAATACTAATAATGCATTTCAATTAAACATGCTATTGGGTAGCATACATACCAGTGATGAACTAGGATGAAATACTAGGGAGAAAATGAACCAAATGCATTTATAGCTCCAATAATTCTTGTATCAAAGATTATTAGAAAACAATGGACATGTATTTAAAAATTCTTTTGACTCACAGTACATTCATAAACCTGAGAGGAATATCTATATTTAAAAAAATTAAACTATGTTCTTTTCTTTTTTTAAAAATCAATGTAGCGAGAAAGTAGACAAAGATTTATTAAGTAGCTACTGTGTATCAAGCATTGGGCTAAATGCTTTAAATATGTTAACTAATTTTTACCCTTACAAGAGCCCTGTAAGGTGCTATTATTATCCCCATTTTACAGTTGAGGAAACTGAGGCAAAGAGAATTTAAGTGACTTACTCAGAGTCACACAACTAGTAAATGTCTGAAGTCAGATTCAAACTCGGGTCTTCCTAACTCCAGTCCCAATGCTCCTTCAGCTGCATCACACAGCTGTCTTATACTTCATCTACCAATATAATACTTTCTTTGCAATTTATAGTCTTAGAGAATAACAAATGGTTGCTATTATTATTAGTAATGAAGATGATGATGATGATGATGATGATGATGATGATGATGTTGATGATGTGACAGAGATGGAATTTGAACTCATGTTTTCTAATCTGGAGACCAGTTTCTGTCTCCTACACTATAGTACCTCTTATAGTCATCAAGCTTGCCTATCACAGAAATGAAAAATTCAAATAGGTGAAAACTCTGTCCAGGAATGTGGAGCTCACCAGCAGTTTATAAGAGAGAACTGAGAGAGAAGCCTCTATAGCTGTGGGAGCTCAGGTGCCAGGGCCAGAGGAAATAATTCCAAAATGGTGGCATTTTAAGCAACATGGGCTCCAGAGCTGGGAATTCAGGATGCCATGGCCAATATGTGATAAGCACAGAGGGATAGCAAAGTTTCCATACAGGATATAGCAGGGATTCCAGAATTTAAAAAAGCATTTCCCAAAAAGAAGTTTCATCAGGAATCAATTATATTTTTTGTTATATTTTATTATATATTTATTATACCTATTTTTATTATATTTTTGTTATATTTTTCATAACATTTCTTTAAAATTCATGAATTGTGCATAATTAAAAACACAGCTAAAGAGGCTATTACTATTTTCCAAAGGCAAACTAAAGAAAGCCTTTAATTATTAAATTTATTTTGGATATAGAGGATCTGTGCATGTGTGTCAGTATAGACGTCAAGGTGACCTGTGGACCAACCCTTTTAGAATATAAGCTTTTTAAGAATATCTTTTTTCTTTATATTTACATCCCTAGAACCTATCACAGTGCTGAGGCCATGATAGGTACTTAATGATTTCCTTTTGAGTCATTAATTCATTTCATTTTTATTTTTGTATCACTAGCACAAAACACCATGCCTAACATGCAGTACTGCTAAATAAATACTTACTAAAGAATTTAATTGGGTCTTCATTAACTATTCTGTGCATATGAGAGAGACAGACAGAGACAAAGACAAAGAGAGGAGAGATAGCAAAAGACAGAGAGAGGAGAGAGAGCGAAAGAAAGCAAGAGAGATGGAAAAAGTTCTATATCAGAAGATCTGGGTTTGAATACTAGATATTCTACTTATTACCTATATGAAATTGGAAAATTAAAAGACTTAATATGGGAAGGATGTGTAATGACAAGCAAAGTGGGACTTTTCTCTGTCTTTTTTTTTCTTTTGGAGTACTTCTTACCACTAAGGCAACCCAGTGTCTTTGACTGAGCCTTCCCTTTGTTTGTAGGAAGGCCCATACACTTTTGCTAACTAGGTCATGAGAGGTGAGAAGGCCTCAAGCCCTAAAAAAGGGTATATATACTCAGAGGATAGCCATGGAACTCAGAATTGAGAATTGACAATCAAATATCTAGAACTCTCAGAACTACAGGAAGTGATGTTTTACTTGGGGGCATACTCATTGAAAGAATGTTGGCTATTTGGCCAGACAAGACTCTGGGTAGCCGTTAGAGCCCCCTCCGGCTTTGAAAACCCAGATGTTGGTGCTTCTCTCTCTGGTAACTGTGTATATATATATACACACACACACACACACATATATGTATATATATGTATATACGTATATATGCATATATGTATATATAATATGTATATATGTATATATGTACATACTGCATATAATATAATATAATATAATATAATATAATATAATATAATATAATATAATATAATATAATATAATATAATATAATATAATATAATATAATATAATATAACATAACATAACATAACATAACATAACATAACATAACATAACATAATATAATATAATATAATATAATATAATATAATATAATATAATATAATATAATATAATATAATATAATATAATATATATATTCCTATGATAAGACAGAAGTCTCTCTGTTGATATGTGTTATTTTCTCTGTTTGTAATTTCTATTTGTATTTGCTCTGAAGTTCAGGGTGCTGACTTTTTTAACTGAACAAAGTGAATTATATGTATATATGTTTAATTAAAGTGAGATATTAAACCCCTTAAAGTTGCTTTGCTTAAAAAAGTAGATCAAAGAACCTGTGCTAACAGCCCTCCTATGTGCAGGTGTTGTTGGTCTTGTTGGCCTTACACAGCCGTAGTAACTTCAAGTAACATTGTTGTTACAGGATGCTAGAAATCATGTATTCTAAACTTATAATTTTATAGTTGGGGAAGTGGGAACCAAGAGGAATTGTCATGTAGCTAGAAACTAACAGAGCTAGCATTAACATACATAGTCTCTGTATCCAAATATAGCTTTCTACTCTACCATGTTGCTTATAATATTTTCCCAAGCTCATTTTCACCTTTAAAATAAGAGAGTTGGACTAGGTGATCTACAAATGGATTTCAACCCTCAAACCTATGAAACTCAGTCTTTCTCTCTTTCACATCAGCTATAATACTTAGAATGCTTACAAAGGGAACAGAGTGCTAAAATCATCATAGTTAATATTATTTTATAAATGGAAAGGAATGAGTGAAGTGACCAATTTAGAATAAATTTCTGTAGTACATGTTTAGCGACAGAGAGTTTTCTACAGTAAATTGAAATAAACAAACAAAAACAAGTTAACTATTTTATTTACAGGTTTATGGAGAGGCTTCTATTTAGTTAGAACCCCATGTAGAAATATAGTTTCTTTCTCTCATTATTTGAATTAGATTATTATATATGTGTGTGTATGTGTATTTGCATATATATATATGTGTGTACATATGTGTGTATTTATATATGTGTATGTGTATATGTATGTACACACATATGTACACATATATGCATACAGACATACATATATATTCATAGAAAATTTGTATAAGTTTAAATTGTGATTTGACTCAATTTCCTTTCATTTTCTCAAATGACAATAAAAAATAAGGTTTTCATAGAGTTCTTCTATGTGAGTTGCTCCCATGTGGCTCCCTAGGGTACAAAAGCCCTCTTTTTAGAGTCTTAGAGGGTAGAATGCCTTCTCACAAGTCCCTCAATGACTTTTGACTCAATCTGGCCTCCTTCCCAGAATCTCTGAAAGCCAGAGTCTTTGGAAGCTGCCAACTACAATGCTTTTCTTGGCTCTCTTTAAAATGGTGAAACAGAATTTGAGGACATGAACTAGGGCCCACCTTTACATGGCCAAAAAAATTTTTCAACCATCCTATGTCTACCCAAGTTTGGGTCATGAGATCATAAAAAGAAAGCAGAAAAAAACCTCAGAAACTATATGGTCGAATTTCTTCATTTTATGAGGAAACTGAAACCCAGTAAGGTTATACGACTTTCCCAAAGAACACCCAGATAACAAAGCCAAGATTTACCCCAGGTCTCATGATTTTAACTTCAGAGCTCTTTACATTACACTGTAATGCTTCAAGGAATGAAATTGCGAGCAGAGGAACTAGATGAAAAATAGGTCCATCATCTGCTGTTCTCTTCTCCTTTCATCACCAAATAGCAGTGCGTGCATGGGCTGACCTAAACCTGTGTCTTCTGCTCAAGCATGCTTGGAGAGTTGGGTTAATCTATCACTACATTGTATGGCTCATGTATAAATTCACTATCTAATTCTAAGCACAGAATGCAGTGTAGAAGCAATATCCTTTTTTAATAGAAGGCTAAATTGAATTTGAATGGTTTCCTCTGTGACTGGTTAGCCCATTGTTTTTCAATATTCTGGCTCCTTATTCACCCTATAAACACAGTGTTATTTCTTTAGCTGTGCAATCATTCAATGGTGTTTGGTAACATATCATCTGAAGTGTTCTCTGCCCATAAGGCTTGTGACAGATTGCAGTACAAAGCAGAAACATGCTCTATTTTATAATCCCAATCCTGCTGTTCTTTAGTATCATCTATTTTGTACTCTCGAGGTGTGTCTATTATGTTTTTATATAGAGCTTGGATAGAATGTTGATTAGATGGTTTTAAAGAAGCTTCTGTCTAAGTCAGCAAGAAGCTTAATAAACTTTCCTTAGAAAAATTTACCCAACTCAATACTACCTTTTGCTAAAGCAAAACAAGTCAGAACAATTCTAATTCATTTTCATAAGTATCAAGAAAAAATATGGACTGCTCTTATTTTTTCAATTCAATTCACCAAATACTTATAAAAATCTAGGTACTGTGCTGAGAGGCAAAGAAAAATGGAACATCACTTCAAGAAGCTAAAACTCTACTGACAGTTCGGCATTTTTTGTCAGTACATATATGACATATCTCATACGTGTATATACATTTCCCACAGTGAAATGGGAATAGAATCAATTTTAGTCAATATTTTGCAATATATACTTGCCATATTCAGTATGTCACTGACTCATTTGCAATAACCCCAGGTACCTCATAGTAGAGTGTTTGTTTATATAGTCTTACTGGATTATTCCTGATCTGAGGAAACCACATATAATGGATTCCTTGTATATGATCTATATACTACATACATGTACTATGCCTCATCTCCCTGTCTTCACCAGCATTCACTGAAAGGTTTTGGTCTCTCAGGTACTCACTGAAGTAAATATTTCAAGAAAAGAACACACTGTTCACTATCATTCACTGACCCTGCTTTGGCCTGAGGGGCACATTAATGCAAATAAGGAGGAGGACTGAATGTAGAGGCATCTCCTTTACTGCTTAATGCTATAGCTATGGGCACTCAATTCGTCCATATCCCTCAGGTACAGAGGCAATCTAAAGTTCCTAAGAATGATGATTGTCAAACTGGGACATGTATATGCTTGTTTTTGGAAGTGAGGATATGTTGTTTAGAGGAAACCAGCAATAAGTCTATACCATCTACAAGTTCAGGTACACTTAGTTACAGAATGGTCACCTCATCAAAATTCAGCTAGAACCATCTGATGTGACCAAATTAAATACAAAATCGATCATCATTGCTGCAACACTTCTTAATTAGGTCATATTAACATGACACTTTAAATAGATAACTTTATTTATCTTCCTAATGACCTCATGAGTTAGTTATTAAGGTTATTTTTATCCCCATTTTGCCAATGATGAAGATTAAACTTAGAAGTAAAATGCATAACCCAGCATCACATATTTAGTGTGTGGGTCAGAGTACAAATTCGAACCTATGTCTGTCTGTCTCAGGCTTTCTTGATGTATTTTGGTCTTACAAATATTTCAGATTATCCCTATGCTACAAGAGTAGAATTTCCCTACAAAGTAAAATAAGTAAAACTAACAATATGGTGATATCATCAGAAAGTGCATGTGAAATTCCACAACTCTAGCAACCCCCACCTTTCTATTCTTTTTTATTTTTTTTATCTTTTAATTCTAGATTTAAATACTAAAACAAATACACAGAGAAGAGAAAAATAAACATTTTATAAAACTAAATAATGAAATTTAAATACAAAATAAGAAAAGAAAAAAAAACAGCATGAGCATAGCAAAATGTAAGAAAGGATTCAAAATATATACCAATAAATTTCCATTTAAGAAAGCCTGCATAATAAATACAGCACAGTGTGTTGAAAACTATCCATCTTTTCTTTGCTTCCTTGTAAGTCTTCTTTTGTTCTCTGCTGTACACTTTTCTATTTTTTTAAACCTTTACCTTCCTCTGCATGAAAATAAAAAAGGAGAAATAAAAAAGTTCCTTGCTACACAAGCAAAACAAATCTTATCACTGCTATATGTATATGTACACATACATATGT
>CM053624.1:302191866-302212435 GCA_028646595.1 Phalanger gymnotis
AAGATGCACAGGCAATGGGGCAAAGAGATCTACCGTGCCCTACAAGAAAGTAAGGGAAAGGGGGATGGGAGGGGAATGGGGGGAAGGAGGGGAGGGCAAACTGGGGAACAGGGCAAACTGGGGAACAGGGCAACCAGAGTGTACGCCATCTTGGAGTGGGGGGGGTGGAAATGGGGAGAAAATCTGTAATTCAAACGCATGTGAAAATCAATACTGGAAACTAAACATATTAGAAATAAATTAAAAAAAAAAGAAATCCAATTCACAGATGAAATTCTGTCAGTTCTTGGAAAGGACTTGCTCCCTACCACAACGCTTTTCTAAAAACACATCTCTACTGTGACATTTTGAAATAGAATTGAACAATGTTTGAATGGCTGCTCCTGTTCCTTGTTTCCCTGGCCCTACATTTCGGTGTCAGGAAGAAAGACAATTGAAGCCCAAACCCTGATTCTCTTGAGCACTGGGAACTTTCTGGAAATGACAAGAGGAGGTATTAAAATATTAAAGCTTCCTTGATTGTGAACAGAGAAAACAATGACATGATTATCTGTCTTCTGGTAAGACAAGTACTCTATGGGAGAGGATTTAGAGGTGGCCTGGTGGAGTGGTGACAGTCACAGTGGTGGATCTGGAATCACAGAACTAAAAATAGCAGGTTTAAGTCCTGCCTTGAGACTTAACTCTTGGGCCTGGGGCCAGAAGCAACTGCAGCTGTAGCTCTGGAAGCAGCCTCAAAGCTACACCACCTTTGCCGCCCCAGGGATGGTGGCCAAACAGGAACTCCTTTCATTCTGTCCCTGCCATTTTTCCCACTAACCTTCTCTGTTGTCTTTGGTGCTTGTGGGTTGAGAAGTCTGGTAACTGTCACAGCTCACTGATTCAGGGTGTTAGGGCCTGTTCTGCCCAGCTCACAGTTTGGTTGGTCCTGGCGTGGCCCACGCTAGCCTGTGCTCCACTTAGCTCCCAGCTCTTTGCAATAGACTTTACCCAGCAACCATCCAGGCTGTCCTGGGCTGGAGCCCTGCTTCCCTCTGCTATTTTGTGGCTTCTGCAGTTCTAGAATTTGTTCAGAGACATTTTTTATAGGTTTCTGCAGGGTCCTTGGGGAGAGTTTTAGGCAAGTCCCTGCTTTCCAGTTGCCATCCTGGCTCCCACCTCCCCTCCCCCCCCCAATTCTGCTTTCTAAGGCATTCTTCTCTTCATTGGTTTTTTTGGACCTCTTTTGCCATTTAGGTTAGTCTATTTCTCAAGTTGTTATTTTCTTCAGCATTTTAGGGGGTTTCATTTAGAAAGATGTTGATTTGTTTTTCATGACTTTCTTGTATCACTCTCATGTCTCTTCCCAATTTTTCCTCTATTTCTCTTGATTTTCAAACTACTTTTTGAGCTCTTTCATGGACTGCAAGCAATTCATATCTTTCTTGGAGGCTTTAGGTGTAGGTACTATGAGTTTATTTTCTTCTTCTGGTTGTATGTTGTGATCTTCTTTGTCATCAAATTAAGATTCTATAGTTTGAATTTTCTTACACTGTTTGCTCATTTTCTCAGCCAATTTCTTTATTTTGTAACTCTTCGTTAAGGTAGGATTCTGTTTCAGTGTGGAGGCTGTACTTTCCCAGGCTTCAGGGGTTTTGTACAGCTGTTTTCAGAGATAGCCTTTCCTGGCCTGTACTTTGGTCTGTGAGTGACTGCAAGAATTCTTTTCTGTCTTGGAACTATGAGGAGGATTCCCTTTCCACTGTAGCCACAACTGTTGCCAAGCCAGCATTCCTTATCACTGCAGAACCACCACCCAAGACTGTGACACAGATCTAATCAAGCGCAAAGCAAGAGAATACTGCCTCAGTGCCAGCAAAGAGATCCCTGCAATTCCCCTCTGATCTGCCATCCAAACCCCCATTATCTGTGAGCTGAGAGATTTGGAAGCAGCTACTGCTGCTGCTGCTGCTGCTGCTTCTGCTGCTGCTGCTGCCTCCACAATCCTAGGGCTGGGGCCTGACCGTGCTCCTCCCTCACTCAGGTCTGACAGATCTTTCCCACTGACCTTCCAACTTGTCTTTGGCATTTGTGGATTGAGAAGTCTGGAAACCTCCACAGCTGCCAGTGATTCAGAGCCTTGAAGCCTGATCCTAGTTTGCCAGGGCCTGGTCTATGGTGGTGTGGTCCACACTGGACTGGACTCCTATTCCAGCCCAGGGCAAGAGACCCTTCCTGTCAACCTTCTGGGTTGTCTTGGGCTGAAAATTTGTTCTACTCTGTCATTTTGTAGGTTATGCTGCTATAGAATTTGTTTAGAGTCATTTTTACAGGTATTTGGGGCAGACCTCAAGTGAGTCCCTGCTTTTACTCCACCATCTTGTCTCTGCCCCTAACATGTTGTATGATTTCTGCAAGATCATAGGACATTTGCCCGGAAGCATATAAAGGTAAGAGACAACTTGGAAGAAAGAAAGGAAGGAGGAAAGGAAAGAAAGAAATGAGCATTTATTTAGCACTGTTATACAGGGTGTTGCTAACGTCTGGACATATAGGCAAAAATGCATATTTTCAAGAAATGAATGAAATTTTTGACAATGTTTTATTTAATTGGAATATTAACAAATAATATCTTCAATATGATTTCCATCATTTGTAATTCAGAGGTTGATGTGTTTTGAAAGATTCACGTGAACTTGATGCAATAACTCCACATCTCCATCAATTTTAGCACATTCACTCTTTATGTGTTCATTCAAGTGTGTTGCATCTGTGATTTTCATTTTCATTGAATACATCTTCTCCTTTAGCACACCCAAGAAAAAGAAGTAGCTGAACAATACAGAGTCTTTGGTGAAAATGGTTAATGAGATGTTAATGAGATTTCCTGTGTGTCCAGACTTTAGGTAAACCCTGTATTCCACGTACTTTTCTAAATTATTAAAATATTATCTCATTTGATCCTTGTAATAAGAAAGGTACTATTACTATCTCTATTTTAAAGTTGAGCAAACCAAAGACATAATAATTATAAAGAGACTTATGAGTCACACAACTAACATGTGTCTGAGTCTGTATTTGAACTTAGGTCTTCCTATCCTAGGCCCAGCGATCAATCTATTGTGTCACTTAGCTAGTTTTGGACAATGGAAACGACATTAGGCTAAAAATCAAGGAGACTGAGATTCTATTTCTGTCACTTATTATGTTATTACAAGTAGATCACTTAAACTTTTGAGTCTCAGTTTCCTTTTCTGTAAAATAGAGATAATTCTTGTTCTATACGCCTCACATGATACCTCTGAAACTTCTGTACACAAATAGATGAGAAAGCCCTTTGTCAAGTATATACATAAATATCGTATATGGGATTGTGGTATAAAATGTAGTCATTATAATTATTCATAATTTGGGAATGAATAAACAAAGACAGGGCCAGGAACAGGGTAAGAGCCTAACACATTCTGTAGCAGTGACACTTGATTAAAGCTACCAGAGTGGCCAAAAGTGGGCCATCCATCCATCAAAATCAATTAGCTGCCTGCCCTTCCATCAATCCATCCATCTGCAAACATTTATTTTTTAATTTTGGTTATAAATTTATTTTTTATTTTTACTTTACATCACTTAGTTCCACAAGTTTTTGGTTCCAAGTTTTCTCTCCCTCTCTTTCTTCCTCCTTCCCCCCACTACACGGCATGTCATCCAATGTAGGTTCTATGTATCTCTTCACATTGAAATTATTTACATAATAGTACTGTTGTAAAGAATAATTATAACCAATGTAATGAATCATGAGAAAGGAGAAATGAAGCCAAATAAGATGGGAAAACAAGAGAGCAAAAAGTTTGCCTCAATTTGCATTCAAATTCCATAATTCTTTCTCTGGGTGTGCATAGATTTTTCCATCATGAGTCTTTTGGGGTTGCCTTTGAACCTTGCATTGATGAGAGGAGTCAAGTCTATCAAAGTTAGTTCTTACAGATACCATGCGTTTTTAATCATGTATAATGATCGCCTGGTTCTGCTCGCCTCGCTCAGAATCAGTTAATAGGTCATTCCAGGTTATAATGAAGTCTGTCTGCTCTTCATTTGTTATAGCACAATATTATTCCATTGCATGCATATACCACAATTTGTTTAGCCATTCCCCATTTGATGGGCAGCCCCTTGATTTCCAATTCTTTGCCACCACAAAGAGAGCTGCTATAAATACTTTTTGAACGTACGGGTCCGTTTCCCATTTGTGTCATCTCTTTGAGATACAACCCTAGAAGTGGTATTGTTAGTCAAAGGCTATGAATATTTTTATAGCCCTTTGGGCATAGTTCGAAATTGCTTTCCAGAATGTCTGGATCTGTTCACAATTCCACCAACAACATAACAGTGCTCCAATTTTCCCACATACTCTCCAGCATTTATCATTTTCCTGTTTTGTCATGTTAGTCCGTCTGACAGGAGAGATGTGGTACCTAACAGTTGTTTTGATTTGCATTTCTCTAATCAATAGTAATCTAGAGCATTTTTTTTCATATAACTATAGATATCTTTAATTTCTTCCTCTGAAAACTGCCTGTTCATATCCTTTGACCATTTCTCAATTGGGGAATGACTTGTATTCCTATAAATTTGGCTCAGTTCCCTGTATATTGTATATATTAGGGCTTTGTCGATGACACTGGTTGTAAAGAATTTCTTTGAATTTTCTGCTTCCCTCCTAATCTTTGTTGCATTGGCTTTGTTTGTATAGAAACTTTTCAATTTATCATAATCAAAATTATCCATTTTGCATTTTGTAAGACTATTGTTGTGTCATGAATTCTTTCCTTTCCCATAAATCTGATAGGTAAACTATTCCTTGCTCTCCCAAATTGCTTATAGTATCAGCCTTTATTCCTAAATCATGAACTTATTTTGACCTTATTTTGGTATATGGTGTAAGATATTGGTCTATGCCCAGTTTCTGCCCTACCATTTTGCAATTTTCCCAGCACTTTTTGTGAAATAGTGAATTCTTAACCCAGAAGATGGATTCTTTGGCTTTATCAAAGAGTAGATTGCTATAGTTGTTGTCTACTGCAACTTGTGTACCCAAACTATTGCATTAATACACCACTCTGTTTCTTAGCCAGCACAAAGTAGTTTTGATGACTGCTGTTTTACAATACAGTTTAATATCTGGTATGGATAGGCCATCTTCACTAGCATTTCTTTTGATTAATTCCTTTGATATTCTGGACCTTTTGTTCTTCCAGATGAATTTTGTTGTTATTTTATTCAGCTCTATAAAATAATTTTGGTAGTTTGATTGGTATGGCACTGAATAAGTAAATTAATTTAGGTAAAATTGTCATTTTTATTATATTAGCTTGGCCTAACCATGAGTAACTGATGTTTTTTCCCTTTTATTTAGATCTGACTTTATTTGTGTGAAAAGTATTTTGTAATTGTGTTCATATAGGCCTTGGGTTTGTCTTGGCAGGTAGACTCCCAAATATTTCATAGTATCTACAGTAACTTTAAATGGAATCTCTCTTTCTATTTCTGCTGCAAGCATTTATTAAGTGTATATTATTTCCCAGGAACTATGCTACGTCCTGTGGATACTAACAGAAAAGATAATAACATCTTCTGTCCTCAGGGAGTTTACATTCTAATGGGGATAATTGTATACATACACACACATATATATGTATGTATGTGTATATACACACACACATATATATATACATACATATATAGATACACACATATCTCAATATATTAGACCATACAAGATAAAAATAGAACAGAGGGAAGGTTCTATAAAAGGAGGTCACTAGCAGTTGCTGGGACCAAGAAAGGCCTCCTGTAAGAGGTGCTGCTTGAGAAGATTATTAAAAGAAGCCAGGGATTATAAGAATAGGAGATTGAGAGGGAGAACATTCAAGGCATTAGGAACAGGCAGGCTTTGCATGACAATGAATGTTGCAGTGCTATGTCCAAGAAAAGGAAGCAGGGGTAGCTAGGTGGTACAGTGAGTAGAGCACCAGCCCTCGAGTCAGGAGGACCTCAGTTCAAGTCCGGCCTCAGACACTTGACAGGTGTACTAGCTGTGTGAGCTTGGGCAAGTCACTTAACCCAATTGCCTTGCCAAAAAACAAACAAAAAAAGGAAGCAGATTTGTATGCTTTACCTTAGAGTTCACACAGTAAATTAGAATGCAAGATATCTGGAAAAACAGGAAAGGGCCAGGAAGTGAAGAGCTTCCAGTACCAAATAATCACCCTGCACCCTTAGTCCTTGCTTCCAAGTTTGTTAACATATCAAGTGAGATTTTAGCATCCTCTGTTGCCTATATTTGTCTTCGTCTCTTGATACTGTGCACCCTTCACCAACTCCCATTCTCTTCACACAAACTTAAATTCAACAACAGCTTTTCTCCTTTCTCTTCACCTTTTCTTTGTGAATATTATGTGTTTAATAGCCTTGGTTTCCCCACTGTCTTTTCTACCTCCGACCTTCTCTCCCCTCTAATAGAAAATCCATTCATTTCACGTCTAAGGTAGATAGGTGGCACAGTGCATAGAGTATTAGTCCTGAAATCTTCCTGAATTCAAATCTGGCCTTAGGTACTTACTAGCTGGGTGACCCTGGGCAAGTCACTTAACCCTGTTTTCCTCAGTTTCATCATCTATAAAATGAGCTGAAGAAGAAAATGGCAAACCACTCCAGTATCTTTGCTAAGAAAACCCCAGATAGGGTCATGAAGAATTGGACACAATTGAAACCTCTGAACAACAACATGGGTATCTAACTCTAGAATTATATATGCCAAATGATAGTAGAAAACCACTGAACGTGGGGAGAGGCTCATAGATTTAGAGCTAGAGAAGACTTTAAAATCATCTAGTCCAACTGACTCATTTCACAGATGGGGAAACTGTGGCCAAAGGAGGTTAAGTGATATCTCCAGATGCTTTCCTGACAGAGGAAAAGAACTAGGCTTCTAATCAAGTTCCTCTGACTTCCAATTCAGCATTCTTTGCATTCTTCTTTGTTTTTTGTTGCCCCCTCTACTCCACACAACAACCTTTATCTTTTTCTTTGATTTGATGCACTTATGGCTCACATAAATCAATATCTTTTATAACAAAACCCACTTCATTCATTGTTTTTGCGTGCTAATACATTATGTCAATAGAGAAAAAAATATAGTGTTTCAGAACTTCTAGGTATCAAATGCTATAATGAAATAAATGAGTAGTGAGCAAGGAAAAATAGATTATTATCTTATTCTGGTATAAAAGGAAAAAAAGACTCACCGATGCCATTCCAGTTGCTGCATAAACCTAAGAAATGATACTGATTTGTAGACTTGGATATCCTTAATAGAATATCTAAATATTTTGACAGTATAAATCATTGATTCTCAAAGTAAGGTCTGAAGAATTCAGAATTCCTACAAAAGTGTTCTATTATCAGGTGCATTATATTATTAAAAGTTTTAATGGACAAAGATCTATAATTCAAGAAGTAGAATGGATTTGTGATATCCCTCACTAATATCTCAGTAAAAGTTACTGTTGTTGTTTAGTTATTTCAGTTGTGTCGATTCTTTGTGGCCCTATTTGGGGTTTTCTTGACAAAGATATTGGAGTGGTTTACCATTTCCTTTTCCTGTTCATTTTACAGATAAGGAAACTGTGGCCAAAAGGGTTAAGTGACTTGTCCAGCTAGTATCTGAGGCTAGATTTGAATTCAGAAAGAAGATCCTTCTTGATTCCAAGTACAGCACTCTATCCATTATGTGACCTACCAGCCCCCCTTATCAAAAGTGATGTCATTGTAATTCATTCTGGCAAGAATTGGGGAAGAGCGAATGAGGATTGTTCAAAAATTGTTAAATTATTTTTCTGCATCGTCAAACCCATTATAATAAGAAATGTCTTCTTGTTTTTGAGAACTGGGGAGAAGTTTCATATGGGATGTTTTTGTTCAGGTAGTTAAGAGACATATTGCTGGTGAGAAAGCAGAAGAATTGATAAATAGAAGTATGTAGAGAATAATTTTACATATATGTATATATTACACATATATGTGTACATACATATTTGCACCTTTTTAGATATACACATGCATGTGTAACATATATGCATATATATATATGTGTGTGTGTGTGTGTGTCCATATAGAGAGACACACACACACAGACACACATACATCTCTTTGTGTCTAATGGTAGCCATCTCCAGGGTGGGGGAAGGGAAGAAAAAAAGAAATTTGCTGTATAACTTTATTGTGCATTTAAAAGGAATAGCAAGTTGTACACAATAGTTTTGCAGTTTCATGCACAATCATATTTTTATTATGCTATGTTATGACAATGTTTTATTCCATAAATTAAAAAGAAAAGAAAGAAAAAATAGTTCCTGAGCTTCATCTTAAATAGAAGGCCTCTATGAAACTAAAGTAAAGAAGGAGTGTATAAAAATATAGATGTATAAATGTATACATATGTTGTTAAAAAAGGAAGAACAAATGAACAGCCTAGGACTAATAAATGTCTGAAGTAGCTGGAATGATCTAACTCTGAGATGAATGATCCAGAAGCACTAAAATCCAGCATCCAAACAAAAAGCCAGGTCAAAGTAAGGGTCAGGACCAAGTCCAGAGGAGATAGCAGAAAGCAAAATCCAGGATTTATGCATCAGAGACTTAGAACCAGGTAAACAATGACTTATTGATCTGGGAATACCAATTTGTCTCACCCAATGTTTTGTTCTTGGTCAGGCCCTATGCTTTTGCTACCCCCAAATCCCTTTTAAACTACAAACTTTGCTATTTTCTCTGCCTTGAATAACTGTACTAGAGGTCCTGCAGCAGCGAAAAAGAAGTGATGTTTAGAATGTCTGAGCTGTTAAGTGACCTTAGATATCACTCGTCCAAGTACCTCATTTTTTTGAATGAGGGAATTAAACTCCCTGGCCTGACTCTAATCAGTCAATGTTTTCAGTTATATTACTGGTTTGACAGTAATTTGAGTGATGAAATCATTAAAATGAAGTAGGTCAATGGTATTTTGGATGATGCAAAACAAAAACCAAGTATGACTAATTGTTACGTGATTTAAAATGCCACCTTAAAAAGTTTTTTTAAAACCCAAACAGAAGATTGATTTGCAAATCAGTTCTCTTTTCAAAGAAAATTATAATAATAGCAACATTCTTACAAAATCCCTAGAGGGTAGGTGTTATTGTTATCCCCATTTTACAGATATGGAAAATGAGCCAAACAGAAGTTAAACGATTTACATGCTCAGGTCACACAATTGGTAAGTGTCTTCATGCCAGAATTGAACTTGGATTAATTGTGACTCCAGGTCCAGTGCAATGTACCACATAGATACTACTTGCACAGTGACTTGGAACCTGACTTCCCAGATTAAAAGTCTGATACTCTACTCTCTAGGCTATGTCATTTCATTATTTGTCACCGAGCTATACAGATTCAGTTCCATGATAGTTCCTTTCAATGGCTGCTCATAAAATTAAGAAACTGACATATACAATAAAGACAGCAGTGAAAATAAAATTCCAAGGATAACATTTTAATCTCTCCTGGGAAAATGCTTCCTACACATTTTTCAGAGATCAAAAACATAGCTCTGGGGTGCATTTGTTACTTTGGAACAACCTCCATAGCTGAGCAAACATTTTCTGTAATGAGTTTTATTAAAAAGCAAAATCTGCATTAGGGTTAAACTGAGGGGAGAATAGAGGCCTTCAATAAACACGAGAGGTCAGCCTGGTTCCATTCATATTCATTCCCCAAAGAGTACCCCTCAGAGAGCTTTATAGGCTGAATGCCCTCTTGATTATAGTCCAATATGAGCATGTGCTTCTTTTTATTTATTAATTTGGGTATGGATTTGTGATTATGTCAGAGGGAGGAATTCCTCATGGAGAAAATCCTTCCACAGATGAAGAATAGCAACTCACTTGTGATTTTGTCATTTTAGAGAATTGCCTTGAATATTAAAAGGTTAAATAACACACACACACTCATGAACTGTACAGCATGACATTAATTCGTATTTCTTTTTAATATCAAGACTAGCTCTCTTTCTACTGTGCCCTGCTGGTTCTCAAATACTGTATGTCACATGAAGAGTGATGTCTCACTACATATATGTTGTTTGTTGCTGTTGTTGTTGAATAGTTTTGGTAGTGTCTGATTCCCTATGACCCCATTTGGGCTTTTCTTAGCAGATACTGGAGTGGTTTGCCATTTTCTTCTCCAGCTCATTTTACAGATGAGGAAACTGAGGCAGACTCAGTTAAGTGACTTGCCCAGGATCATATAGCTGGTAACTGTGAGGCCAGATTGGAACTCAGGAAGATAGTCTTCTTGACTCTAGGCCTGGCACTCTATCCATTGTACCACCTAGTTGCGCCAAAATATAATGCTTAAACTTCTCCACTTGTGTCTGACTCTGTTTAACCTCATTCGAGGTTTTCTTGGCAGAGGTACTAGAATGGTTTGCCATTTCCCTCTCTAGCTCATTTTACAGATGAGGAACTGAGGTGAACAGGAGTAAATGACATTCCCAGGGTCACACAGCTAGTAAGTGTCTGAGATCACATTTGAACTCAGATCCAACTGATTCCAAGGGTGTTGCTCTATCTACTATGCCATCTAGCTGTCTTCACATGTTATAGAAATGTATATTGGCAGAAAGTTATAGGAATAGGATAATAAATTTGTTTCCCATAATAATTTATAGGTAACAGGATAATAAATCCATGAGAGTCAGCATAGCATACATAATGTAATTATAAATTTGACCTTGTTGTTAGGAAGAACTGAGCTCAGGTTGTACTCTGACATGTACTAATCCCTGCATTGTAATAGTCAGCGAGTCACTTTCCAGCACCTCAAACAGCTGTTTAAAACTTTAAATTGGAAAGTAATTGCAGGTCTGCATCTTTGGTGGGAACTCCTTGAACACCTATCAAATCACAAATCCAGACCCAAAATAAACACGTGCATTTAGAAAGCAAAAAAATAGGAAAAAAAATGACTATTCTGTGAACATCCAAAAATGATTTGCTGCAAATCTTCTCAAATCATTTAAAATTATTTTGAGTTTAGGACTTTTGGCTTTAATATCCAGTAGTTGATTAGTCTCCTTGTCATTTTTTTGTGTGTTATACTCAATCCTCAGTGCCGAGTATAGGGCCTTGCACATAGTAAGCCCTTAATACATCAAAACTTCTTTTCTTCCTTTGTTTTATTCCTTATCCTTTCTGAGAAGCATTGAAATGTAATAGAAAGTGAGCTGGCCTTGGAGCCAGGAGGTCCTTGTTCAAGTCCTCTCTCTGGTAGGTGTTGGCTATATTACCTTGGATAGGTCCATTAACCTCTCGGCACTCTCACTGAGACTATGAGTTGCACCTATAGAGATAATTTTTTCATTGACAGCTACAGAAACGAAAATATTAACAAAGCCAGGCTTCTCCCTATCTATTGTTTCAAGAAATAAGGGGAAACAAAGGGATTTTATATGTACACATGCATATACATACATAAGCACACATATACAGTAGATATATCAACATAGAGATTTCAAAACATATTGTAATCATCTGTGTATGTATGTACCTATATTCATTGTGTGCATATATACACAAATTATTGCATTTACATACATTATGTATATGACTAAATTTGATTATGTATACAAGTGTGTATCAGAATATGCATAGCTGTATATATACCAATGTATGTGTATATACATATGTATATATTAACATGTTTTGTTTGTTTATGCATTGTATACATTATATATACATGTGTCTATATGCATGCATATCTATAGACACATATATATGAATCAATATGTCTACCTATCTATCATCTATCTCCATGACAAAAGAGTCTAGTCTTGTGATCTAATGGGCCTCCTGCAGAGTGTCAAGCTTTCCTCAAACATATTTAGCATTAAGAGATTTAACTTAATTTAATTTTTACTATTTAAACTGTAAGCTCCAACAAGGAAGGGAAAAAGTCCCATAAACTCAATATCTGTACAGCATCTACTACACAAGAAGCCTTGAGACACTTAAGAATAAGTTTGCTAATTAAATTAGGTTATATATGGATATTTAGAGAGAATAATTTTAGGCGAATTGTTGAACTCTTCCCTTATAAGTGAAATGCACTCAGAGAAAAAAGGAAATTAACGTCTCCCTCCCCTCTCCCCCCAAGCAAAAGATGTTAGAGTATTTGATTTAATACATGTACTTTGCATTCTGGTTTCTGGGATGAGTGGTCACATCGCACTTTTATGAATTTAAAAGGCTTTTGAAGTTCTAATACTATTGATGCTTTTTAAAAAGTAGTTTGTTTAAATAAAATTTAACTCTAACTTTTCCAGGAATGGTGATTGGTCTGTTTAGTAAGAGATCAAAGAAGTATTTATTAAGTACTTACCATGTGGCAGCACTCTACTGATTTATACAACTATTGTCCCATGTGATAGTCACCACAAATCTAGAGGTAGGTGCTATTATTATCCCTATTTTTATTATTGAAGAAACTGAGGCAAACAGAAGATATCTGTCAAGTCACTTATCTAATAAGTACCAGAGGTTACATTTGAATCCTGGTCTTTCTGGCTCTAGACCTTAATCTACTACATGAACTGCATATGCAGAATGTGGTCACACTATTCCTTTTATTGTTCAGGACTAAACTGTTAAAAAAACAGAGGAAGTGCTAAAATATATTATAAAAGTGACCAAGTTAATGGTTTTTTAAAAAAAATATTGTATCTTTAACTTATGGAATAAAACAAGTCTTTCCATAATGTAGTATAATAAAAAGATAGTTACACATGAGACTGCAAATCTATAATACCCAACTTTCTATTCCCTTTAAATATATCATGTAGTTATCGTGCAATTTTTTTCTTTTTTCTTTTTCTTTCCCTCCCCCATCCTCAGACTAGGCATAACTACCATTACACACACACACACACACACACACACACACACACACACACACACACACACTTATAATCATTCTGTACATACTAATATTTATCAGTTCTCTCTCTGGATGCAGATAGTGTCTTCCTTCAGAATTCCTTCCTTCCTTTGTGTTAGTAAAAGATCTTATTCAGTGTATGTCACTCACTATTTCTGTTTCTGTACTCGATTTGTAAGGATCATTTAGTTTTTCTCATTTAACTTGCCATACATGATATCAATGTAATGGTTATGTGTAGAAAGTTCTGAGAGGTCTTTCATTTAGATAGCCCCTCACTCCTTGGCTACACTGGCTGTAAGAAGAACGTTCTTTGAAAAAATCCACTTCCCCATAATGCCATGTGCCAAAGGCTTTTGAGCAATAAAGAATAGCAGGAAGGACCAAAGAAAAAGGAAGGAAGGAAGGAAGGAAGGAAGGAAGGAAGGAAGGAAGGAAGGAAGGAAGGAAGGAAGGAAGGAAGGAAGGAAAGGAGGGAGGAAGGGAGGGAGGAAGGAAGGAGGGAACATGGTGCCATCACCAAAGAGACAGCTATAGTATACAGAAACCAAAAGTAAAAGACACTCAGAAATATCTGAGGTGAACCAGGCACTAAAGAATGAGAGATGGCAGAGATGGTTTTGAATAGGAATATCTAAGGGAAAATGGGAATTACAGGGACAGAATGGAAGTTGGCAACAGCAAAAGAGGTAAACAGGTGTAGTAGCCCAGATATGAGGAAAGGAGAAATTATTATGAACTGACCAGGGAGATTTTATATACAATTATGCAATTGGTAAATGGACTCATGTCTGAGTCTTTTATCTCTTCTTTATGTGAATATCAGCAACACATTTTTCATATCTTTTGTTTTAGGAACCAAATTTATGTAGGAGATTTGGATACTCCTAAGAAGGAGCTAAAAGAAACCACATTCTGGTGTTCCCCAAAAAGATTCTCTGAGTAGGGGCAAATGAAAACCATAGAGATAGTAGAGAAACCTTTGAAATTGAATTCACTTCTCTGAGTCCAGAGCTTTTGCAATGGGCCATGAATTACATCATAAATCATCAGCCATCCTGTAAGCGAATGCCCCTTTCCCCTTTCAACATGCACACTATTGTCTGGTCTCCCAGGATAACTCTGCCTGTAGGCCAACTCAATGATTGGTAATTCTCTCTGTGAAGAAATGCCATAGCATGAGAAGGATCAGGAAACAACTCACTCACCACTACCAGCTCAGCCTCAATTCTGTTTCTTTCTCATCACTTTCATCTTCTTGTAGTCATTGAGACTTGATTTCCTCTTGATGCCTGGCCACCTTTTCCAGTACTAGTTTCACTTTCTCTCATACCTCAGATTCCCTGGTAATGGCTGCAGACTAAGAATGCACCTTGTCTTCCATCCTCAACTCCAAACTCTACTGCCACCACCATCCCCTTCTTAGCCTGTCATCCTTTGAGCTCTTTTCAATTCATATTTATCACCTAATGAAGATTCTGAAGGTTGTTATCTCCTGATAGATGACCCTACGACACCATCTTTCCTTCATCAGTAACAGTAGTTCCTGGGTTGAAGTCTTTCCTTCTCAGCTCCTACCCTCATACCAGGGAACCTCAATATCTATCTATCTATCTATCTATCTATCTATCTATCTATCTATCTATCTATCTATCTATCATCTATCCATCCATCTGTCTATCTATCTATCTCAATATATATATATATATATAAGTATAGCTATACAAATACCCCCTCAAATACTCTAACTTCCAGGGTTTTCAATTTACTTATTTCTCACAACCTCTACCTCCACCTCAGATAAACACAGAGCTTATACCATTGATGTCCCCATCACCCATAAGTGTTCCACTTCCATGTTCATGTTCCTTCATCTGATCATTATTTTCTCTCATACCATCTTTTCCTCTGTCTTACAACCTTTAACACTGTTTTCATTCTTATTATGACCTTCAATTCCTCCACCTGTCAGTGCTTTCCCAGGATATCACCCCTGTACTCTCTTTGTTCATCTTGACAGTCTGGTGTAACAATTCAACTCCACACTATTCTTTTCTCTTGAGCTCTCACTAGGGCAAAGCAACTCTTTTATACCTACCTAAATCTTTAATTATGCCATTCATTGTATCAGCTTTTCCAAATCTTTTCATCTGTACTCAGATGTCCCATAACTTTCCATCCTTCACCTATTCACTGGACAACCATATTTCACTGAAAAAAAATTAAAGCCATTTACAGTACCCTTTTTCCATCTCCTCAAAATATCTAAATGTCTTCTGCTATAGTATTATTCACTCTTGTCTCATATGAAAATGTGTCCTTTGACTTTGCAAAGACAAATCCAAGCAATCCAATTCCATTCCAGATTCCCTTCTCAAGTATCCTGTCACAAGTATCTTCAGTCTTTCATTATTTACAAGATGTTCCTATACTGCCTATAAACACATTCATGGCCTTCTCATCCTCAAAACAAACCAATTAAATGAACAAAGGAACAAAAAATCCTCCTTTGATTTAACCATCCCCACTAGCTCTCATCCTATATGTCTTCTACTTTCCTTGGCTAAGAAACTTGAGAAAGCTGTCTACAATAAGTACCTGCAATCAGTCAGTCCATCAATAAAAATTCATTAAGTGCCAACTATGTGCCAGGCATTATGTTATGTGATAGAAGTACAAAAAGAGGCCCTCTTTGAAAGAAACCACTTGTCTATAACTCCATGAGCTAGAGACTTGTGCACAATAAATGGGGATTGCTAATAAGGACAAGAAGAAGATTCAAAGAACTTCAGGGACCTGGTGCCAGAGATAAAAAAGCATCTTCATATTTCCTTTCCTCTCACTCTTTTCTCTCCTCTGTAGGCTGCTATTCAACCTTTTTGCAACTGAAACTGAGATTTTCTCAAATTACCAATGATCACTGAACTGTCAAATCTAATTACTTTTTTCTTAACCTTTATCCTTCTTGACATCTTTGCAGCCTTTAGCACTGTTAATCACCCCCTTTCTCCTTAATACTCTCTTCTACTCAAGGTTTCCTTGATACTACAATATCTTGCTCCTTCTCCTACCTACTTTACTACACCTTCTATGTCTCTTTAGCAAGTCCTTCATCCAGGTTTTTCCTTGCTAACATTAGATGTCCCATAAGATTCTATCCTCAGCACTGCGCTCCTATAGATATGGATATGGATATGGATATGGGTAAAGATGTTGATAGATATACACACCAATACATTTACATATACATATATATATATACATATATATGTGTGAGTGTACTATTTCACTCATTGATCTTATTGACTTCATGAGCTTCCAAATATTTAGTTATCTTTATGCAGATGATTTTCAGATTTATTTATTTTTACTTCTTTCCTCACCTCTAGCCTCTCATCTCAAAATTGCAAATGGGCATCTCAAACTAGATATCCTATAGGCATACTAAACTCAACATGTCCAAACTTGAACTTATTATCTTCTTCTCTTCCAAACTCTTGTTCCTTTTTAATTACTCTTGTATTGCTGAGGGCACCAGCATCCTCTAAGTTACGCAGACTGACTTCAATTTTATACCCTCTCCTCACCCTATATTTCTTGCCAAGTCCTATCAATTCTACCATTATAACATCTCTTCTACATGCTCTCTTCTCTCCTCTCTCACTATGTGCAGACCCTGATCACTTTGCTCTTGGGCTACAGCAATGCAATGCAATAAAAGATAATACAATACTATATGATGTGATACAATGCTATGCTGTGGTAAGCAATATAATATATGATACAATATAATACAACAGTAAGCATTTATGATGTGCCTAATTAGTTCCAGGCATTGGACTAAGCATTGGACTTACAAATAAGAAAACAAAAGACAGTCCCTGCCCTCAAAGAATTTAAAATCCAATGGAGGAAGACAACACTCAAACTTAAAAAGCATGGAGGAGGGGAGGCACCCAAAGAATAGTGATGGCTGCTGGTTTGGGGAGGAGTTTTGCTCAGCCCTCCAGTCCTCTACATAGAGGAACAAAAGTTACTGAGTGTACTGATAAGTTATGAATACCAAAGTTGATTCAATCTCTGGGATGATGAATTTCATGGTAAAATTTTTCCTCTGGGAACATGATGAGAGTAGGAGTCAAATCCAAGGAGTGTAGCTGGTGGCAATAGAAATAGAAAGCAAGAGCATTCTTGTTGATCTTGCTGCTTGAAGTCTCTCTCCACTCCAGTCTATCATGCATCCGGTTATCAAAGTGATCTTCATAAAGTACAAATCTGTCCATGTCACGCCCCTATTCAGTAAAGTCCAAAGGCTCCCTATTGCTTTCAAGATAAAATATAAAATTGTCTACATTTTAAAGCCTTTCATAATCTGTTTTTTTCTCTCTTTTCTAATCTCCTTACACATTACGCCTTCACAGTTTCTCTGGAGTCCAATGGCATTGGCTTCCTTGTTGTTCCACTAATAAGACATTCCATCTCTTAACTCTAAGCATTTTCACTGGCTTACTCCTATACCTAGAATTCTTTCTCTCCTTATCCTTAACTTCTAATTTCCCCAAGTTCCTTCAAGTGTCAGCTAAAATCTCAAGTCATGTAAGAAGACTTTCATGAACATCATTAATGCTAGTGCCTTTCCTCTGAAATTATCTTCAATTTATCCTATATATATTATATTGTACACATATACATATATGTGTGTATACATATATGTGTGTGTATATATGTGCATATATGTGTGTGTCTTGCCTGTATATATTTTCTTCCAATTCCTCTTTAGATTGTAAGTTCCTTTATGACAGAGAATGTTTTGTATTTGTTTTTGCCTTTCTTTCTGTCCCCAGTGCTTAGCACAGCACATGACATATGGTTAGCATTTAATAAATCCTTGTTTACTGACTCTGCTTGTTGTTCAGTCATGTTTGACTCTTCATGACCCTATGGAACAGAGCATACCAGATCCTTCTGTCTTCCACTATCTCCCAAAGTCTGTCACATTTCTATACTGTCCATGCGGTTTTCTTGGCAAAAACACTGCAGTGATTTGTGGTTTCTTGATTGTTCTACCAAATATATGCTTCTATCGTGACTAAACTCATCTTTATTGTGAAATGATTTGTCTCACTTCTTTCCTCTACTTCCTCACATTAAATAAAATTGCCTTCTTCCATGAAGAAACCATCTCTTACCCGAAATCATGTCTATAACACAGTGGTGGCTTTGTTATTTTTTTCCAAAATCATTATGAAGGGAGCAGTAAAAGTTGTCTGTCTCTTGTCTCTTTGTATTCCAACCTTAATAATTTCATAGATGGGGATACCAAAACTCAGATATGCAAAATGCCAGTTGCTCATGGCCACACAGGAAGTCAGCAAAAGAACTAGTCCTAGAAATTATGTTTTTTGACTCCTAAGCTATTATCCCTTTCACAATATACTGCTCTCTGTTTTTATTTGATTTGTGCCATATCTTTATGCCTTCACTTACTAGAATGACAATAATTTGCTAGAGGGCAGGGAAGATGTCTTATATTTCTGTGGTAACCTTCCCATCTAATATCAAGTTTTTCACCCAGTAGCTACTCAGTACATACCTGCTAAAAGAATTGTAGGTACTCAGTAATTCATTGTATGATTTAATAACAACTATAGCTTTTAAGAATTCAATAACAGGGAAGGCAAAGTTCTCCACATAACAATGGTACTCATTGCAGTTCTGAAAATTACCATAGGTTGAATTTTAATTTAGAATTAATAGTATTTTAAGCTTATACCATGGGAGGAATTGGCCTTGGCAGATTCTGACCCAGCATTTTGTGTTCTTATCTGCTGACTCTAAAAAAGGTGATAGCCCAACAGTTCTGGCATAGGAGAGCTCAGATGCCATCATAAATTACCCTGATGCACAAAGGGTCATGCATATTTCAGCAGCTCCATAAACACAATGAAATAAGAGGAAGACAAAGAAAATGGGGGAAATTTCTAGTGGAAGAAAATAATAAAAAATTTAGAAGAATTCTCAGACTAGTTCTATACATGTGTAGCAAAATTATAAATGACAGGAAGATTTGGTGGATTCTATCTGCCACATATCTAAGTACTGTTTTCTCAATAGCTCAAGTGGCTAGATTTCTTAGCGTCTAGACAGACTGTGGTGAATAAAAAAAAGTAATGACAATACCTCACATGTGTATAGTATTCTAAGCTTTACAAATGCTTTGATCTTTACTACAGCCATGAGAATAACCCTGGTATTATCTTCATTTTACAAATAAGGAAACTGAGATTAAGAAAGTTCAGTGATTTATCCATGGCTGGAGTGCTAGAGTTTCTGTGGGCATATTTGAACTTAAGTATTGCTGAGTGATCTTTCCAATAATCTGTCCACTGTACCTTGCTCCCACCTAGCCAAATCTGCTTTATTTATGACAGTCTTAGTCTTAGAAACAGGAACTAAGGGTCAATTTAACAACTCAAACCAGACTTCACTAGTCACAGATTCTGAACTAGTCTAACCCCCTCATTTTACATACGAGGAAAATGAAGCCTGATGATACGATAACTTAACAATCATCACACTTGTAGAGGCAAGATTCAAACCTAAGTCCCTTGACTGTGAGGCCAGAAATCTTTCTACTGTACCACATTGTTACCATGTATGAAGATAAGAATCTTCTTTTATTTAAAATTATTGTCTCCATAAAAATCTGCTTAATTCTCTGTATATCAGGTCCATAATAACTATCTCTTGAATGGAATGAATAGAACAAAGTGAACAAGAGACCAAAGATTTTTTTTCAAAAATAATAAACTATTATTTAACATCATTTAGGATATTATATAAATGATATTATTATGATCATACTGAGGCCCTGCAAAACCCTGACAGGTCTTTTGAATCATCAAAACAAGATTATTTTGCATAATTTTAGCATTATCTCTAGTTTTATTTTTTTTAGAAAAATGATTATCTATTCATGGATTATCTGGAAAATCTGAATTAGTCAGAATTCATTATGTTCTTACCATTTTGTATAAATATGAGGTTTGCGTAAGGGAAAATCATGACTGGATCTTGATTGTTAAGATACCTTAAGAATTCTTTGGTTTAAAGTACCAGTGTTGACTTTTAATACTGGATTGGAGTCAGAGCATTTTTATTTCAAATAAAGCATCAGATGCTTACTAGCTGTGTGGTCAAAGGCAAAAATAAAAATAAAATGAACAGACCAACAAACTAAAACCACTAAGAATATGGACAGTATGTGAATGAGGATGGCTTCATGAGATGGGGAAAGGACTGGAAACAGCACCAAATTGGAACCCATTGAAGTACAGTAGATGCCAATTTTGGAACAATGACCACAGAATGCCATGATAGCTATTTTCTTTTTTTTTTTTGTCATTTAAACTATTTCTTTTTTTTAATTTTTTTTAATTTATTTTTGACATGTTTGGTTTTCAGCATTGATTTTCACAGGCGTTTGAATGACAAATTTTCTCCCCATTTCCTCCCCCCCCCACTCCAAGATGGCGTACATTCTGGTTGCCCTGTTCCCCAG
>CM053624.1:302212935-302251762 GCA_028646595.1 Phalanger gymnotis
AAGGGGAATGGGGGGACAGAGAGGAGGGCAGACTGGGGAACGGGGCAACCAGACTGTATGTCATCTTGGAGTGGGGGGGGGGGTGGAAATGGGGAGAAAAATCTGTAATTCAAACGCATGTGAAAATTAATGCTGAAAACTAAAGATGTTAATAAAAAAAAATTTAAAAAAAAGAAGAAAAAAAATCAGCAAACAATAAAAGAGCACAGTGAAATCTTGAAAAAAAAAATACACGAACTCAAATGGCAAAAGGTTTCCAGAAAGCCAATGAGGAGAAGAGTGCCTTGAAAGGCAGAATTAGCCAAAGAAAAAAGGAGGTCCAAAAGACCACTGAAGAAAATATTACCTTGCAAATTTGAATGGAGCAAGTGGAAGCTAGTGACTTTATGAGAAATCAAAATGTTATAAAACAGAGCCAAAGGAATGAAAAAATGGAAGACAATGTGAAATATGTCATTGGAAAAACCACTGACCTGGAAAATGGATCCAGGAGAGATAATTTAAAAATTATTGGACTACCTGAAAGCCATAATCAAAAAAAAAAAGAACCTAGATATCATTTTTCAAGAAATTATCAAGGAGAACTGCCCTGACATTCTAGATCCAGAGTGTAAAATAGAAACGGAAAGAATCCACCAATCGCCTCCTGAAAAAGATCCCAAAAAGAAAACTTCAAGGAATATTGTCACCAAATTCCAGAGTTTCCAGGTCAAGGAGGAAATACTGCAAGCAGCCAGAAAGATACTATACATACATATAAAGCGGGCACAGGGTGAGTTGCATATTGCATATGAAGGGATGATATCTAAAAAAATGAAATCTAATTAAGGGATGAGAAATGAATATATTGAGAGAGGGAGAAAGAGAGAGATAGAATGGAGTAAATTATCTCACATAAAAGTGGCAAGAAATAGCAGTTCTGTTGGGAGGGCAGAGGTGGGTGAGGGTGAATGAGTGAATTTTGCTCTCAACGGATTTGGCCTGAGGAGGGAATAACATACAGACTCAATTGGGTATCTTACCCCACAGGAAAGAAGGAGGAAAGAGATTAAAAAGGGGGGATGATAGAAGAAAGGGCAGATGGGGGAGGAGGTAATTAAAAGCAAACACTTGAAAAGCAACAGGGTCAAGGGAGAACCAAAGGGGAATAGGATAGGAAGGAGCAAAATATAGTTAGTCTTTCACAACACAAGTATTGTAGAAGGGTTTTCAATAATGGTACACATGTGGCCTATGTTGAATTGCTTGCCTTCTTAGAGAGGGTGGATGGGGAGGGAAGAGGGGAGAGAATTTGTAACCCAAAGTTTTATAAGAAGATGTTAAAAAAATTTTTACCTGCAACTAGGAAATAAGATGTACAGGCAATGGGGCATAGAAATTTATCTTGCCCTACAAGAAAGTAAGGGAAAAGGGGATGGGGGGGAGTGGGGTGACAGAAGGGAGAGCTGACTGGGGAACATTGCAACCAGAATATATGCCATCTTGGAGTAGAGGGGAGGATAGAAATGGGGAGAAAATTTGTAATTCAAACTCTTGTGAAAATCAGTGCTGAAAAGTAAAAATATTTAATAAATTAAATTTAAAAAAAAGATTACATATACATTAATATACACATACATACATGTATGAGTACATATGTACATCATACAACTTTAAGGCTTATAAAGCCCTAGATCACAGAAAACATTGCTATTGTTTCTGTAAATGTGACCCTTGTTAAATCACAACCTTCCTGGGTCTCAGTTTCATTATTTGTAAAATAAGGTTTTTGACTGGATAGCCTCTGCCAGCTCTATAAATCTATAATTATGTAAAAGATAAGTTTCACAATTTTATATTTTTTCATGACTGACACTCAACTTCTCAGATACAGAGTTGGTAACATACAGATGGTTGTTTCCATTTACTTTCACACATACATCAGCAAAAATAAGTGCCCCAGTGAAAACATTAGTTCTTGAGAATATCACATGGATGTTAGTCAATCCCTGAAGAGTTCAAAAAAAAACCAAAACCATAACAACAGAATGGCAGCTGTGGACAGATGTATATACTGGTCCAAGATGCAATTCTAAACCAAAATTATTTTCTTTTTATTGAATATCTGAAAATTTAAAGGAGGAAAAATAAAGGAGTAGAAAACAAAACAATAGTTTTAGCCAGAAGAAAATCAGGTGAATGAAAATTTTTGACTTGAATTAACTTTCTGAATTAAATTGAAAACATTTTATAAATGATAAATTGCTAATAGGAAAAAAAAACATTTTGTCTTAGGTGCCCTGAAAAATCTGTTCACAAGTGGTAGAAGAAAGAAATGTGGAAAACATTTTCATTAAATGTTTGAGAAAAGAAGTGTGATCTAGTTTTAGCAGTGATAGTTATAGGAGAATAAATGTACAAGCCTGACCCTTGGTGTGAGATATATTGGGCTACCAAGATGACAATAATTTTCTTTTTCAGCCACAAAGGTCACCTCCTTTCATTGTGATCAAAGGATATTCACAGCAGCTTGTTCTGGAGTTGAGTTGTCAATAATGAATTTTTCAAAGTGTATATTTTTCATCTATAAGTGAGAGTTAAGTAACTCCATGATAACTATTACCTCTCTCCTTACTGTTGGCTTCACTGCAGCAAGTAATAATAGGTACCTTTTATAGAGCACCTTAGGGTTCTGCAAAGTACTTCCAAAATATTACTCATTTAATCTCTACAACAACCTTGAGAGTTACTATTTTCCCTATTTCACAAATTATGAAACTGAGGCAGACTGAGATTAAATGATTTGCCTACAGTAATACAGCTAGTAAGGATCTGAAGATAGCTGAAAGTATCGAGGATGTGAATATATGTTGCATGAAGAAAACAAGAGTAAGAAAGGATATTATAATTGTCTTTGGTATTGAAAAATGACTATGTCACAGAGGAATTAGATTTTCTTTTGATCCCAGAGGGAAAACCTCAGAGTAATGGGTGGAGGATGCAAGGAGTAAAATATATGCTTAATATATAGGGAAAACTTCCTAATTAGAACTGTCCAAAAGGTTGTCATGAGTCTATATAAACCTAACTCTAACCCTACCACACACCAAAATTCATCAAGCAAAGGCTGAATGACAAATTCTCAGGTATATTGTAGAAGTAACACTTCTTAAGGGGAGGGGGCAGGGCTGTAGATTAGGCTGTTGAAGTTCCTCCAACTATGCAATACAATTCTGTGATTCTCCTTTGAGAAGGAAAAAAATTATATTTCTAATCATTAGAGGTACCATAAGCATAATTAACAAGTGGCATTCAGCAGCTGTTTTCAAGTTACACTATTAGGGGAAGATTAAAATATACTCAATAGTGTTAATATCAAAACTACTTTATTGTGATAAAAGTTCTGGAAAACTGGTAATGCACATATAGTACAGATGGTAATTAGAACGGTCAGTTACCTAGGATACTTCACTCTGCAGACTTTGTGAATTGATGGAAGTTTATTACAGAGAATTTGATGTTTTGTTGTGCAGAACTGACCTCCCTTTGAAGCAAATGTTAACAAGCATTGTTAATGGGGCAAGAATGAACAATATTTGCTTCAATATCACAGTGTATCCATGATATTGTCAGAGCGAATGCTCCCACCAGATGGGTTGTGTGCAAATCACAATCCAAATCTCTCTCTCTCTCTCTCTCTCTCTCTCTCTCTCTCTCTCTCTCTCTCTCTCACTCTTGCTCTCGCTTTACACACACACACACAAACACACACACACACACACGTACATATACACACACACACTAACATTTCAGTGAGACTTTTGATAATTTTGCCCCATAAATCATCCATAAAGGATATTATAGTCATTGTCTATGGCCTATCCTTAGCTCTGGATTTGGAGTCAGAGTACCTATGTTCAAATCCCAGCTCTGCCATTTACTCTGTTAAGTTGAGCAAGTCACTTAATTTTTCCGTGCCACATTTTCTTCACGTGTAAAATTGATGGCTTTGGCAACAGTTAGAAATCTGCTCTCTAATGTCTGTTCTGGCTCTAAGCCAAGATCCTGTGCTCCTCCAAGTGGTCATCTATCCTCCTGGGTTTTTGGTATAATGTAGAGAAAATCTGGAATTAAGTCCTTTATCTTCCCTCTCTATCTCTGACAAAAAACTTTGGGAAATATAAATGAATCCCACTGGAAAAAAATTTTACACATATATAGCTTGAATCTACCTTTCTCAGGTATGTCACTTTCCAGTCATTAATCCCACCCCTCTGCCTTGACACATACATTTCTCACTTGACTTCACTTCTTCAAACATCTTGTTCCTCCACCATCTCTGACTTGTTTCTCATATGATTAAGCTGAAAGTCAGGGATGATATTTTTGTCTTTGTGTGACTAAGGGTCATCCTTCTTTTATAAGCATATAAAATATACTCCAGGTCTCTATTATTGGAAATACTTTTGTGGAGTCTTCTATTTAATTTTCTTGAATCTGAGTTATCCCATTTTTAAGCAGTATAAATCTTTAGCTACCATGATAACAAATGCAATGGAAGGTGATTTTTAGATCTTACAAAAATATATGTATACATATATATATATATATACACACACACACACACACACACACATATATATACACATACTTATATACATATATATGTGTGTGAGTGTGTGTGTGTGTGTGTGGATGGATGGATGCAAGTATGTGTATGCATATGTGTGTGTGTATGTATCCTGTGGTTACAAGAGCAGTATTTATACTATCAATCTAGTATTTCCTTCTTCATTACATAAAGTAATTTTTCTTTGCAACATCCTTTTTTCATTTTTTTTTCCTTTATGACATCTTTCATAGTAAATTTGGCATGAGAGTCACTATTGGTTATAATGCTGCAGCTATTTATGTCCATTGTACTACTCTAGCCAGGAGCAGTTAGGTGCTGCAGTGGATAGAATGCAGGACCTTATGTCAGGAAGACTCATCTTTCTGAGTTCAAATGTGGCCTCATATATTTACTAACTGGATGATCTTGGGCAAATCACTTAACTAGTTTACCTCAGTTTGCTCATCGGTAAAATGAGCAGAAGAAGGAAATAGTGAACTTCCCTAGTATCTTTGTCGAGAGGAGGATCATGAAGAGCTGGACGTGATTGCAAAACTACTGAAGAACAACAACATGACTCTTCAAGGTCATTACGTCACCTGTAACTGTGATTCTTCTGAGCCATTGGTGTTCCTTCACTGAAGCCATAAAGCATCACTGGGTGAATATAAATATCTAAAACAAAACAAAAACAAAATGAGTCAGAGATTGTTTAAAATTAGTGGAAGAACTACGTGAATTACCAAATACCTTAGACTTTGTGCTCTTCTTCCTATTCAGTCTGCAGTCTATTTCATTGTTCTTCAGGGACCATCCAAAACATGAACTGATGTACTAAGTCAATGAACTGTGTAGCACAGAAAAGAGTCAATCAGGGTGGTTAAACCAAAACTTGAAATGAATTCCATTGATGTGTCTGTTGGTGTTTTTTCTCTGAATTACATATGATGTTATCCAGTCGTTCAGTCATATTTGACTCTTCTTTGATACCCTTTGGACCCTACTGTCCATGAGGTTTTCTTGGCAAAGATACTGGAATGACTTGCTATTTCCTTCTCCATTGGATTAAGGAAAACAGAGGATAACAGGGCCACACAGCAACTAAGTGTCTGAAACCAGATTTAAACTTGTGTCTTCCTGACTCTAGGCCCAGCACTCTAGCCACTGAGTCATCAAGCTGCCCCATTATAATATTTACATGTATACGTGTATGCACATACATATATATATGCACATATGCATATGCATGCATACATATATCTTTTCATTACCTATAATATGGAGACAATAGAGAAACATATTTAAAAATTTGAATAACAGGAAAAGGTGAAAGATATTTAAAGAAATACATTAGAGAGGAGAGAAATGTAAGCTGGACAAATCTAAGTCAACTGTTTTGTGTTTTGGTTTCTATCATTTTTACCACAAGGTAGATGAATGACCTTGAATAAGACACAGTTTCTCTTAGACTGTTTGGTTAGAAGCTTGCCTATTAATGTGACAATCATAAAATAAATGATGCTTTCTGGCATCCCGCTTCCTTAATGAAATGTCCATTCAGGGAAGCCTGAAGCAGTCAAAGTAGCATGATTAAAGAGGAGTGATAGCTTTTTATGTGAAAAGGGCCAAGTTGTAATAGAAAAAACACCAGACTGAGATTCCAAAGACTTTTGTTCTAATCCTACCTTGGTGCCCAATAATTAAATACTTGGCATTTTTATGACTTGGTATTTTTATTACTTGGACCATGATCATGCAAGTAGATCAAATACCTATGGTCTCTCCTCAAATCATATATTGCTGGACAATCTTTAGTTTCATAAGCAGATTAAAGAAGCAGAGAATAAATTGGGAGTTGAATAATGAAAAAGGAACATTCAAAATGCTGGGCCAAAGTCAGGAGATAGGTAAAGTAGAACATGGTAACTAAATTGTGATTAGAATACTCTACATCTAGTATTGAAAGATAGACAACTTGACAAGTGATTTTCATTGTAATTCCTAGGGACAACAATTCTTTTCTGTAGATCCACATTTTTCATTGCTTTTTCATGTTAGCAATAACTAGTGTGCCTTTTTGTGATATTGATATAAAACAGGCATCCTTAATCACTTTTTATATCATAGTTTATATGGGCAGTCTAGTGAAGCCATATGGACCTCTTAGAATAAAAGCTTAAATGCATAAAATTAAATACATAATATTACAAGGAAAACCACAAAAGACATAACTTTCCCATGCAAGATCATTAATTCCCTAAAATCTATTGACAAATCCATAATGTATAAGTGTACCCTAGGTTGCGAAGTCCTACTCTAAAAGCACAACTACTTAGATAGACCTAGATTCCTGCTTGCTAACATGTCACTAACATGTGTGATCATGGGTAGAACACTTCTCCTTAAAAGGCCTCAATTTCTCCATTTTCAATTTCTAATAGAATGAAATTTCCCAAATATGAGTTATTTGAAGGGTAACTTTTGATATCCATGCCCACTATTATGTGAATTTCAATCTCATATTTTATTAATGTATCTCCTCTTCAAGTTTTTCTGAATGCAAATTTTTGCAGCGAAGAACGTAGAGGGGAGTGTAAGAAGCTATTGTATTGAAGTTAAAGATGAATAATGTGGGGGCAGAGCCATGACAGTGGCTGGAAAGCAGGGACTTGCTTTAGTTCTCCCCCAGGTCCATCCAAACACCTATAAAAAATGGCCCTGAACAAATTCTAGAGCTGCAGAACCCACAAAATAGAATAGCAAAGCAGGGCTCCAGCCCAGGACAGCCTGGATGGTGGCTGGGAAGGGTGTATCACATGGTGCTGGGAGCAGAGTGGAGCAGAACCTAGAATGAGCCATGCCAGGACCACTGGTGTGGCAGAGCTTACTGTAGAATAAGCTCTGAAAACAGCAGCGCTTGGCCCTTAAAGCTTGGGACAAAGTACTCTCTGCTCTATAAGCAGTAGTATCCCAACAAAAAGCTCAAGGTTCAAGTAGTTGGCTGGGAACATGAATAGGCAGTGAAAATGAACTCAGAGTATAGAATCTTTTTTTGGTGACAAAGAAGATGAAAGCATACAGCCAGAAGAAGTCAAAAAGTCAAAGAGCCTATAACAAAAGCCTCCAAGAAAAATATGAATTGTTCTCAGGCCATGGAAGAGCTCAAACAGTATTTGGAAAAGCAAGTTAGAGAAGTAGAGGAAAAATTGGGAAGAGAAATGAGAAGGATGAGAGAAAACCATGAAAAACAAGTCAATGACTTGCTAAAGGAGACCCCAAAATACTGAAGAAAACAACACCTTAAAAAATAGACTAACTCAAATGGCAAAAGAGGTCCAAAAATCCAATGAGGAGAAGAATGCCTTAAAAGGCAGAATTAGCCAAATGGAAAAGGAGGTCCAAAAGACCACTGAAGAAAATAATACCTTAAAAATTAGATTGGAGCAAGCGGAAGCTAGTAACTTTATGAGAAATTAAGATATTATAAAACTGAACCAAAGGAATGAAAAAATGGAAGACAATGTAAAATATTTCATTGGAAAAACCAGTGGCCTGAAGAATAGATCCAGGAGAGATAATTTAAAATTATTGGACTACCTGAAAGCCATGATCAAAAAAAGAACATAGATATAATCTTTCAAGAAATTATCAATGAAAACTGTCCTGATATTCTAGAGGCAGAGGGTAAAATAGAAATTGAAAAATTCCACCAATCGACTGCTGAAAAAGATCCCCAAAAGAAAACTCCTAGGAATTTTGTTGCCAAATTCTGGAGCTCCCAGATCAAGGAGAAAATACTGTAAGCATCCAGAAAAAATAAAACAACAATTTGAGTATTGTGGAAACATAATCATTACAACACAAGATCTAGCACTTTCTACCTTAAGGGATCAAAGGCCTTGGAATATGATATTCTGGAGGTCAATGGAACTAGGATTAAAACCAAGAATTACCTACCCAGCAAAACTGGGTATAGTGCTCCAAGGCAAAATATGGATTTTCAATAAAATAGAGAACTTTCAAGCTTTCTCAGTGAAAAGACCGCAGCTGAATAGAAAATTTGACTTTCAAACACAAGAATCAAGACAAGCATGAAAAGGTAAACAAGAAAGAGAAATCATAAGGGACTCAATAAAATTGAACTGTTTTTCTTCCATTCCTACATGGAAAGATGATGTATGTAATTCATGAGACCTCAGTATTAGGGTAGCTGATGGGAATCTACATACATACATACATACACATACAAACACACATATATATGTATATATACATACACACACACACACACACACATATATATATATATATATATATATAGAGAGAGAGAGAGAGAGAGAGAGAGAGACAGACAGACAGACAGACAGACAGACAGACAGAAGGCACAGAGTGAGTTGAATATGAAGGGGTGATATCTAAAAAAATAAAATTAAGGGATGAGAGAGGAATATATTGAGAGAAGGAGAAAGGGAGAGATAGAATGGGGTAAATTATCTCACATAAAAGTGGCAAGAAAAAGCAGTTCTGTTGGAAGGGAAGATGGGGCAGGTGAGGTGCAATGAGTGAATCTTGCTCAAAATGGATTTGACTTGAGGAGGGAATAACATACACACTCAATAGGGTATCTTACACTACAGGAAAGAAGGATGAAGGCAATAAAAAAGGGGGGACATGAGAAGGGAGAGCAGATAGTGGGAGGAGATAATTGAAAGCAAACACTTACAAAAAGGAACAGGGTCAAGGGAAAAAACTGAATAAAGGGGCCCAGGATAGGAGGGAGCAAAATATAGTCTTTCACAACATGAGTATTGTGGGAGTGTTTTGCATAGTGATACATGTGAGACATATGTTGACTTGTTTGCCTTCTTAGGGAAGGTGGGTGGGGAGGGAAGAGGGGAGAGAATGTGGGACTCAGTTTTAAAAGAAAATGATCAAAAAAGGTTTTTTTTTTTTTGCATGCAACTGGGAAATAAGATATGCAAGCAATAGGGCATAGAAATCTATCTTGCCCTACAAGAAAGTAAAGGAAAAGGGGATGGGGGAGAGTGGGGCAACAGAAGGGCAGGCTCACTGGGGAACAGGGCTATCAGAATATATGCCATCTTGGAATGGGGAGGAGGGTAGAAATGGGGAGAAAATTTGTAATTCAATATCTTGTGGAAATCAATGCTGAAAACTAAAAATATTAAATAAATAATAAAATATAAACAAAATAATAATTTAAGCTGTTTAGAAAATTTAAAAAAGAATTTAATAAATATGAATAATGTGATTTATACTTTTAGGTCCACAGAGAAATTCCTAGGTTCATTACCCTAGATTCTAGAAGTCTGTGCCAGAACCTCCCCCCCCCCAAGCTTGGATGGCACCTACTAATTGGGAAGGGATTCAAATGCAGGCCCAATAATAGATAGTTTGCTGTTTGAAGATGAATCAAGCTTATTTAGGAGAGGCACTTCAGATTATGATGATCAGATCAGCCCATCAGATTACGGACATTTGTTCACCTGGCATCACAACAACTCATAAGACAGACTCCTGATGTGTAGAGGAGTTGAGATCTTCATGAATTGAGCAACCACATCCTGGATGACAGAAGTTATTATTGCATATGTCAGGCAGATAGTGTTGCAATCTCCTTTAGACTGAGAGAAAACTGCTAATGATATTCTTCAGGTTCTTCTGAACACATGCTACTACTACTCCACTGCTACCATGGAAATATCTCTGTATATCAGAGTTTGTTTAGTCTACAAGTACTTTTTGTCCATATGAAACTGTCTGAATTATATGATTTTCTCTCTTTTCCTGGTCTGCACAATGAATCCACTGAATGGAACAATTTCAAATAAAATTGAGAGGAAATATAGCAGGGTGAACAGAGAGTCATCCTAATAATTAAGAAGAGCTGAGTTCTAGTCCCACGATTACCACACACTTGCTGGGTAGCCCTGAGCAAGTGACCTATCTTCTCAGTACCCCAAACAACTATCTAAGAGTATATATTGCAGCAAGGATGTTGAACTACTGTGGCAAAGAGAGTTTTCCCTTCTGGAATTTCCCTTCACCAATAGTATTAAATTCACTCTCAACAAAGCTGCAAAAATAATTTTATTCAAGTACAAATCTTACCATGTCACTCTTCTACTTGATAAACTGTTATTGACACTAATAAAAATATAAAATTTATTTATTTGGTAAAGCCATTCATAATTTGACCCTGACCTCTCTCTTCAGTCACATTATGCATTATTCCCCAACCAGAACCATCTGGAAAATCCAAACTGATCTTCTCACATTTTCTTACATATGTCACTCCATCTCTTATATCTATGCCTTTGCATTATCCATTTATCATGCCTGGAATACACTTACTCCACCTCTGACTTACAGAATCCATTAGCATGTAGATCAAGGACAACTTTTCCTAATCTGCTACCCCAGGCTCTTGTGCCAATCCTTACTAACTTGTATTTGCCTACTTTAAAAAATATTGTTTATTTTGTACCCTCTTGTGTACATAGATGTTATCTCTATGAATTAGAATCCAGGATTTTTAGAGCAGGTATTATTTGATTATTTTTTGTATTTGTATCCTCAAAATGAATGACTGGTAGTATTTGGTTAATAAATGCTAATATGAAGTAAGTGAATAACATCATGTCTGCCTCAAAAAAAGGTAGCATAAAGTACTACAACATTTTGTTCTCTCTTCTAAATATAGAAATCAACTTCATGTTCACAGGTTAATTATTCACCCTAAATCATAACCAGTTAATGGCAATTTCAAGACTTTTAGTAACAAAGATTGATTTTTCTCTTCACACATTCTTTTCTCTACTCTCACATTTCATGGCAGGTTGTATGCACATTTTGCCTTGTCTCCCTGAAAATAACTCCAGGGATGTTTTAATTAAAAATATCTGTTCAAGTTTTACTTTTAGACAGGTAGTACTTATGTAGGCAAAACCATGCTAATACTAATGATAGTTCCTCGTTGCACCAAAACTCAATTTCAAGTCCAGATATAGAGTATTTTCCAGCGAAGTTTTTCTGAATGTTTCAAAATTTGTAAGTAAAAGAATGACCCATTGAAAAATAGAAAAAAATGATTCATTGATTTTCCAACGGAACTATTATCTAAAACAGAACTCATTATCTTTATCTTAAATTCTTCCTGGTTCTTTATTTCACATTTTTGATGAAGGTACTTCTATCCTTCTAGTTAGCGAGGTCCACAAAGTTAAGTCTCCAACCCTTTAACAACTGTGTAGTCCTCCATATCTGATCATTGGTAACCTGTAAAATTCCATTTCCATAAAATATTCTCACATCTGTCCTTTTTTTGTTTTTCAATTTAACTTTTTATAAATTAGTATACATATGCCTTCTCTTCTTACTATCTCCCTTCATAAAGAAATAAAAAAGACCCACAAAGGCATGAAAGCAAAGAAACCTTTTGAAAACCTACCTATCTGTGTATCCTTCTGCACTTCTAGTGTATCAACTTATCGCAAGGAGCTGAGAAACATCTTAAACCATTGGTCCTCTACAATCATGGTTGATCATTGAAATGCTTAGAATGCTTAAGACTTTTAAAACTGCTAGTTTTTACAGTGTAGTTGGTATGATACAAACTGTTGTCCTTACTGGTCAATCCACTTAAGGTCTTACTGTTTTCCAGTCTATCTTTAATAACATAGCTGTCAAATATATATACTTAAAGCAAATGTCTTAGTATATTATTCCCTGGCTCAAGAAGTGATAGTACTTCCATTTTTTAGATATTTTTATTTGGCATTTAAAATCCTTTGCAATTTCATTCTGACCTAATTTTTCTCAGTCCAATAGCTGATTTTTAAAAATATTTTCCCTTGCAGTCAACAACTTTAAAAATTATCTAGGTGGGATGATAGATCAAGTTATCAGCATCTTGCTGAATTGGATTCAGATTAGTAATATGATAGAAGTCTTAGCCCTATTTAGAAATGATTTTCTTAAGAGTGGATGTGAGGTCCCTGCCTTAAAAAGTCATATCTCTATCTTGTACAAAAGAGGCCTAGAAATGGCAACATCCACCATACCACCAATCCTACCATAAGCTCAGCCCTGACAGATATCATGCAGGGAAGCGCCTCTTGTGGATAATGGCCAGCCATTTCTCCTAATTACCAACTAATTCCACTAACAGGATGGGCAAGAAACAAGGAGAGATAGGAGGCACCATGTACAAACAAATTAAACCATTACCATTGTCTTGATTACCATATTCTTTCACACCCTGAGGGAGACAGCCAAGAACCCTGAACTCAAGAATACTAGAAATAGCAGTGCTTGTAGCTCAATATCCAAATCCATCTTCCCAGGAAATTACCCCTGTGGAGATATTGCTTTGGAACTTCTCCTGAACATGCTATAGATACATACAAAAATCAGCTCACTTCATTCAATTCATAGAGACCTTCTCTGTCTCCTCTTTCTCTATTTCATAATTTCTTCTGTGGCAAATACGTGGTATTATATTCTTACACCTCAATTTATTTGGTTATCTTGTATGTGGACAATCCTTAGTCACTTTTTTCACTACTAGAAAATGTGTTGGGATAAATGTTTTTATACCCATAAGTCCTTTTCCTCTTTCTTAAATCTCTTTGGGATACAGGCATAATAATGGTATAGCTGGGGCAGCTGGGTGGTGTAGTAGATAGAGCACTGGGCCTGCAGTCAGGAAGATCTGAACTCAAATCTGGACTAGGCACTCGACTCCTCTTTGCCTTAGTTACACATCTGCAAAATAGGGACACACAGAAGGAAAATGCCAAATTGCTCCAGTATCTTTGCCAAGATAAAACTGTGAACAAAAGTCCGTAAATCATGTAGAGTCATACACGACTGAATGAACAACAAGTGATACAGCATAAGCACAATTTAATAACTTTGGATTGATAGAAGAACTGAGGGTTTTTACTCTGGAGAAGAGAATATTAGAAGGAGTATTAGCTATTTTCCAATGGTATTATCTGTTGTCAAATATTTGAAGTGCTGTCATGTGAAAAAGAGGTTCTGAGCATAGAATGGTTGAAGATGCATCAACATTGAGGTTCCAAGAAGAACTTCTGAACAGTTATGGCTTTCCAAATGTGGAGTAGATTTTCTTAGAAGGTGAGTAAATGTTTTTAATGGCATTAATTAAAAAGAAACTGAAAAATTCTCATTTGAGGGACAGTTTTTGAGAAGATTCTTATTTAATTAAATAATTAGATATTTTCTGAACTGGAAGAAACTTTACTGTTCTTGCATAAAGAGGTGATTCTTCTCCACCCAAATGGTAATCTTTTGTTACATGCACACTTAATTTGATCCCCTCTTATTTTCTTCAGCAAGCTATCATTCCTACTTTCTCTCTTACATCTATCCTTCTCTCCTTGTTCCTTCTATAGTCTATTACTTCCCTGTCACGAAAAATTGATTTTAAAAAAGTCTATGCTTAATAGAATTACCTCCACTGTTGTCTTATAGACCTCTTCCCCTTCTTGGTTACTGTCTCTGGGAATTCATTCTAAAATCTCCAACTTCTTCTGCTCTTCATCTCTTTTATACTCTCTGCAGTCTCTCTTCCAACCTCATCTTTAAAAGAAAACTATCCTTTCCAAAGTTACCAATATTTATGATATAGAACAAGACCTTTATTTTTCACTACATTTCTATTTCCCTTTAGGGTTTTGTCTATAATTCCTCCTTCATTTGTAAAGCAGATGATACTGATCTTCCAGAAATAAATGAATTATCTTATCTTTTATAATTAGATCTACTTAATAGCTGAGTTACCCTGAGCAAGTCACTCAATCTCTGATTCAGTTGCCACATCTATAAAGTAGGGATAATGACACCATCTATTTCTCAGTGGTGTTGCAAGGATGAGAGAACATTTTAAAACTCCTTTGTATAATCTTAACCTTACATAAAAGCTAGTTCTTCACTATTATTAGCAGTAGCAGTTGTACTTGTTATTTGTCTAATTATTTTAGGTGACTGAATTAATCAGTGACTCACACTGCATAAGGGATGTTCTCTCAAATCTAGTTTCATAATTTAACATGTAATCCCATATAAAAAATAGGTTTCGATATGAGCTCTGCCACCGAATCACTATGTTATAATGTAGAAGTTGATTTATTTCACTGGACTTCATTTTCTTTATCTCCAAAATGAGAGGGTTAGTTTATATAACCTCTGAAGTTTCCTCTGGTGCTTAAATTCTTGGACTTTATTACAATTGCTAAGTTTCCACAAACTTTGCACTGCTGATTTCTTATAAAAGTCATACATTTCTTATAAAGATCCATTCATTATCTGGCATGACACAGGATAAGTCAACAAGCCTCAAAACAAGATTTCTTTAGAAAGGTGTCTATTAAACTTTAAATTGTCAGTATCAAATTTGAAAATTACACATACACACATATACATATATATTTATATGTGTGTACATATGTATACACATATACATATTATATACATATATATTCCAAATGTAAAATAACATGGAATTCTTATTACAGACATGTTTAGAAGCATTGAAGCCTTCCTTACCTTATCCCACCAAAGAAAGGTTATGGAAAACCTATACATAGAAATGACATTAAATCATTGGGGTATATTTTTAATCTCACTTGTGGATAAAATTGAAAGCATACTGGAAAATCCCTTTATGATTCTTGAATTTATTTGTTTAGATGTATGAAATTCATGTTTGAAAGTTCCAGTCAATATCCCCTAAAGCAATTTATCTTTTATGTAATATTTTTCTATGTATTGAATTTTATTTTCAAAGTCCCTTGAAAAATTACAAACCCATTTTATTGTGTAGGGTTTACACTGATGAGTTCTTTGTCCTCATAAATCTACATTCTTTTTGCTACTGCTCTCTCAGTAAATCCACACAAACTTACTTTAATAACATCTTTGAGGTCAAGGACATTTTCACTGAACAATGCACAGAACCCAATGGGCAGTTATTTTATAAGTACTAAATTAATGGAGTCAATATCTTAATTTGACTCCTCTGATTCTTATGCCCCTCTTATATTCAATCCAGTAAATACTAATTAAACATTTATTGTATGCAGTATACTATATTTGGCATTGGAGATACAAAAAAAAATGAAAACCAGTCCTTCCTTTCTCTCAAGGATCTTATGTTCTATTGATGAGCATATACCTGTAGAACAATAATTCTCATTTTTTTTTGGTTTTGAGAGCCCTTTTTCATAAAATTATTGAGCACCTCTATATGATGTTATTTTCATGAATTATAGTCACCTCTTTTGCCTTATTAAAAATCAATATGTCACAGAATGATTATGAAAATCCTTTTAATCTCATAAATCACTTCCCAGATATCCTCAGACCATATTTGGGGATCCACTGCTATAAACTATATTGGTCTTAGGCAGAAAAGTTCTGTGTGAAAGTAGAGTGCAGTCTAGTTCAGGCTAGGTCAGCACAGGCCTGGCCATAGTAAAGAAGAAGTAGGCCTTGGGAGTAACTGAATCAACAGTGACATAGAAGGGGCTGCTTTTAGAGTTCTCAGGCCACAGACAGTATAGGAGTAGAATAACTGGTGAAAAGAAGATTACAGGGGTCTTTTGCCAGCACTGAGGCAGGATACTGTTGCTTTGCTTATACTTCAGTCTAAGTTGCAGTCCTGAGTGTCAGTCCCATGGAGAAGAGGAATACTAGCACAGCAGAGCTAGTGGCTACAATGGAGGGGGACCCTCCTCACAGTTCTAGGGCAGAAAAGAGTACTTGTGGTTACTCACAGACAATGGCACAGGCCGGGAGAGTAATAAACACCTCTCCTTTGATCATACCACCTTGGAAGAATTGAAAACTTACAGGTCCCTAAAACTATCTCTGAAAACAGCTGCGCAAAACTCCTAAAGCTTGGGACAGTACACCCTCCACCCTAGGAGCAGAGCTCTACATTTACAAAGAGTTAAAAGTCAACTAATAGGCTGGGGAAATGAACAATGGGGAAAAGAACTCTGAATATAGATAGTTACTATGGTGACAGGGAAGATCAAAACACACTCAGAAGAAGACAACAAAGTAAAAGATCTTACATCCAAATCCTCCAAGAAAAATATGAATTGGTCTCAGGCCATGAAAGAGTTCAAAAAGGATTTTGAAAGTCATATAAGAGAGGTAGAGGAAAAATTGGAAAGAGAAATGAGAGTGATATAAGAAAATCCTGAAAAAGGAATCGATTGATGGACATCCCCTCAATTTCTAATTCTTTGCTACCACGAAAAAGCTGCTATAAATATTTTTGTACACGTAGGTCCTTTTCCCTTTTTAATGATGTCTTTGGGATACATACCATAGGTGGTATTACTGTACTAAAGGGTATACACAGTTTTATAGCCCTTTGGCTACAATTCCAAATTGCTCTCCAGAATGCTTTGATCAATTCACAATTCCATCAATGATGCATTCGTGTTTCAATTTCCCCACATCTTCTCCAACATTTATTATTTTCCTTTTTTTGTCATATTAGCCAATGTGATATATATGAAGTGGCATTTCAGATTTGTTTTAATTTGGGTATCTCTAATCAATAGTAATTTAGAACATTTTTTGTCTTATAACTATAGGTAGCTTTAAGTTCTTCATCTGAAAACTGCCTGTTCATATCCTTTGACCATTTATCAGTCGGGGAATGATTTGCATTCTTATAAATTTGAATCAGCTTCCTATATATTTCAAAAATGAGGCCTTTATCTAGGAAACTGGCTGTAAAAATTGTTTCCCAGCTTTCTACTTCCCTTCTAATCTTGGTTGCATTGACTCTGTCTGTGAAAAACCTTTTTATTTAAAGTAATCAAAATTATCCTATTGCATTTCATAATGTTCTACATCTCTTGTTTTGTAATGAATTCTTCCGTTCTCCATAGATCTGACAGTAAACTATTCCTTATTCTCCTAATTTGCTTACGGTATCACCCTTTATGTCTAAATCATGTAGCCATTTTGACCTTGTCTTAATATACAGTATAAGATGTTGGTCTATGCCTAGTTTCTGCCATAGTTTCTTCCAGTTTTCCTAGCAGGTTTTGACAAATAGTGCATTCTTATACCAGAAGCTGGAGTCTTCATGTTTATCACACAGTAGATTATTATAGTCATTGACTACTGTGTGTTGTGTATCTAATTTACTCCATTAATCCACCATTTTGTTTCTTAAACAGTATGAAATAGTTTTAATTACTCCTCCTTTATAATACTCCTCCTTTAGGTCTGGTATGGCTAGACCACCTTCCCTTGAATTTCTTTTCATTGATTGTATTGATATTCTTGATTTATTGTTCTTCCAGATGAATTTTGTTGTTAATTTTTTTCTAGCTCTATAATATATATTTTGAGTAGTTTGATTTGTATGTCACTGAATAAGTAAATTAATTTAGATAGAATTGTCATTTTTATTATATTAACTCAGTTTACACATGAGCAACTGATATTTTTCTAATTATTTAGATCTGACTTTATTTGTATGAAAAGTGTTTTGTTGTAGGCAGAGCCAAGATGGAAGAGGAAAAGCAGGGACTTACTTGAGCTCTGCCTCCAAACTCTCCAAATACCTCTAAAAATGACTCTAAACAAATTCTAGAGCCGCATAACCCACAAAATGACAGAGCGAAGCAAATCTCCAGCCCAAGACAACCCAGAAGGTGAAAAGGAAGGGTGTATCACACCAGTCTGGGAGTGGAGCACAGTCCAGCACTGGACCATGCCAGCACGTACTAGGCCAGATCAGGCCTCAGGAAATTGAATCACTGGTAGCTGTGGCAGTTTTCAGACTTCTCAACCTGCAAATGCCAAAGACAAAATTGTGGGTCAGTGGGGAATCTCTGTCAGACCTAGGTGAGAGAAGAGCATGATCTGGCCCCAGGCTGATGGTGGCAGAGGTGGTTGCAGCTGTAGCCTAGCAGTATTAGCAGCTGCTTCTGGAGCTCTAGTTCCACAGCTGGTGGGGGGATTGAGAAACTGATCAGAGTGGGAATACAGGGATCTCTTTGCTGGTGCTGAGGCAGGATTCTCTTGTTTTGCCTATGTTGGTGTTTCAACAATCTTGCTAGCAGCTGCTGTGGGAGTGCAAAACCAACAACAACCAGCTCACAGAACGCTGAAAGCTCAGGTCCTTTTGATCTGCTTTACTAAAGAAAGCCGCATTAAGGGGTTAATAATCTTACATAAATCCAGCATACAAATATCATTCACTTAGTTCAGGGGAAAAAGCCAGCACCCTAAAATTCAGAGCAAATACTAACAAATTACAAACATACATTTACAAACAGACCAAATACAAGTCATATTTACCAACATCTGAGTTCAGCTGGGAGCTTGACAATAGCTGGCTCAACGTTACGTGTCACTACTGCTGCAGCTCAGAGCTCTGAAAAAAGAAAGCCAAGCCCTGGTTTTATATATCTTGCTCAGGGTCAAAGGTGAGTCACACATGCAACTCACCTACGTGACCTAAAGTCACCACAAAAATGTGACTTAAACCCATGTGTTCTAAAAGCCTCTGATGTCACAAACATGTCACTCAAACCTATGTAAACTAGGCTTTTCCTTCAGGCAAGGAGGTCACCAAAGACTCCTAATTTAATCAAGGAAAAAAGACCAAACTCTTCAAGCAGACTTGGTTCAATTAGTGCTAAGAGCCCCTCATGATTCCTAATACACTCCACCCCTTTTCTAGGTTCCATGTCCTAATAAAAATCTAAATAAAATGGCCATGGATCCTGGAACAAATAGAAGGATTACTCATTTTGATCCAATCAAGCAGGAAACTAAAACATATCATTCACAACAAAGCAAAACATATCATTCAGTGCCATTTCCAAATGCCTGTTTACAATTCAAATGTCCACCCCTAGGTCAAAGCTAGTAAATCTCTTTAGGTAATACAGTGTCCAAATAAAGTACTTCTTGAGCATCACACTGCCATTGCACACATTTTCCCAGTATTCCCAGGCATGAGAATGCTTTAGTTAGTAAAGTCCTAAAGCAAACAAACAAATAGAGTTCTCTTGGGGATGTCTCATCCTCCCCAAACTGCCATTGCAGGCTTCCACCTGGCACCCAAAGTCCCAATTCAAAGAAAAAGTCTAAATAAAGTTTTGTTGTGAGTCTGTTCTCCCATGCTGTTCCAGTTGCTGCTTCCAAGTCCTGAGGGGCAGCTGGGCAATAAAGTCAACAGGGTGGGGTGCCTGGGGGTCCATGGCACTTCCTCCACCCCACTATAGACAAATCCACTCTTCTCTCCTGGGTCCCAAGCAGTCCTAGTGGAAGGGACCAAAAACCCACACTCATCACCTTGCTGCAAAGTTTCCGTCTTTCCCTAGGGCTGAACTCCTAGCTTCTGGGATCCTGGTTGTTGAACTGTGGCTGCCCAATGACTGGCTTTTACCAGAATCCTGATGTAGGTGGTTCCCTACCTTTTCGCTCACCTCACCAAAGTCGACTGGAAAGCAGCTCACCTCTCTTACCTTTCCAAAGTTCTCATGCAGGCAGTCTTCTGCTCTCTCTGGGTCAATATTTTGGCAGCTGCCATCTACTTCTGCTGCACCTGCTACCGCCTCTGCCACTGTTGCTGCTGCTGTGCCACTTCTGCTGCCACTGCTGCTACCACCACTTCTTCTTTCTCCTCACCAGCCCCTCCTGCCAAATCTGCATGAAGGCCATTGTCTGATTTTTCTCTCAAGTCTGTTGGAAGGCTGTTTCTGCTCCTGTTTCAAAACTCCACATGCAACGCAATCTCAAAACATTCACCATTTTAAGCACAGTCCTCTGGAGCTAGGCTTATCAGCTCAAGACCTTCACTCTGACTATCCAAACTAAGAAGCATTCAAACACCCCAGTACCCCAAAACACCATGCTTTCTTTTGAAAATGCAGATTCTGCCATGACTACGCCATTTGTTTCAACAATCTGGCTAGCAGCTGCTGTAGGGGTGCAAAACCAACAACAACCAGCTCACATAATGCTGCAAGCCCAGGTCCTTTTGATTTGCTTTGCTATGGAAAGCCACATTAAGGGGTTAACAATCTTACGTTAATCCAGCATACAAATATCATTCACTTAGTTCAGAGGAAAAAGGCAGCACCCTGAAATTCAGAGCAAATACCAACAAATTACAAACATACATTTACAAACAGACCAAATATAAGTCATAGTTACCAACATCTGTGTTCAGCCGAGAGCTCGACAATGGCTGGCTCAGCATCACGTGTCACTACTGCTGCAGCTCAGAGCTCTGAAAAAAGAAAGCCAAGCCCTGGTTTTATATATCTTGTTCAGGGTCAAAGGTGAGTCACACATGCAACTCACCCACGTGACCTAAAATCATCACAAAAATGCCACTTAAACCCATGTGTTCTAAAAGTCTCTGATGTCACAAACATCACTCAAACCCATGTAAACTAGGCTTTCCCTTGAGGCAAGGAGGTCACCAAAGACTCCTAAGTTAATCAAGGAAACAAAGGCCAAACTCTTTAAGGGCACTTGGTTGAATAAGTACTAAGAACCCATCTTGATTCCCAATACAGTTGGTATCTTGGTTACAGTCCAGGGTGGTGGTGCTGGGGTAAGGAAGAGTGCTGGAATGGTAAGCTTATGGTGGCTATGGAGAGGGAATCCTCCTCACAGTTCCAAGACAGAAAAGAGTGCTTTTGGTCAGTCACAGACCAAAGCATAGTCCAGGAGAGGAGTAACTACCTCTCCTTTGATCATACCATCTTGAAAGAATTGAAAATGTACAGGAATCTCTGTAGTATCTCTGACAACAGTGGTGCAAAACCCCTGAACCTTGGAACAGAGCACTCTCTACTCTGGAAGTAGAGTTCTAACTTGACAAAAAGCTCAAAAGTCAAGTAATTAACTGGGAAAATGAGCAAACAATATAAAAAATAATTGGACTATAGAATCTTACTTTGGTGACAATGAAGATCAAAATATATAACCAGAAGACAAAAGCTAAGTCAAAGGTCTTATATCCCAAGCCTCCAAGAAAAATATGAATTGACTTCAGGCCATGGAAGAGCTCAAAATGGATTTTGAAAATAAAGTAAGAGAAGTACAGGAAGAGTGATGCAAGGAAATCATGAAAAATGAGTCAACAGCCTGTTAAATACTGAAAAAAAAATACTGAAGAAAATAAGACCTAAGACTAACCCTAATGGCAAAAGAGATCCAAAAAGCCAATGAAGTGAGGAATGCCTTAAAAAGCAGAATTGGCCAAATGGAAAAAAAGAAGTTCCAAAGCTCACAGAAGAAAATTATTCCTTAAAATTTAGAATTGAGCAAATGGAAGCTAATGACTTTATGAGAAATTTAAAAAAAAATTACAAAACAGAACCAAAAGAATGAAAAAATAGAAGAAAATGGGAAATATCTCATTGGAAAAACCACTGACCTAGAAAATAGATTCAGGACCTATGATTTAAAAATTATTAGACTACTTGCAAGCCATGATCAGAAAAAAGGACCTGAGACATCATCTTGCAAGAAATTATCAAGAAAAACTGTGCTGGTATTCTAGAACCAGAGGGTAAAATAGAAATGGAAAAAATCCACCAATTGCCTCTTAAGAGAGATCCCAAAAGGAAAACTCCTAGGAATATTGTAGCCAAATTCTAGAGTTCCCAGGTCAAGGAGAAAATACTGAAAACAGCCAGAAAGTGGCAATTCTACTATTATAGAAACATAATCAGGATAACACAAGATCTAGCGGCTTCTACATTAAGGGATCAGAGGGCTTAGAATATGATATTCTGGAGGTCAAAGGAGCTAGGATTAAAACCAAGAATCAGCTATCCATAATACTCCAGGGGAAAATGGATTTTCAATGAAATAGAGGACTTTCAAGCATTCTTGATAAAAAGACCAAAGTTGAACATAAAATGTGACTTTCAAATGCAAAACCCAAGAGAAGCATGAAAAGGTAAACAGGAAAGAGAAATCATAAAGGAGTTATTAAAGTTGAACTGTTTACATTTCTACATGAAAAGATGTTGTTTGCAACTCATGAGACCTTTTTCAGTATTAGGGTAGTTGAAGGGAATATTATTTTTATATGTCTATATATATACATATGTATGTATATATATGTACATATATACATACATATGTATGTGTGTGTATATATATACATATATATGTATATATGTATGTGTATATATATATATATATATATATATATATATATATATGCAGAGAGAGACAGAGACACAAAGAGAGACAGAGAGAGAGACAGAGGGCACAGGGTGAGTTGAATATGAAACCTAAAAAGTACAATTAGGGGATGAGAGAGAAATATATCAGGAGAAAGAGAAAGGGAGAGATAGAATAGGGTAAATTATCTCACTTTAAAAAGGCAAGAAAAAGCTGTAGAAAAAAATGTAGAGGAAGAGGAGGGATAAAAGGGAATGAGTCAACCTTACTCTCCTTTGATTTGGCTTAAGGAGAGAATAACATATACACTCAATTGGGTATCTTACCCTACAGGTGTAGCAATAACCTGGCTGGCAGCAGTTGTAAGAGTGTAAGACCCACCAATGTCCAGCACACAGAAAGCTGCCAACACAGGTCCTTTGGTATGTTTTACTAAGAAAATCACCTTTGAGGGGTTAACAATCTCACTTTAATTAAACATACAAATATCATTCACTTAGTTCAGGGGGAAAAGTCAGCACCTTGAACTTCAAAACAAATATAAACAAATTACAAACAGAGACAATATAAATAGACCAAAGCACAACATACAGTCACCGAAGTAGCAATAGGTCTGGGTTAGCAAAGCTGTGCGGGTGGGGGGAGCTTACAATGGCTTGCCCAGAGTCCCATGTCACTCTTCCACTGAGTGAGAGCCCCCAAACCAAACATCTGGGTTTCTTCAAAGCCAGGTGGTACCTTAATAGCTACCCAGAGTCTCCACACCTACACTCTTCCAATGAGTGAGAGCCCCAAAAGTCAAACACCAAGCTCCAATCTTATATACCTGTCTCAGGACCCTGGGGCGCTTGATTACTTCAGTGCTGAGAAGCACACAAAGAACAGTGAAAAATCCCATTTAGGGTGTGGGAAACACTTTTGAAATGGGACAGGTCAAAGGAGAAAACAGATTAAATGGGGGGAGGGCAGTATAGGATGGAGGGAAATATAATTAGTCTTCCACATGACTACTATTATGGAAGAGTTTTGCTTAACTACATATGTGTAACCTGTATTGAATTGTTTTCCTTCTCAATGAGGGTGGTTGGGGAGGGAAAAAGAAAGAGAATTAGAACTCAAAGTTTTAAAAACAAATGTTAAAAATTGTTTTTACATGCAACTGGGAAATAAGATATACAGGCAATGTTGTATAGAATTTTATCTTGCCCTATAAGAATGTAATGGGGAAGGGGATGGTGGGGGTACAATTATGATAGAAAGGAGGAAAGACCGGGGGAAAGGGTAATAAGAATGCATGCCATCTCAGGATAGGGAGGTAGGAGAGACATGGGTAGAAAATTTTGAATTCTTTTTCTCTTCTGCCGTGGCTCTGAGGTCAAAATGAAGTTCAATCCCTTTGTGACCTTTGACCAAAGCAAGAACCACAAGAGGCATTTCAATGTCCCTTCCCACATACAGAAGAAAATCATGTCTTCTCCTATTTCTAAGGAGCTGAGACAGAAGTACAATGTCTGCTCCATGCCTATTTGAAAAGATGATGAATTCCAGGTTGTTTGAGGACATTGGCAAGGTGGTCCAGGTTTGCAGATAAAAATATGTGATCTACATTGAGCATGTGCAGTGGGAGGAGGCTAATGGTACAACTGTCCATGTGGGCATTCATCCCAGAAAGGTGGTAATCACAAGGCTAAAGCTGGACAAAGATCGCAAAAAGATCCTTGAGCAAAAAGCCACATCTCTCCAAGTGGGAAATGAAAAGGACAAATATAAGGATGAAACTATTGAGAAAATGGAAGAGTAAAAATTACATGGCTGTAATTAAATTTCTGGAATGAAAAAGGAAAACTTTGAACTCAAAATCTTGTGGAAATGAATGTTGAAAACTAAAACTAAACAAATTAATTAAAAATTTATTTTGAAAAAAGGGTTTTGTAATTGTGCTCATGTAGTTCTTATGTTTCTCTTGCCAAGTAGACTCTCAAATATTTTATATTTGTCTACAGTTATTTTGAATGGAATTTCTCTTGCTATCTTTTGCTTCTTGGTTTTGTTAGTAATATATAGAAATGCTATTGATTTATGTGGGTTTGCTTTATATCCTGCAACTTTGCTATAGTTGTCAATTATTTCAAGTAGGTTTTTTAGTTGATTCTCTAAGTATACCATCATATCATCTCTAAAAAGTGATACCTTTGTATATCATTAAGGCAGATTTCATGACTTCAAAGATAACCATGAATATGGCTGAATGGTCCAGAATCACAGCATATAAGGAATTCTCTAAAAAGAATGCAGAGGAGTTAAAGCATTTATTGAAACTCAGATGAAGGTAGTTTCCTTGACCAAAATCCTAAAGGTACACTTTGGCTTTGTTGCTTTTGCCACAAACTCTAATTCTCATAGTCATCTTGCACAGTCACTTGTAATTCCACTGGCACATTTTGCATAGGCCATAAATCCAGGGCTAATTGTAGAGCAGCCTTTGCTTCTTCAAAAGCTCTACTTTGTTCAAGTCCCCAATCAAATTCATATTTCTTCCTGGTGAGTTTATACAAGGGTTTCAAAATCTGTCCCAAGTGTGGGATGTGGTGTCTCCAATAACCAAATAGCCCTATGAACTTTTGGGCCTCTTTCTTATTAGTAGGGGTAGAAAAATCCTGGATTTTTTGTCAAGCTTGTGGGAGAATTTCTCGCAGTCCTTTATTCCACTATATCCCTAAAATTTTACAGTTTGAGCTGGCCCTTGAACCTTTGCGGGTTAATTTCCCATGCTTTGCTTTTCATATGGTCAATTAATAGTGTCAAACTCTTCTCCACTTCTTTTATATTTTCTCCTTGTATCATGATGTCATCTATGTGGTGGGTAAGCTGTACACCAGGTAACTTTAATTCATCTAAATGTTCAGCTACAATCCTGTGGCAAATAGTTGGGCTATAAAGACATCCTTGCAGCAGGCGTGTAAATGTATACTGTCAGTCTTGCCAAATAAAAACAAACTGGTCCTAGTGCTTGGGGTCTATTGGGGTTATAAAGAAGGCATCGGCCAAATCAATAACTGCTTACCAAGTCTCTTCATGTTTCTGTATTCTCTCCATTAAAGTAACAATGTCCAGAACAGCAGCATACAGGGGAGGACTCACTTTGTTCAGCCGTCTATAATCTACTGTCATCTTTCATGTTCCATCTGACTTTCGAACTGGACAGACAGGGTTGTTCCATTGAGTAGTTGTAGGGGCTAACACTCCTGCTTCAACACATTCTTTTATAGTACTGGCAATTTCATCTTGCCCACCTGGCACACAATATTGCCTCAAAGTAATTACTTCAGAAGGTTCAGACAAAGTGATTGGATCCATCTTTATTTTCCCCACTAAGACTGCATTAACAACTATTTTCCTCACAGCAAATTGTTATTTCCCTTCAGGTAAATTCAAGGTTATATGGTTCAATACATCCATCCCAATGATGTATTCAGGAATCAGCACAATAACCACAATATATTCTTTCTTGGACCACTGTCGAATTTTCATCATCAATTTAACTTGTCTGGCTGATATTTCAGCCCCTCCTAATCCTTTGATGGTAATAGGAGTTCCATGGCTGAACTTGTCTGGATTTCCATACATAAGGGTAGTCTCTGCCCCAGTATCTATTAATGCCCTAGTTACTGTACTTGACCCATTTTTCCAATATATGGTCAAGTTAATGTGTGGTCTGCAATCCAGTCTGTCTATTTCCTTAATTTGGACTGGGGCTTGTCCTGTTTCTTAGTATTCCCTAACATGTGACTCACTTGGGTGTGAGGGTTCAGGGTCTGTAGCATCTACAGGAGCAGTTCTAATTTCCCTATATTGTCTTTTATCAAGTACATTATCTTTGTCTTGGTACATTCTATACAGTGCATTGGTTGGAATGCCATCTATCATTTCAAAGTCTACCCCTCCTCTCAATAGAGCAGTGAACATTTCTTTTCAGGTCACACTATTTTAGTACCAAATTTGCTGGCTATTCAGTCTCCTCTCTCGGAGAGATCTATCCCTTCCCCAGACTCCTAAGTCACTTAACTGTAAAATCTTATCTATCACCGCTGAAAGATGGCTCCCTATTTCCCCAAGTAACAGTCAAAATTAGGTGTTTTTAAGGAGGAGGAGCTGTCCTAACTATTAAATTCCTATGAGGGACTCCCAAGGGATCATTGTAATACCTGTCTGCAGTTCCTGTCATGATAGCAATCTTCATTGCCTCCTCCTTTAGTTTTATGATACAATCTCGAAGTGAATACCAAGGTTTATTCTCAGTGGGCCACATAGAATCAGTAGCATATCTCTTATTACATCCCTCAGCAGCTAACCCAACAGATTAATCTTGCCATCACCATCTTTTTTGCTAATGATGTTCCCTATATGCTTGCTGAACTAGAGGATCATAGCTGATACCTCTGAATCTCATACAATCCACCCTATCTACTGATATTCACCGATCACTGAGTCTTACCATCCAAGATATTAACAGTTCTCCCATTCTTTGGGTGAATCTACTCAAAATGTCTGTGATCTCTTGCTGTGAGAAATCTTCTTGAATTTCCCTCATTACTAAATTGTCACCTTGGGTTTCTGTCCTCTTCCTTTGCATGGGATGAACTTCTGTCTGAATATTTGACCATCTCTCATTCTCTATGTGAGGGACATCCTGAACCTTAGTAGTGTTTTGTGCCTCAGCACTTGACATTGTCTCATTTTCTCTCCACTCCTTTCCCCTGCCACTGTGGCCAGGACAAAGCAGGCAGTCACCGACCTGGGCTGGGTTGAAATGCACCCTTGGCTTATTTGGCTTCCTGTTGCTTCTAGCCACATTAACGGAAAAAAAAAACCTCTCATTTGAGTCAGTAGACACCTCAGCAACAGTTTGTTCTCCTGCGTCTGAGATTCCCCTTCTTGCCGTGGCTTAGGAGTGCCCCCATTTCTTTCACTTAATCTCAATCTTTCATATACTAGTCAGTATCCAACCTTGCCTAGATAGTGATGCCCCTGACTGAATTCTAACCTCTTGTAAACATCTTTCCCAATCTCTGGGATCTCCTCTCTGTAGCCTTGGTTCCCAGTTTTCATAGAATCCAGCTCTTTTAGCCCGTTCCTTTGCTAGGGAGGAATAAAATGAATCCTCCCACCCTGAGACATTCATCTCTTCCTCTGAAGTTCTTCTGCTTTTAAATAGACATTTTACATCTAGTGATCCTATCCACCTAGTCGCCAGATATATCAGTGAGGCAGAATTTATGACTTCAAAGATAACCATGAATATGCCTGAATGGTCCAGAATAGCAAGATATAAGGAATTTTCTGAGTAGAAGACAGAGGAGTTACAGTATTTATTGAAACTCAAAAGTAGCAGACCCATGGACCAGTGTCCCCAATTCTACATCCCGGCAAGAATATTCCAAAACCAGTATGCCCATCTTACAATAGTGATGAGGAGGCCAAAGGAAAACATTATGGCAGCAAGCCAAGCCATACTGGTGCTTCCCCTCTCAATGCCAGGGCCCTCTAGCAAGAAGACCACCCACTGGCCTCAAGCCCCTGCTCAGCACTCTCCTGTCTCCACAAGGGTCAGTCCTGCTTTTTTTTTCCCATTGTTTTTAATAGGAATGTATTTTGGCAAAAGCTTTTTCTGCATCTGTTGAGACAATCCTATGACTTCTGTTAATTTTATTATTGACATGGTCAATTATGCTGATAGTTTTCCTAATATTTAACCAGCCCTGCATTCCTGATATAGAGGCTTTGCTATTTAAAAAGCTAGTTTTTTTATAGCTCCTTGTACAGGATCCAAAAAAGGGTACTGTGGCAATTTGACACAGAAGAAAGGGTGTGATATTGTGAGTTAGGACAGATAGTTCCAATCTCAGCTTTTCTATTTAATACCTTTCTGGTCTTGAGCTAGTCACTGTCCCTTTCTTGGGACTCAGTTACTGCATTTGTTATAATTGCTAGCATTTATATAAGATGTGGGAAAAAAAAAAAGGTTTACCAACACTGCATCAATTTATTCTTATAACAACCCTAGAAGCTGATAGAAATTAAAATAGCTTGTCCAGGACAACATGGCTAGTAATTATAATTGAGGCTTTATTTGAACTCAGGTCTTCCTGACTGATTGTAAGCAAAGCACTTTGTAAATTTCTAAGTGTTCTAGAGTACTCTTTTTCATTAACTGGAACATTCAACTACATAACCTATATAAGTAAGTAGTTATCTAGATTTAAAGAGGAAGATGATGTAGTCTCTCTCTCTCTCTCTCTCTCTCTCTCTCTCTCTCTCTCTCTCTCTCTCTCTCGTGTGTGTACACATCATCTGCAGAGTGATAGTTTTATTTCCTTGTTGCCTATTCTAATTCCTTCAGTTTTTATACTGTTTTATATTGTTTTTAATATTGTTTATTTTTTTCTTATTGCTAGCATTTCTACTACTATAGAGAAAAATAGTGATGATAATGGCTATCTTTGCTTCACCCTATTCTTATTATTAAGGACTCTAGTTTGTCCCCATTACAGATAGTGCTTGCTGGTGGGTTAAGATAAGGACTACATATCATTTTAGGGAAAGCTCTATTTACTACTGTGCTTTCTACTGTTTTTTTAAAAATAGGAATGAATATTGTATTTTGTCAAAAGGCTTATCTGTATCTATTGAGATAATCATGACTTTTGTTGTTTTTCTTATTGAAATGGCCACTTAGGCTTATACTTTTCCTAAAATTGAGTAAAACCTTCATTCTTGGTATAAATTCCATCTACTCCTAGTATTTAATTGTGATTTATTACTTTAATCTTCTTACTAGTATTTTACTTAACATTTTTGCATCAATATTCTTTAAGGAAGTTAGTCTATAGTTTTGTTTCTCTGCTTTCATTCTTCCTGGTTTAGTGATTGGATTTGTGTTGTAAAAGGAATTTTGTAGGACTGCTTTACTGTCTGTCTATTTTTCACCAAAGTTTATATGGTATTGGAATTAATTGTTCTTTAAATGTTTGGCAGAATTCACTCATACATCCATCTGGTCCTGGGGATTTTTTCTTAGAGACTAATTGATGGCTTCATCAGTTTTATTTTCTAAGATAGTGTTACTTAAGGTTCTGTTCCCTCTTCTGTTAATCTGGGCAATTTATATTTTTGGTAAATATTCATCCATTTCAATTAGATTGTTAGATTTGTAGGAATATAATTGGGCAAACTAAATTCTAATAACTATTTTAATTTCATATTCATTAGTGGTTAATTCAATCTTTTCATTTTTGATGTTGGTAATTTGGTTTGTTTCATTTTTTTGAAAATAAAATTATCTAATGGTTTATCTATTTTACTGGGTTTTTTTTTTTTTTTGGAAAACCAGCTCCTAGTTAGATTTATTACTTTAATCTTTATTTTTATTTACTTTCAATTTGGATAACCTCTACTCTGGTTTAGGATTTCTAATTTGGCTTTTAATTTGGGGATTTTTAATTTGTTACTTTTTGAGTTTTTTTTTATGCCCAGTTCATTGATTGGATCTTTCACTATTTCATTGAGATAAGATTTTATAGATATAAGTTTTCCTCTAAGTACTGCTTTGGCTGCTCATAAATTTTGGCATGTTGTTCTTCTCCTTAATGAAATTATGGATTGTTTATATGATTTGTTCTTTGAGCTGCTATTGCTTTAGAATTAGATTATTTAGTTTCCAATTAAGTTTTAATCTGTTTCTACAACACTATTGAATGTAATTTTTACTGCATTATGATTTGAAAAGGATGCATTTAATATTTCTGCATTTCTCTGTTTACTTGTGAGGCTTTGATCAGTTTTGTTCAGGATACATGATCAGTTTTGTTTAGGAGCCATTTAGCCCTGGGACAATTGTATATTCCTTTCTATTCCCATTCAGTTTTCTCCAGAGATCAAGCATATCTAACTTTTCCTAAATTCTATTTATCTCCCTAACTTCCTTCTTGTTTTCACCTTTTAGTTAGATGTATCTAGTTGTGAGAGAGGAATTAAAATGCCCCACTAATATAGCCCTGCTATTTCCTCCTATAAATTATTTAACTTTCCCTTTAAAAATTTGGATGCTATACATTTTGGTTCATATATATTTAATATTGATATTATTTCATTGGCTATACTTCATTTTATCAAAAAGTAGTTTCCCTGATTATCTCTTTTAATTAGATTTATTTTTGCATTGTCTGAGATCATGATTACTACCTGTGCTGTTATTTTTTTATTTAAATAGTATTTTATTTTTCCCACAGTTACATATCAAGAAAATTTTAGCATACATGTTCACAAGATTTTTACTTCCAAATTTTTCTCCCTCCCTCACCTCCCATCTTCTGAAAATGATAGGCTGCTTGATATAGTTTATACCTATATCATATTATAAAATACATTTCCATATTCATCGCATTTGTGCAAGAAGAAACAGATCAAAAGAATAAAAAACATGAGAAAGAATAAAGTAAGTGGAAAAAATTCTTTGATGTGCATTCAGAATCTATCAATTCTTTATCAGGAAATAATGGCATTTTACTTCAAGTCCTCTGTACTTCTCTTGGATCATTGTGTTGCTGAGAAAAGCTGAGTCATTCATAGTTGATCATAGCATGTTGCACATACTGTATACATTGTTTTCCTGGTTCTGCTCATTTCATTTTGCATCAGTTTTTACAAGCCTTTCTATATTTTCTTGAAATGTGCCTGTTCATCATTTCTTATTGCACAATAGTATTCCATTTCATTCATATACCACAGCTTGTTCAGCCATTCCACAATTGATGGACATCCCTTCAGTTTCCAAGATTTTGCCACCACAAAAAGATGTGCTATAATTATTTTTGCATATGTAAGTCTTTTTCCTTTTTTTATGATCTCTTTGGGATACAGATGTAGTAGTGCCCACTCTTGCTCACAAGTTGGTTTTGCTACCCTTTGGGCATAGTTTCAAATTGCTCTCCAGAATAGTTCGATCAGTTCTCAATGCCACCAACAGCGTGTCAGTATCCCAGTTTCCCCACATCTTCAGCAATATTTGTCACTTTTCCATTTTTGTCATATTGATCAATCTGATTTGTGTTAGGTTGTACCTCAGAGTTGTTTTAATGTGCATTTCTCTAATCAAAAGTGATTTAGAGCACTTCTTCATATGCCTATAGATAGCTTGGATTTCTTCATCTGAATACTCCCTGTCCATATCCTTTGATCATTTATCAATTAGTGAATGTGTTATATTCTCATAAAATTGACTCAGTTCTCTATATATTTGAGAAATGAGGCCTTTATCAGATTTACTTGCTTTAAAGATTGCTTCTCAGCTTTCTGCTTTCCTTCTAATTTTGTTAGCATTGGTTTTGTTTGTATAAAAGCTTTTCATTTTAATATGATTGAAATTATCTATTCTATATTTTGTAGTCTCTCTAACCCTTATTGGGTCATGAATTCTTCCCCTCCCCATAGAACTGACAAGTAGACTATTCCTTGTTCGTCTAATTTGAATCCTTTTTTGTCCACTTTGTACCACTTAGCAAGATGCAATTTGCTTTCTTATCTTCCTCAATCAGGTTCATTTTTGCTTCCGCTCTGTCCAAGATGAGGACCCTTATCCCTGCCTTCTTTCCCCAGCTGAATCACAACAGATTGTGCTCCAGCCAATTACCTTTCCTCTGTGTATCTCTCTGCTTCAAGAATGTTTCTCGTAAGCAACGTAAGGTAGGACTCTGGTTTTTGATCTACTCTACTATATACTTCCATTTTATGGGAGAGTTCATCACTTTCCCATTCAATTATAAGTACTACCTATATATTTCCTCCATCCCATTCTTCCTCCTGTTTGTCCTTTCTCTCGTTTCACCCTTTCTTACCTCACCAATGTTTGGATTCTGTTTACCACCTCCCCCAATCTGCCCTCACTTCTGTCAGTCCCTATTCCCAATTTTACATTATCTCCTCCCCTCCTACTTCCCTGTCTGGTAAAATAGATTTCTATATTCAACTGATTGTGTGTATTATTCCCTCTTTGAGTCAATACTGATGAGAGTAAGGTTCAAGCATTGCCCATCACCCCGCTCCCATCTTCCCCTCCACTGTAATAGGTCTTTCTTACCTCTTTATGTGAGATAATTTACCCCCATTCTATCTCTTCCTTCCTTTTACACCCATTGCATTCCTCTTTCTCATGCCTTAATTTTTAAGGTCATTCCCTGAAATTAACCTTACATCCATACCTTCTGTCTATGTATATTCCTTCTATCTGTACTGTTAGTGATAAAATTTTTATGAGTTACAAGTATCATTTTGCTCTGTAGGGATGTAAACAGTTTAGGGCTTATGTTTTCTTTTCCCTTATGTTTTCTTTCCCCCTTTTACCTGTTTATACTTCGTTTGGATCATGATGTAGGAAGTCAAAATTTTGGTTTATTTTTGGGATTCTCCTTAAAGAAGGCTTGAAATCCTTCTATTTCTTTGATTACTTTTCTCTTTGTGTATTATATCTAATTTTTCCTGGTAAGTGATACTTGCTTGTAGTATTAGCTCTTTAACCTCCATAATACCTTATTCCATGACCTCCAATCCTTTAATGTTGCAGCTGCCAAGTCCTTTGTGATCCTAATGGTGACTCCCCAATAGTTTTTTTTTTCTTTCTGGACTCTTGTGGTATTTTTTTTTTTCCTTGAGCTGATAGTTCTGAAATTTAGCTGAAATGTTCCTTGAAGGTTTCATTTGGGGATCTTTTTCCTCAAGTGAACTATGGATTCTTTCAGTGCCAATTTTGCCCTCTCATTCCAGGACAACAGGGCAGTTTTCCTTGGTAATTCCTTGAAAGATACTGTCCAGATCCTCCCTTGGATTTTGACTTTCAGGTAGTCCAATGATTCTGATATTGTCTCTCATCAATCTATTATCCAGGTAAATTATTTTTCCCACAAGTATTTTAAATTTACTTCTATTTTTTCATTCTTTTTTTTAAAATTTGTTTGATAGATACATTATGCCTCATATAGTCATTAGCTTCCACATGCCCAATTCTAAATTTTAAAGTGTTCTTTTCTTCAATTAGCTTTTTTACTTTCTTTTCCATTTGGTTAATTTTACTCTTTAAGGAATTGTTTTCTTCAGTAGATTTTTTATCTCATTTTCCATTTGACCAATTATACTTTTTAATCATTTTTAAATCATTATTTATTTAATATTTTTAGTTTTCAGCATTAATTTTCAAAAGATTTTGAATTACAAATTTTCCCCCCATTTCTACCCTCCCCCCACTACAAGATGGCATATATTCTGATTGCCCCTTTCTGTAGTCAACCCTCCCTTCTGTCACCCCATTCCCCCCCATCCCCTTTTCCCTTATATTCTTGTAGGGCAAGATAGATTGTTATGTATCATTGCCTGTGCCTTATTTCCTAGTTGCATGCAAAAACTTTTTTTTGAACATCTGTTTTTAAAATTTTGAGTTCCAAATTCTCTTCCCTCTTCCCTCCCCATCCAACCTCCCTAAAAAGGCAAGCAATTCAACATAGGTCACATGTGTATGATTATGAAAAACACTCCCATGAGTAGTCATGTTGTAAAAAACTAACTATATTTCCCTCCATCCTATCCTGCCCCCTTTATTTAATTTTCTCCCTTGACCCTGTCTCTTTTCAAAAGTGTTTGCCTTTGATTACCTCCTCTCCCTATTTTCCCTCCCTTCTTTCAACAGCTCTTTTTTATCTCCTTCCTCCTTCTTTCTTGTGGGGTAAGATACCTAAGTGAGTGTGTATGTTATTCCTTCCTCAGGTCAAAACTGATGAGAGCAAGATTCACTCATTCCCCCTAACCTGCCCCCTCTACCCTCCCAACAGAACTGCTTTTTCTTGCATTTTTTTACAAGATAATTTACCCCATTTCATTTCTCTCTTTCTCCCTCTCTCAATATATTCCTCTCTCATCCCATAATTTAATTTTATTTTGTTGTAGATATCATATATGTATATTCCTTTCAGCTACCCTAATACTGAGGTCTCATGAATTATACACATCATATTTCCATGTAGGAATGTATACAAAACAGTTCAACTTTAGTAAGTCCCTTGTGATTTCTCATTCTTTATCTTTTCATACTTCTCTTGATTCTTGTGTTTGAAAGTCAAATTTTCTATTAAGCTCTGGTCTTTTCACTGAGAAAGCCCTCTATTTTATTAGTCTTCTTTGTTGAAAATCCATATTTTGCCTTGGAGCATGATATTCAGTTTTGCTGGGTAGGTGATTCTTGGTTATACTCCTAGATCCATTGACTTCTGGAATATCATATTCCAAGCCTTTAGATCCTTTAAGGTAGAAGCTGCTAGATCTTGTTTTATTCTGTTTGTGTTTCCACAATCCTCAAATTGTTTCTTTCTGACTGGTTGCAGTATTTTTTCCTTGATCTGGGAGCTCAGGAATTTGTTAACAATACTCCTAGGAGTTTTCTTTTGGGAATCTTTTTCAAGAGGTGATCAGTGGAATCTTTCAATTTGTATTTTACCCTCTGGCTCTAAAATATCAGAGCAGTTCTCCTTGATAATTCCTTGAAAGATAATATCTAGGCTCTTTTTTTGATCATGGTTTTTAGGTAGCCCAATAATTTTTAAATTATCTGTCCTGGATCTATTTTCCAGGTCAGTGGTTTTTTTTCCAATGACATATTTCACATTGTCTTCCATTTCTTCATTCCTTTGCTTCTGTTTTAGAATATAGTGATTTCTCATCAAGTCACTAGCTTCCACTTGCTTCTGTCTAATTTTTAAGGTAGTATGTTCTTCAGCGGAATTTTGGACCTCTTTTTCCATTTGGGTAATTCTGCCTGTCAAAGCATTCTTCTCCTCATTGTCTTTTTGGAGCTCTTTTGCCATTTGAGTTAGTCATATTTTTTGTATTTTTTAATTTTTTTGTTTTTTTTTTTCATTTTTCTTATTTAATATATATAGTTTTCCGCATTGATTTTCACAAGAGTTTGAAATACAAATTTTCCCCCCATTTCTACCCTCCCCCCCACTCCAAGATGGCATATATTCTGGTTGCCTTGTTCCCCAGTCACCCCTCCCTTCTGTCACCCAACTCCCCTCCCATCCCCTTTTCCCTTCCTTTCTTATAGGGCAAGATGAATTTCTACTCCCCATTGCCTGTGTATCTTGTTTTCTAGTTGCATGCAAAAACTTTTTTTTGTTGTTTTTGAACATCTGTTTTTTAAATCTTTGAGTTCCAAATTCTCTCCCTTCTTCCCTTCCCACCCACCTTCCCTCCCTAAAAAGTCAAGCAATTCAATATGGGCCACATGCGTATCATTATGTATAACCCTTCCACAATACTCATATTATGAAAGACTAACTATATTTTGCTTCTTCCTAACCTATCCCCCTTTATTGAATTTTCTCCCTTGACCCTGTCCCTTTTCAAAAGTGTTTGTTTTTGATTACCTCTACCCCGATCTGCCCTCTCTTCTATCATCCCCCCTATTTTTATCTTCTTCCTCCTTCTTTCCTGTAGGGTAAGATACCCAATTGAGTATGTATGGTATTCCCTCTTCAGGTCAAATCTGATGAGGGCAAGATTCACTCATTCCCCCTCACCTGCCTTCTTTTCTCTTCCTACAGAACTGCTTTATCTTGCCACTTTTATGTGAGATAATTTACCCCATTCTATCTCTCCCTATCTCCCTCTCTCAATATATTCCTCTCTCATCCCTTAATTTGATTTTATTTCTTTTAGACATCTTCCCTTCATCTTCAACTCACCCTGTGCCCACTCTCTCTGTCTCTCTCTCTATATATATACATACATATATACATACATACACACACTCACATATACATATATATAAACATATACATATAAACATATATATATATATGTATATATATATATATATATATATAAATATGCATATTCCCTTCAGCTACCCTAATACTGAGGTCTCATGAATCATACACATCATCTTTCCCTGTAGGAATGTAAACAAAACAGTTCAACTTTAGTAAGTCCCTTGCAATTTCTTTTTCTTGTTCTTTTTCTTGATTACCTTTTCATGCTTCTCTTGATTCTTGTGTTTGAAAGTCAAATTTTCTATTCAGCTCTTTTCACTGAGAAAGCTTGAAAATCCTCTATTTTATTGAAAGTCCATATTTTGCCTTGGAGCATGATACTCAGTTTTGCTGGGTAAGTGATTCTTGGTTTTAATCCTAGCTCTATTGACCTCCAGAATATCGTATTCCAAGCCCTCTATCTCTTAATGTAGAAGCTGCTAGATCTTGGGTTATTCTAATTGTGTTTCCACAGTACTCAAATTGTTTCTTTCTGGCTGGTTGCAGTATTTTTTGCTTGACCTGGGAGCTCTGGAATTTGGCAACAATATTCCTAGTACATTTCTTTTTAGGATCTATTTGGGGAGGCAATCGGTGGATTCTTTCAATTTCTATTTTACCCTCTGGCTCTAGAATATCAGGGCAGTTCTCCTTGATAATTTCTTGAAAGATGATATCTAGGCTCTTTTTTTGATTATGGCTTTCAAGTAGTCCAACACTTTTTAAATTATGTCTCCTGGATCTATTTTCCAGGTCAGTGGTTTTTCCAATGAGATATTTCACATTGTCTTCCATTTCTTCATTCCTTTGCTTCTGTTTTAGAATATATTGATTTCTTATAAAGTCACTAGCTTCCACTTGCTCCCATCTAAATTTTAAGGTAGTATATTCTTCAGTGGAATTTTGGACCTCCTTTTCCATTTGGGTAATTCTGCCTTTCAAGGCATTCTTCTCTTCATTGGCTTTTTGGAGTTCTTTTGCCATTTGAGTTAGTCTATTTTTTAAGATGTTATTTTCTTCAGTATTTTTGGGGTCTCCTTTAGCAAGTCATTGACTTGTTTTTCATGGTTTTCTTGCATCACTCTCATTTCTCTTCCCAATTTTTGCTCTACTTCTCTAACTTGCTTTTCCAAATCCTTTTTGAGCTCTTCCGTGGCCTGGGACAAGCTCATGTTCTTTCTTGGAGGCTTTTAATGTAGGCTTTTTGAGTTTGTTGACTTCTTTTGGCTCTATGTTTTGGTCTCCTTTGTCACTAGAAAAAGATTTCAAACTCTGAGTCTGAATCTGAGCCAGTTTTCACTACTTGGTCATGTTCCCAGCCAACTACTTGACCCTTGAGTTTTTCATTGGGGTATGACTGCTTGTAGAGCATAGTTTCATAACTATGTTCATGTAGGCCCTGGGTTTTTTTGGCAGGTAGACTATCAAATATATTGTAGTGTCTACAGAAACTTTAAATGGAATTTCTCTTTCTATCTCTTGTCGTTGGGCTTTGTTAGTAAGGTATAGGAATGCCAAGGATTTATTTGGATTTATTTTATATCCTACAACTTTGCTAAAGTTGGTTCTTATTTCAAGTAGTTTTTTTTTACTTGATTCCCTAGGGTTCTCTAAGTCAATCACCATATCACTAGCAAAAAGTAATAATTTAGTTTCTTCTTTGCCTCTTCTAATTCATTCAGTTTCTTTTTCTTCTCTTATTGTTACTGCTAGCACTTCTAGTACCAAATTGTTTTCTTTTATGTTTTTTGTTTTTCTTTTTTTTTTACTTTTTTAAAATTTATTTTTGACATGTTTGGTTTTCAGCATTGATTTTCACAGGCGTTTGAATTACAAATTTTCTCCCCATTTCCTCCCTCCCCCACTCCAAGATGGCGTACATTCTGGTTGCCCTGTTCCCCAGTCTGCCCTCCCCTCCGTCACCCCATTCCCCTCCCATCCCCCTTTCCCTTCCTCTCTCCCCTCTTCCCTTTCCATCCACCTTCCCTAAGAAGTCAAGCAATTCAACATGGGCCCCATGCATATCATTATGTATAACCCTTCCACAATACTCATGTTGTGAAACACTAACTATATTTTGCTTCTTCCTAACCTATCCCCCTTTATTGAATTTTCTCCCTTGACCCTGTCCCTTTTCGAAAGTGTT
>CM053624.1:302252262-302288477 GCA_028646595.1 Phalanger gymnotis
GATTTATCTTGCCCTACAAGAAAGTAAGGGAAAGGGGGATGGGAGGGGAATGGGGAGAGAGGGCAAACTGGAGAACAGGGCAACCAGAGTGTACGCCATCTTGGAGTGGGGGGGTGGAAATGGGGAGAAAATCTGTAATTCAAACGCATGTGAAAATCAATGCTGAAAATTAAATATATTAAAAATAAATTAAAATAATAAAAAAATAAAAAAGTGTAATGTTGTTTATTTTAGTTCAAAAGACATTTCAGTATTCTCAACATACAAAAAAGTTCCAAAGTGTGTTAAGAACAGACTTTTTTTTTCCTTGCATCACTGACCTGGCTTTCTGTTTGATTGACACAAGGCACAGCTCTACAGTTTCAATTTAAAACTGCTGCACTTCAACTAAAAAGAAAACCAAAAATCCAGACACTTTTTCTCATGAGCTGACCCCCCCTACCACCTCCTGTGACGTATAAGAATGGTAGCTGGGTGATATTTCACTATATATACAGAAAGACAACTTTTAATTTAAATGGACACCCACTGCAGTGTATCTGAGATCTACCCTCTCGGTATAGGCTTTGGGTTGCAGCCCCTTAGGAAAGGCAGATGAGCCTCAAGCCCCCTTCAAGCCTGGATTCCAAAAATCTGTCTCGAAGGGTGGGGGATTTGGTTGTTCTTTCTTACAAACTATAGATATATACAGTTTATAACCCAGAATTTTCTAGCCAATAACCATGTAATTAAACACGACTTTTCAAATTAAAAAGAAAATGCCGGTAAACATTTGTAAATATTTTTGTCTTACACCAACAACAAAAGGGCACAGAGTGAGGAGAATACTAGAATGCCTTTTTGTTTTAAAAAATGTTTAGAAATATGTACAACTTTATTATAGTTTCTGGGTGCTTCAAGGAATCCTTAGCTACTTCATGAAATCTGGTTACAGTGTCTACCTAAAAGCATTTCTGAGAAGCTGTGTAATCAGAAGCCAATCCTAATGAGAGCAATTGACACCATCACAAAGGAGAGGTGTTTCATTTAAAGGTGTTTCCTCTTCTCTATGGTATTCACATGGAAACAGGATATAGTACAGGTTCATTCATCATCTTCATCCTCCTCCTCTTCCTATTCCTCACCTTCCCCTACATTTTCCTGGTCATTTTAGCCTCCCCCTAACCCCTTGCCTCATTGAACTTTTCATTCAATGTAAAATCTGTGACATCCTTCTCATATTTCTCCTTCAGTCTGGCTGCCTTATTATGGTAAGGTTTCTTCTCATCATTCAGATTGTTCCATATTTTCTCAAGCTTCTTTGACATATCTCCAATGGATATTCCAGAGTTTATAGACTTGATCTTATGATGAAATTCTGAACAGAAAAGAAGAAGCCAGATGATGACCTTTTAGGTGCACTAGGATCCTTCTTTTTGCTGGTCTTTCATTTCTCTATCATACCATACTTTATCAGCTTTTGCCATCTCATCAAACTTGGATTACTCTTTCCCCAACATAGTCTTCTAACTCTTGCTGGACTTTTCAGAAAACTCTGCAAAATTAACAGGAACCTCTAGATTCCTCCTCTTATGATCTTCTCAGCAAGTTTGCACAGAGAAAGCATAAGCAGACATCTTGCCCTTTGGTTTCTTGGGGTCACCTTTAGCCGTGGTGAACTCCTTATTGATTACTAGTCTCTCAAATGAGATAATTGTAAAGCACTTAGAACAGGGCTTGGTCCAGGTAACATGATAGGAATATCATTTTTAGTGGTATTTAATAGCACAAAGGTAGAAGGGGATGAGGCAGGTGACTTTTGTGACTAAGGATTGAGGATTAACATGATGTGAATGGCGATAAGACAAGAAAGCTAGAAATTAACAGGTTCAAGAAAGTATATAGTTAAACTGGCGACTTTAAAATCAAAGTTTTGAAGCAAGGAGAGTATTGAGCAAACGAAGGAGTTATCTTTGGGGAGCGACTAGAATTTATAGTGAAGTTAAAGAATATTGTGCAGAGAGTGGAATAAAGGGAGAAGTAGGGAAAAATGAATCATAAAGGGATATTTCAGAATTCAAGATCAGTTACAGGGAACCATGAGAAGAATGGACCATGAAATAACCCATGCTGATAGCTGAGGTGGAATAACTTGGGAGGATAGGTAATTATAGTTGGAGAAATTAATAAACTAGGACATTAGGCCATCTAAGAGAGTCAATAATTATATTGAAGTCTCTGTGTAAGTAGGCAGTAGTTGCAGTAACTGCAGGCTATGATCCGGGTACTGAACCCCTTGGTATAGGAAATGGAATGATGAAATCTGTAGACTGTAGGAACATTACATATGTGCTTGTAATGAACCTTGAAAGAAGAGAGCTTCCAGAGTGAAGACACCAGAAGGAAGGCTTGGTAGTAACAGTGGGGAGCAAGGATAGGTCTTCTCCTTTTCCTGTTTTTGTTTTACCTACATTACAAGATAAAGAACAGACAGTATAGGGGAAGGTAGCCAGAGTTGATAGAACTGCTTATTTACATTGAATTACTTGCTTCAACATTTTGACTTACACAATTGCTCATACATCTTAACCATAATTAGAGTTATTTTAATTTTAGGAAATAGAAAAAAAAATATGAGCATTCGTTCTCTACAAGTAGAAAAAAAAAAGATTTACTTAATCCTGGAAGTAAAATTTCTTTTCATTTCTGCCTGGGATCCTTCCATTCTCTCGTTTCACTGTGTGTCTTGGCTCCTCTCTCTACACAGTAATTTTATGTATGCTACCTTACAGGATCTGCCAAACATTCTAAGTATTTGCAAACTACTTTGGGCAATTCTCCAAGTTGCACAATAGGCAGGTGTGATCTGAAATGATAGAAGCAGTTTCCTCATTATGAGTTCCCATACTAATGGAATGACAGGCCTGTTACAAATAATAACAGTAAAAACAACAAGCAAACAAATGAAAAAAACAGCAGTATCATCTTAATCTATATGTCTAGACTCAGGGGCCAGGTTTTACCCAATATTTAAAATATTAAATTTACTTCACGCCAATCTCATTACTTCTCTACTTTGTAGTAACTGACAATCTTAGATTCCTGGACCCTTAGGGAAATTGAAGGTCACACACCCAGAGGTTGGAGCATGGCCAATAGTACCCTTTGTTTAGCTATCATGATTCAAAGCTATTATCCATGAAAAGAAGGTTAGAAGAGAGGAATGACTGATGATTACACCTCTCTCATCTTCATTACTTAATCATACAGCAGTGCAAAAGTATACTCCTTGAACGAGGGAAATGTTCTGAAGTGCCTAGAAAATTTCCTCACCTAGGATAGGTACTAAATAATTATTTGCTTAATGAATGAATGATTGAGAATAGAGAAAGAATGGGCAGAGGGGAGAGGAGATATCCTGGTGTTAATTTTTATGGGGAGATGATTTTCAATATATATGGTGAACTGATTGCTCAAATATTCATATCAAGGTCTGCCTCTATTTCTGGAATATCCCCCACCCCAATATATTGCCATTTATTTGTTCACAGTGAAATTCACCTCTTACCTTTGTGGCCCAGAAGTAATCTACTAGCAAGTTTTTCCTTCAGTTTGTCCCTTTTGATTATTTTTCCCTCAAAGTCTCTAATGTCTCGTTGTATCAGTAAGGCAATAAACACAACATCAACAATAATCATGAATATGCCCAAGTAGTTCTGTATGAGAGACTCTCAATATAGAAGGTAGAAGTACAACATTTATTCAGACACTAGAGAACCATATCCCATGACCAAATGTCCTGCTCCCACAGCCAGTTAGCCCATTTTATCATTAAAAACAAGGAACTTAAAACACAATATCACAACATGGAGCCTCACCATCTCAAAACCTCTCCAACTCACTGCCAGGGTCTTCCCAAAAACAAACTCACAGTACAGCTAGGTCAGTCTGTTCAGCTCAAAATATCATGATGGCCATTGGCAGCCATCAGCAGCTGTAATTGCTCTCTCTCTCTCTCTCTCTCTCTCTCTCTCTCTCTCTCTCTCTCTCTGCATTTCCTGTGACATAACTTCCTTTTCCTCTCTGGAAGCTCCTCTTACCACATGTGACTTAGGCTTCCTGTGACCTAAGCAGGTCACATGGCCTATTAATAGGTGGGAAAAATCTGCAAATCTAAATTGCTACTACACACATGAAACTTTAAATATATTATTACTCAGTCATTTGCCCATATCATTTATCAGAGTGCTAAATGTGATTAGCCCAAAGACTAATCTTTAGATAATCACGTTCTATATTCTTCCTTGAGACATTCATGCAAGCCACTGACTTTATATCCCTTGTTATCTAGTTTTCTTTTGGTAACATACGTTAGCCAAAAATCACATGTTGCTGTTTGTCTTTGTTGTTATTTTTTATTAGTCTTTGGAGTAAAATTTTATGCAAGATTTTTGAAGGTATAATAATAACAGATGTGATAATTTAATGTCCCTTGCCACATAAAAATGTATTCTTCCAGAGTAGAATGGTAAAATGTTACACATGATTTCTCCATAGGAAAAATCATGTGACCTTACCTTTTTAATAGATTTTTTCTAATTTATTGATCAAAGATCAATGATTCAATCAATGAATATCAATAATATTCACCAGACTGTACCTTTGAGGTTCCTGTCTTGGTATTGCTTTATAACAGTAAAGGCCACATGGATATTCTGCCAGTCCTTTTGGCACAAATTTACCATTAGCTATATATATATATATATATATATATATATATATATATATATATGTATATATATATATATATATATATTTTCAATCCAATGTAATTATGAATTCCAAAGCTTTGGCTCTGATCCTTCTCTACACTCCTTCATTTACTGACCTCATTAGCTTCCATTGCTTTGATTATCATTGCCATTCAGATGATTTCCTGATCTGTATATTTAGCCTTAGTCCTTCTAGTGAGCCCTAGTCTAATATCATGACCTATTGGACATTTCCAATTGACTTTCCCATAGGTATCTTAAACTAAATGTGTTCAAAATGGATCTCTTTATCTTTTCCCACACCCAAACCTATCTTATCCCAAACTTCCCTATTTCTTTGAAGGACACTACCATCCTTCCAATCTCTGGGGCTCAAAATCTTTTTTCTCTTTTGTTTTCCTATATTATTTAATTCTCCTTACCCCATATATTCAATAACTGCAACAATAATAATATTAATAAAAGCTAGCTTTAATTCAGAGCTTTAAATTTGCAATATGCTTTATATGTACTTTCTCATTGTGTCTTAATAACAACTTTGATAGTTAGGTATTATTATTATCCCCATTTTGTAGATGATGAAGTTATTAGGCAGACAGAGGTTTCTGACTTGGCTAGGATCACAAACTTTGTAAACATCTCACAATAGTTGTGATATCAGACCTTCCTGACTCCAGGTCCTGCATTATATTTTACTGTGCCACCTAGCTGCCTCTATTAAACCAGTTGCCAGAGTTTTGTTTTCTTTTGTTTTTCTACTAAAATAACATCTTTTGTTTGACTCCTTTTCTCTATACACCCAGCCATCAACAAAGTTTAGACTCTCATAACTTCTTTCCTGGGCTATTTCAAAAGGTTTCTAATTGCACTCTTTGCCTCATGTCTTTCTCCACTCTAATCTATCTTTCATCATCATCATTATCTTCTTAATCATCCCCTTTGGTTGTATATATATATATGTATATATATATATACATATATATATATATATGTTTGAGGTTTGTAAATCACTTTACATGTCATCTCATTTGATCCTCATAACAACCCTATGATGTAGGTATTAATACTATTCCGACTTTACAATTGAAGAAACTGTGGCTAACAGTATTTAAGTGACTTGCCCAGGGTCACGTATGTAGTAAGTATCTGAGATAGGATTTGAACCGACCTCTTCCTAACTCCAAGTCCAGTGTTCAATACATTAGACCACATAGCTGCCTGCTACTGCCAAAGTGATTCCCTTAATGTATAGGACTCACCACAAAATTCCCATTCTCAGTAAACTCCAGTCATTCCTTATTGTTTCTAGTGTCAGATATAAACTCTTTCATTGGCCTTTTAAAGCCCTTCACAACATGATGCCAAACCACCTATCCAGCCCTATTGTACAGTACCCTCCTCCACAAACACTATGGTCCAGCCTAAGTGGACCTTGCTGTACCTCACCTATATAATTCTTAGTGCCCTATCCATGTATTTTCACTCGCTATGCCCTATGACTAGAATACTCTCCCACCTCACCTCTGCCTTAAAGAACCCTTGCTAGATAAAGCATCTTCTAATTATCTCAGCTTTTAACATTTTTCCTCCTCAAATTATTTCTATTTATTTTACATATATCATTTATATTATTTTGTAATGCATGTGTTGTCATCACTAATAAAATATAAACTCCTTGAGGCCAAAGACTGTTTCATATTTTTTTCTTTTCTTTTCATCCTAATCCCTAGCTCAGTGCCTGGTGAAGAGTAGGTTCTTAATAAAAAATTTTGGGATGATTGATAAGCTACAGTTCTGTTGATTTCAATGACAGAACTGTAGCTTTTGAAGTAAAAGTGACCTTTGAGTTTTTCTAGCCCATTGTGTCATAAAGTGAATTGCTAAGATTGCATCAGTCTCCAGTGAATTCAAATCCAGTGTCTTTCTATTGTCTCATGATGCCTCCAAATAGATTTATTCATATCAGATTGGGAAAAGGTCCTGTTTTGTGTCCGATTTGTTTTTGTTGCATAGAGACAGACTTAACATTCATCTGGAGGCTTTTAAAAATTTTATTTATACTCCCATCACTCATGCAGACTAATGACTAATTCCAGTGAGATACAATTAAAGGACATTTATTATTTTTCCCTATAATAACTACTGTTCTTCCAGTATAACATGACCACATTTTTTCTTGCTTGAAATGGGTGACATTCTACAAAGAACAATTAACCTGCCTGGAATAGCAATTGAAAATTTACAAACAAAAGGGTATGTCATCTAAATGACACAGAGGTAAAATCCTGTTTCCTCTGGCTTCTACTGTCATATATTCATAAGCACAAACAGAGACCATGGGGAAAGTTCACATATTAAATCTCTCCCCACCCCACTATATAGAAACTCTTTTGTCTTCACCTCTATGAGACACTGCAAAAACAACTCTGACAGCAGCAGAGAAAAGAGAAAGACAGGTCATGTCTATTTGAAACTCAAGGTGAGTTATTTTCAATTTTCAAAAAAAAATCTGGCAAAGGATATATCTTTAATTTTTGAGAATGTTTTGAATTTCCTTTTCTAGTTGTAGGAAATTGGGTGTGGAGTGGTATTGGTTGACAATGAATTTCACACATTCTACCCACAGTATTATACCATGATGCTGATGGTGATTATGATGTGTTTTCTAAAAAAGAAAAAAAGAAAGACTCAAATGCCTGAAAAACTCAAACTAATTAGCCATCTGTAACATGCCCTAAGGATATACAATAGATAATTCAATGAAGAGAATGTTAGAAATGGAGTCAGGAAGACCTGAGTTTAAATCAGGTCTCACTTACTTTCTAGTGATCTGATCCTAGTCAAATCATTTGGTTTCCAACCACCTGTCTCAGATCCCTGTAAAGTGATCGAATGTGATAGCCTCTAAGATTTCTTATAAATCTAGACTGGGAGCTCAGTGGGGAGAAGATTTGTATGTTACACATCTCGAACAGTTTAAATTTATTGGGCTATAAGAGTATATAGCTATTATTTATTTATTTTTGAAAAGATTGAAAAGAGATTCATTCTCTTTTCCTCCTCTCACACATAGTTAATACAAGGAAGTACTGTCCCTAAACCATTATTGGTATGAGACTGAGAATATCTAAGAATATCACACATATTTCAGTGCATAGCTGAGTACCCAATCTACAGGAAAATGTGGTAAATTCATCAGGTATCTTTTTTTAACCAAACTTGTAATTTCATTGGAATAAAGAATTTAACAGGGAGAAAATCCATTTCCCAGTGAAGATAAGTCCCAGGTCTGAAAATAGATTTATACATTTGTCTGAAATACTTAGAGGTTAACTGACTTTCTCAGTATGAAAAAAAAATTAGTATTTCAGAGTCACATTTTGAACTGAGTTCTTCTTGACTGTGAAGTTGGCTCTCTACTACACCGAACTGCTTTTCTTGTATAACAATTAAATTATAAATAAAAATCCATAAGCAATTTTATTATTGTAAGTATCTCTTATTTAGATGTTTAACATCACTTATTATATAATGTCAAGAAGTGAAAAGAACAATGACTGTAGAATCAGAGGATCTAGCTCTGGATCCCACTCACTGATATTTTCTACCTCTGTAACATTGAAAAGTCCTTCGGCCTATTTGGAGTTCAGATCGCTCATTTGCAAAAAAGGGAAGATTAGACAACATAACCTCTAAAGAACTTTCTTTCTCTAATCTATGATGCTATGAAAGGATGTGGTAGGAAGGAGAAAAAAAACTTTACTTACATTTCAGGAGGAAATTCCATTCTTTATGTCTATGTGTGTCTGGGTGAGCGCACAGAATGATAAAATGTTAGACATGGAATCTTAGAATGTCTATGACTGTGTAGATAACAAGTAATTTGCCCACATTCAACCACTCATTTGGCCCAGAGCTTGAATTGAAACTTATACTGATTTTACCATGTTCTCTGCCACCCTTCTCCCCATCCAGCAAATATAGCAAGCTTTGTGGGGCTTAGAATGGAGAATCTTGCAGAAGTGTGAGATTGGACGAAATACTTTATGAGCAACTATGCTACCATTGCAGTTCTCAGCAGAAGTGATATAAGCTAGAGCATTTAACCAATAGAAAAGGCTATTACTTATGAGTAATAGATAAACTGTTCATGATCTTCATCATTTAGGTAGTATGCCTTATTCATACAGTATCAGCCAGAACCAAGTAATTCACCGAGGCTCAGTATGGGTCAGTTGCTTAATATAAATACTTCTTTCATGGTCATATTCTTATATAACTCCAAATTCTCTCCATTCCAGCCAGGTCTTAGCACTCTGTAAGACAGCAAGCAATTTGATATGGGTTGTACATGTATAGTTGTGCAAAATGGCAAAACATTTTCATATTAGTCAGGTGAAAGAAGAGAGAGAAAAAATGAAAAAAAAATAATAAAGCAAAAAACAACAAACCAAAACAAACATTACGCTTCAATCTGCATTCGGATTCCATCAGTACTTTCTTTGGAAATGGTTAGCATTTTTTATTGTAAGTCCTTTAGCATTGTCTTCAATTATTGTATTGCTGAGAATAGCTAAGTCATTTACAGTTGATCATCATACAATATTGCTATTATTATGTACAATGTTCTCCTGGTTCTACTCGCTTTGCTTTGAAACAGTTCAGATTTTCTGAAAGCATCTTGTTCATCATTTCTTATAGTACAATAGGATTCCATCACAATCATATACCACATATACCACAAGTTGTTTAATCCATCAACTGATGGGCATCCCCACAATTTCCAATTCTTTGCTACCACAGAAAGAGCTGACGTAAAAACAAATGTACATTTAGATCCTGTTCTATTATTAAAATTCTCTTTGGGTATAGTTTCAAATTAAAATAATTGGACCAGTTCATACCTCCACCAGCAGTGTATTACTGTACTAATTTTCTCACATCTCCAACACTTGTCATTTTCCTTTTCTGTCATATAAGCCAACCTGATTGGGGTGAGGTGGTATCTCAGAGTTGTTGTTTTTTAATTTTCAGTTCTCTAATCAACAGTGTTTTAGAGTATTTTTTCATGTGACTATAGAAAGCTTTGATTTCCTCATCCGAAAACTTCCTGTTCATATCCTTTGACCATTTATCAATTGGGGAAAGACTCACATTCTTATGAATTTGACTCAGTCCTCCACGTATTTGGGAAATTAGGCTTTTATCAAAGAAAGTTGATATGTATTTGCCTAGTTTTTGGCTTTTCTTCTAATCTTGGCTGCATTAGATTTATTTATGCAAAACTTTTTTTTATTTAGTATAATCAAAAATATCCATTTTACATCTTATAATGTTCAGTATCTCTTATTTGGTCAAAAAAATCTTCCCTTATCCATAGATCTGGCAGATAAACTATTCCATCCTTACAAATCTGCATATCGTGTCATATAACCATTTTTACTGGTGTGAGATGGCCTATACCCAGTCACTGTCGAACTGCTTTTTAGTTTTGCAGGCAATTTTTTTTTGTCAAATAGTGTGTTCTTATCTCAAAAGCTGGGATCTTTTCATTTATCAAATGTTAGATTACTAGGTTTTTTTATTGCTGTGTGTTGTGCACCTAATCTATTCTACTGGACCACCATTCTAACTCTTGAGTAGTACTTGATTGTTTGATGATTACTGCTATCCAATACATTTTGAGATCTAGTCTGAGTAGGCTACCTACTTTCATATTCATTTTTAATAATTCCTTTTATATTTTTGGTCTATTGTGTTTTTTCAGATTAATTTTGTTATTTTTTCTGGTTCTATAAAATAACTTTTTGTAGTTTGATTAGTATGGTATTGAATAAATAAATTAATTTAGGTAGAATTTCCATTTTTATTATATTGGCTCAGCCTAACCATGGTCAATTAATAATTTCCAATTGCTTGGATCTGACTTTATTTGTGAGAAAAGTGTCTTGTAATTGTGTTCACGTAGTTCCTGTGTTTCTCTTGGCAAGTAGACTCCCAAGTATTTTATGCTATCTACAGTTATTTAAAAGGGAATTTCTCTATTCCTTGTGGCAGGATTTTGTTGGCAATATGTAAAAAATGCTGATGATTTATGTAGTTTTAAATCCTGCAACTTTGCTAAAGTTGTTAATTATTTCAATTCTTTTTTTCACTAGATTTTCTAGGATCTGTAAAGAGTGATGTTAATTTCTTCACTAGTTTTTCTAATTCAATTTCTTTTTCTTCTCTTATTGCTATAGCAAGGCTTTCTAATCTTATTGGGAAGACTTCCAGCTTTTTCCCATTATAGATATTACTCACTGATGTTTTTAAATAAAAACTATTTATCATTTTAAGCAAAGTTCCATTTATTCCAATGCTTTCCAGAGTTTTTAACAGGAATGAGTGTTGTACTTTGTCAAAAGTTTATTTTGCATTTATTGAGATAATCACATTTTCTTTTATTTTTTTATTGATATGGTTAATTTTACTGATAGTTTTCCTAATATTGAACCAGTCCTACATTCCTGATGTAAATCCCACCTGCTCATAATGTATGATTTTCACTATATGTTGCTATAATATCTAGCTGTAATCACTAGTACACAGGGTGTCCCTAAAGTCTGTACACATAGGCAAAAATGCATATTTTGAAATATTTGGAATATTAACAGACCTTAGCCCCCTGGATTTCTTTTTCTGGGTTATGCTAAAGGAGAAGGTGTACTCAATGAAAATCTCAGATACAATACACTTGATTAAACCCATAAAGAGTGAATGTGGTAAATTTACAGCAATATGGAGTTATTGCTTTGAGTTCATGTAAATCTTGCAAAGGGCATCAATCTTTGCATCACAAATGATGGAAATCATATTGAAGATGATATTTGTTAATATTCCAATTAAATAAAATGTTGAAAATGTCATTCATTCCATGTCTTGAAAATATGCATTTTTGCCTGTGTGTCCAGACTTTAGTTATGTTGTGTATAGCTAATACATAGCTGTAATTGCTAGGATTTTATTTACATGTTCGCATCAATATTCATTAGGGAAATTGGTTTGTAGTTTTCTTTCTCTGTCTTGCCTTTTCCTGGTTTCTGTATCAGAGCCATATTTATAGTGCATAAGGAATTTTGTAGGATTTTTTGTCTTTTTTTCCCCAGCAGTTTTTATGATATCAGTATTAATTGTTCTTATAATTCCAAATCAATTGTTATATCATTAAGGCAAAATTTATGACCTCAAAGAGGACCATGAGCGTGGTTCAGAATTGCAGAATTTAATGAATTCTCTAGGTGGAAGGCAGAGGAAGTATAACATTTATTTAGACTTCAAAGGATCAGAACCAAGGACCAATTCCTGTGATTCGATATCTTCGCAACAACATTCCAAAACCAACAGGCCCACCTCACTATAGTAATGAGGAGCTTACACCAAATATTATAGCAGCAAGCCAGACCATACTTGTGCTTCCCCTCAGTGCTTGGGTCCTCCTGTAAGATCACTCACAAGTCCTAAGTCCCTGCTCAGCAATCTCTCTTGCAGCTCTGCTGACTCCAAGTTCTGAAACTCCCTCTTGTGTTCAGCACTCTGCTCTGCAAGCTCTGGAAGCTGCCCCTTGCCTCCTGAATCCTGCTGCTCTCCATTTCTTGGTTTCTTCAGCTTCTCACTTTTAGCCCTCCATTTCTCAATTGCTGCAGCTTCTGCTCCTCTGTTTCTCAGCTTCTTCAGCTTCTGCCCTTTCCAAGCTCTGTTCTCTCTTTTTAAACAGTCCTTAGCCGTGATCTGATTGACTAGAGCTCAAGCATATACCATGGGCTCTGGTCTTAGTAACTCCCCTTAAGTCACTGAGGGCTTCCTGCCTCTCTCAAACTAGCTAATTTGCTAACTGGCCTGGGGCCTCAGACTTAATTAGTTAAAGGGGTGGGCATCTCTCTAATCAGACCTCCCTTTGTTGGCTCTACCTAAAGCCCCACCCAAGCCTATTCAATGGGCAGGAAAGATCTTTTCACTTACTGATTGGGTTTACAGTTGTTTGGTAAAACTCATTAGTGAATCCATCTTTTTTCTGTGAAGTTTTTTTTTTCTTCTTAATGAGTTAATTGATGGCTTTTTAAATGTCTTTTTTATGAGGTGGAGTTATTTAAATGTTCTATTTCCTCTTCTCTTAATCTGGGCAATTTGTATATTTTTTAAAAATAAATATTTATCCATTTCTCTTAGATTGTCTGAATTATTGGCATGTAATTGTGCAAAATATCTCCAAGCAAATTATGTAATTTCTTCTATATTTATGGTGAGTTCACCCTTTTCATTTTTAATACTGGCAATTTGGGTTCCTTTTTTTAAATCAAATTAATCAGTATTTTATATATATTTTCATAAACCATCCCCTAGGTTTATTTCTTAGTTCAATGATTTTTTGCTTTCAATTTTATTAATCTCTCCTTTGATTTTCAGGATTTCCAATTTGGTGGAGATTTTTAATTTGTTATTTACCTAGTATGGATTTTTTTTAGTTGCATGAGCAATTGATTAATCTGCTCTTTTTCTATCTTATTGATGTATTTAGATATATACATCTTCTTTCTAGCTATTGTTTGCCTGCATCCCATAAATTTTGTTATGATATCTTATTGTTGTCATTCTCTTTAATGAAATTATTGATTGTTTCTATGATTTGTTCTTTGACCCGCTCAATCTTTAGGACTAGATAATTTAGTTTTCAATTGATTTTAATCCATTTTCCCTTGCCCTTTATTAAATATAATTTTATTGCATGATGACTAAAAAGTACTCACTTAATATTTCTGCTTTTCTTCAATTTATGAGGTTCCAGTGCTCTCATACATGGCTATTTGTGTGTGTGTGTGTGTGTGTGTGTGTGTGTGTGTGTGTGTGAGCCATGTATGACTGAGAATATATATATATATATATATATATATATATATATTCCTTTGTATTTGCATCTATTTTTCTCCAGGGGTCTGTCATATCTATCTTTTCTGAAGTTCTATTTACCTCCTTAACTTTTTCCTTGTTTATTTTTTATCAGATTTATCTGATATTGAAGGAAGGATGTTGAGGTCCTCCACTACTATGTTTTGCTGTCTTTTTATTCTCATAAGTCATTTAAATTTTCCTTTAATATTTTGTATACTGTACCATTTCGTGTATATATGTTTAGTATTAATATAACTTCATTGTCTATGGTACCTTTTAGCAAGATGTAATTTTGAGATATTATTTTAAAGTTGTTTGGAGGGGGATTTGGTAGGGCTCAAGTGAGTACCTGCCTTTACTTCATCATCTTGGTTCCACCCTCCATTGTCATAAACTAATGTCTATTCCCCAGTGCTCTTGCCAACATGAAGCTAGCTGTGGGGGAGGACACTGATAGCAGGATGGATTCATTTACCAGGCAACTTGTGTCCTGTTATAGCACTTAGTCTCCATCTCCCCTGGTTTACACCTGGTGAGAGAGGAATAGTAAAGGCCAAGATTAAAGGTTAAAATTCATTTTTCTGGTGTATCATTTAAATATAACACAGACTACATTTCACCAAAATTATTTTTAATGCCTCTATATCATCACCCCAGAAGGATATTTGGGAGCTCACATTATTCAAGTGAAAAAATTATCAAAACTATGATTTCTTGAATAACAAGATTTCTCAAAATTAAGATATGTATGTGTGTGTACATATGTGTGTATGTACATATGTACATGCATATATGCATACATGCATGTGTATGTGTGTATGTATGTACATGTTCCCAAAAAGTAGAATGAAACAATTTCCTGGCAATGCATTTAAAATTCACAATTTGTTCCACTTGAGTAAATTAGAAAAAAAGACACCTGAATTTGAAAATTGCTAAACCTGTCAGTAGCTTTCGCAATTCTATCAAGCTTTGGGTTGGACACTAGGACTATTTTACCTCAAGCAATAGTTATATTTATTTCTCATTATGAGCATGAATAATATATAAATGAGCTTAATCTATATGGCATCCAATTTTCCTCCCCTCTTCATTATTTGTAGTTTGTATTTTCTGCTTAGAATATACACTGTTCTACATATCTTTATTACTATGTTGAGATAGAGAGTACTCACTGCTTCTGTGATATGAAGCATTTATCATTTTTGTTCATATTTCTGAAATAAAATGTTCTGAAGATGTACTTATATTCTCTTTATATACATCAGTTGACCTGGAAACTATCTCATCTTAATTCCTTTCTTTGCTACCTTCCTGGGCGTCCACTACCATGCTTATTGGAAGGAGGGTTGAGAAATAGCAGGCATACTTTCATTGCCAATGGCCCTTCATGATAAAAATCCAAGACCAAACTATCAAACTCAGGGCTGGGGAACCGGCAGCCTTGAGGCCACATGTGGCCTTCCTCGGGTGCAGCCTTTTTCCTGAGTCCAAATTTTACAGGAAAAAAATATTTTTATTAAGGGGATTTATTTTGTGAAGTTTGGATTTAGTCGAAGGGCCATACTTGAGGACCTAAAGGGCAATACGTGGCCTTGAGGGCACAGGTTTCCCACTCCTGATCAAACTCCTTTTCTCTCCTTAACTTTTTCCTAAATTCAATAGCAGTTATTTCCTGAAAAAAGAAAGACATACTCTAGAGACAGTGACAAGTAACAAGCAATTAAACTTGTAGAATAATAAGTCACAATTTTCCCTTCATTTTTCAGTGGCAAAATCTTATGCTCTCCAAACTATTCACTTAAGTTCTCATGAAGTGAGTCTCTAAATTTGTTATTTAATATTCCTTTCCTGAAAAATGTATGGTAAAATTTCATGTCTCTACAAATTGTACATTTTTTTTTATTCCTAGATAATTCTCTTCCTTTGGAAAAAAAAATAATTATTTTCTTTTAATCATTAAGCCTTTTGCTTCACCCCTTCCCTATAGTCCATGTGAATTGCTCTCTCTAAAGTTACTTACAGATGAATTCTTAATTGGATAATCTGATTACTTATTCATGCTTCTTGACTTCTCTTCATCTTTTTTCACTGTTGACTGCCTTCACCTCCTGCATATTCTCTTCTCTCTTTCTTTTTCTGATACCTTTCGGTCTTGTTTTTCATACTACCCATTTGATCATACCCTCAAGCTACTCTGCTGCATCTTTTTTTCTCTAAGTTCTCTTCTGTTTACTCTCTCCCTTTTGTGTCTCTTCGAAATTTCATCAGCCTACAGTTTATGCCTATGTATATGACTCTCATATCTATATATCTGGTCTTTTTCTATCCACTGTGCTCTAGTCACATATATCCAATCGTTGATTGGATGTTTTCACATCCACATTCCATTTACAACTCAAGCTCAACATGTCCCATTTGAAAGAAAAAAAAAACAAACAGATCATTATTTTTCTCCTCACATATCACTTTCTTCCAAACTCCCCTATTTCTGTTAAGGGTTCTATCATTTATCCTGTCATACGCCTTTGTAAACCTGGAATTATCCTCACATTCTTACTTTTCCTCATATTCCATATGCATTTATCAAATATTGTCATTTCTATCTCTTTAACATTTTTCATATCCTTCCCTTTCTCTATCACAGTGTCATCTCCCTACTTCAAATCCTCATAACCTCTCAAATGAACTTTAGTTATACTCTTCTAATTGGGCTCCTTGTTTCAATGCTCTCTCCAATTTAATCCATTTTCACATAGCTAAAAAAGTGGTTTTCTTACAGTTCAGGATGATATACACACAAGAGGTAGAATGAATAAGATTTTGCAATTGATTGGACATGGGAGATGAAAAAAAATGAAGAATAAAAGATAGCTCCTATGTTGTGATCATGTATAACTAGAGAAAAATCGCATTATTCTTAACAGAAATAGAAATATAAGAATAAGTGGATTTAGGAAGAAAAAATAATGAAATATATTTGAATCAACATGTCTATTTTAAGCTGTCTTTCAGGCAGGGTGGGGCAGAACCAAGATGGCAGAGTAAAAATAGGGAAATGTTTGAGCTCTCCCCTAAACCCTGCCAAATACTTGTAAAAATGAATCTAAATAAATTCTTGAGCTACAGAACCCTCAAAAAGACAGAGTAAAGCAAATCTTCAAACCAAGATAACCTGAAAGGCCTACAGGAAGAGTCTATCACACCTGGCTGGGAGCAGGCCTCAGGGGATTGAATCATTGGCAGCTGTGGTAGTTTCATGACTTTTCAAACCACAAACATCAAAGACAAAGTAAAAGGTCAGTGGGGAAACTCTGTCAGACCTGGATGAGAGAATAGCATGGTCCAGCCCCAAGCCCAGGGCAGTGGAGGTGGCAGCAGAGGCAGCAGAGGCAGCTGTGGCAGTAGCAGCTGCTTCCAGAACTCCAGGCCCACAGATGGTGGGAGTATCAAGCAACTGAGCAGAGCAAGAATGCAGAGATCTCTTTGCTGGCACTGAGGCAGGATTCTCTTGCTTTGTCCTGCTTGGATCTTGATCCTAATCTTGGGTGTCAGTCTTGGAGTGAGGAGGAGCCCTGGCAGGGCAGAGCTTGTGGTGGCTATGGAGAAGGAATACCCCTCACAATTCCAAGGCAGAAAAGAGTGCTTGGGGTCACTCAGACCAGAGCACAGTCCGGGAGAGGATTAAACACCTCTCCTTAGATCATACCATTCTGGAGGAACTGAAAATTTAGGGGTCCCTAGAAGTATGTCTGAAAACAGCTACACAAAACCCCTGAAGCTTGGGACAGTGTGCCCTCCGCCCTGGAAGCAAAGTCCTACCCTAACAAAGAGTTAAAAAGTCAAGTATTTGGCTGGGAAAATGAGCAAACAATGAGGAAAAAAATAAATTATAGAATCTTGCTCTGGTGACAAGGAAGATCAAAACATGCAACCAGAAGACAAAAAAGTCAAAGCTCCTACATCCAAAGCCTCCAAAAAAAATATGACTTGGTTACAGGACATGGAAGAGCTCAAAAAGGACTTTGAAAAATCAAGTAAGAGAAGTAGAGGAAAAATTGGGAATAGAAATGAGAGTGATGGAAGAAAAATCTGAACAACGAGTCAACAGCTTGCTAAAGGAGACCCAGAAAAATACCAAAGAAAATAATACCTTAAAAAAATAGACTAACCAAAATGGCAAAAGAGATCCAAAAAGCCAATGAGAAGAATGCCTTAAACAGCCGACTTGTCCAAATGGAAAAGGAGCTCCAAAAGCTCACTGAAGAAAATAACTTAAAGATTAGAATGGAGCAAATGGAAGCTAATGACTTTATTAGAAATCAAGATATTATAAAACAGAACCCAAAGAATGAAAAAATAGAGGACAATGTGAAATATCTCATTGGAAAATCCATGGACCTGGAGAATAGATCTAAGAGAGACAATTTCAAAATTATTGGATTACCTGAAAGCCATGATCAAAAAAGAGCCTAAACATCATCTTTTAAGAAAGTATAAAGGAAAACTGCCTTAATATTCTAGAACCAGAGGGTAAAATAGAAATTGAAAGAATCCACTGATCACCTCTTTAAAAAGTTCCCCAAAAGGAAAACTAGGAATATTGTAGCCAAATTCCAGAGTTCCCAGGTCAAGGAGAATAATGCAAGCAGCCAGAAAGAAACAATTCTAATACTTTGGAAACACAATCAGGATAACACAAGATCTAGCAGCTTCTACATTAAGAGATGGAAGTGCCTAGAATATGATATTTCAGAGGTCAAAGGAGCTAGGATTAAAACCAACAATCGCCTATCCAGCAGAATTGAGTATAATACTTTGGGACTTTCAAGCATTCTTGATGAAAAGAGAACTGAGTAGAAATTTTGACTTTCAAATACAAGACTCAAGAGAAGCATGAAAAGGTAAACAGGAAAGAGAAATCCTACATGGTAAGATGATATTTGTAACTCATGAGACTTTTCTCAGCATTAGGGTAGTTGAAGGAAATATACATACATACATATATATATATATATATACATGCACATATGTGTGTGTGTTAGTGTGTGTGTATATGTATATATAGACAGAGGGCACAGGATAAGTTGAATATGAAGGGATGATATCTAAAAATAAAATTAAGGAGTGAGAGAGGAACATATTGGGAGAAGGAGAAAGGAAGAGGTAGACTGGGGTAAATTATCTCACATACAAAAGTCAAGAAAAAGCTGTTACAATGGAAGAGAAGAGGGGGGGGCGCAGAAAGGGAATGAGTCTACCTTTCTCTCATCAGATTTGGCTTAAGGAGGGAATAGCATAAACACTGAATTGGGTATTTTACCCTACAGGAAAGTAGAGGGGAAGGAGATAAGAGAGGGGAATGATAGAAGGGAGGACTGATTAGGGAAGGGGGTAGTCAGAAGCAAACACTTTTGCAAAGGGACAGACTACAAGGATAAAATAGAATAAATGGGGGAGAAGATACGTGGAGGGAAATATAGTAAGTCTTTCACAATATGACTATTATGGAAATATATTGCATAACTACACACGTATAACCTATATTGAATGGCTTGCCTTCTCTATGAGGGTGAGTGGGGAGGGAAGAAGGGAGTGAATTTGGAACTCAAAACTCTAAAAACAAATGTTAAAAATTGTTTTTAGATGCAACTGGGAAATAAGTTATAAAGGCAGTGTGGTATAGAAATAGATCTTGCCCTACAAGAAAGTAAGGGGGAATGGCTTTTGGGGTGGGGAGAGATTGTGATAGAAGGGAAGGCAGACTGGGGGAAGGGGTAATAAGAATACAGGTCATTTTGGGGTGAGATTACGAGAGAGACAGGGAGAAAATTTGGAACTCAAAATCTTATGGAAATGAATGTTAAAAACTAAAAATAAATAAATTTTAAAAGGAGTCGGACATGACTGAAAAAACAAAAGATGTCTTTGAGGTAGCCAGTTGGAAATATCAAGCATAGTTGCCATGGTATGAAACTAGGGAAAGAAGTAAACATTGGGTATTTAGGTTTGGAAGACTTATGAAATGAGAGAACAGTTTCCATGGCAGCTAAGGAGATCAAGAATGGGAGTATAGACAGTGAAGAGATGACCCCGAAGAGAGCTCTGGAGGTACACTCATACATCGAACATAAGCCATATGCTGTTCCTTTGTTGTTGCTATTGAAAGTTGAACAAAGTTAAATGATCTTTTGCTCAAATTAAGTTGAGAAGAACAAAATACAGTGTATTTTAAAATGCTAAGGTACTTTCTAGAAGTCTTATTTTAGACTTCCACAAGGTACAGAAAAGACAGTTTTTTATATGAGTTAAACTGTATATTTATGCATATCTATTTTATATATTTATTTATATTAAATCAATATAGTATATATGTAAGACTATATCTTGTGTATAATTGATATATGTATATGTATTACATGTGCATGTAAGTATATGTGTGTATGCATTTGATTTAAATTTTATATGAGTTAAATTTAAACCATCCAGGTAAACCAAATGTTATCATTTTATCCCAGCTCTCATCAAAATCAAATTTTCTCAGTCGCCTCCTCTATAAAACCAAGAGATTGGTCTATATGATATCAAAAGTATACTCTATTTTTAAAGTTCTATGAGTCTGAGTTTCTATAAACCTAGAGGCAACAGATTAAAAATTGACTAGGACATTTTCTATATCCAGTTACAGTATGCTTGTAAGGAAGAAAGAAAATATTTATGAATAAATAGGGAGAGTAGAATTCTTTAGAAATATTTCCTTTAAACAAGCTACTCTTATAGGAAGAGGAAACTTTTTTAAGGTTACTCATGTTTCTGCTATCAACTCTAGGTAAGTTTTAATATGTTTTGAAGAAATTATATTGCTGTACCTTTATAAGTTGCTATATAGACTAAAAACAACATACCACTGCAACAGAAAAGCATCAATACTAAATGGAGTCTCTCATTTATGTTATTAAAAATGGCTATACTATATTTGTCTACACTACCCTAAAAAACTACTGACATTTTCTCCACTATATGATATGAGATGACATGAATCTCAGAGTATAGAGAACAACTCTACACCCCATACACATCCACATATACTCACACCACCCTTCCACTATCTCTTTTTATTTGGAAAGAAGATAAAAAGTATTAGAAGCATATCAGAATTTTAATTTTGTTCTCCCTAAAATTCTGCTATTTTATTGTTCAGAAACACGCAAAAAAAATCTTTCTTTACTAACAATATTGTCAGGTGACTTTGCAGGTAGGTAAAATAGATGGCTAGTTAAATGGTGTTTAGGTAACAAGCGCATAGTAGAATCTTTGAGTAGAGTCACTAAAGAAATCATCTAGTCGAGACAAAGGTGAATTAAAAAGAAAACAATGGAACTCGGTGAAATGGTGTCAAATTAATCCAAAGACATTAGTAACCTAGAGAAACATCTCTCTATATGTTTAAAAAAGTAAAGACTAGGGGAACTGAAAAGTAATCTTACAAAATTGAGGCTTAGACCAACAACCTACATCATGTTCCACATTAAAATCTAAATGAATATTTTAATATTTTAAAATCATATCATCAAAAAATAGAAGAGAAGGAGATCATATACCTCCCATAGCTATAATTAGGTCATGTATTCTTAACTAAAGAAGAGATAGAGGCAACTACAGGAGATAAAATGGATAATTTTGATTACATAAAATTGAAAAGCTTCTGTCCATGAAAAATTAATGTACTTATAATAAGAAAGGAAGAAGTGAAATGGGGTTGGGGAATGGGAATAATATCAATTTTTTTAGATGAGGGTTTGGTGTCCAAAATATATAGGACACTAACGGATATATCTGGTACACATGTATATATACATTTGTATATGTACATATATATGTATACTATAGGACATGTAATACAATGTATCATAAACCTATGTGTATGTATGTAATTTGTTACGTATATATATATTTGTATATGTATATATATATGTATATACAATTCTATGTACACACACATACTTTCTCTCTCCCTCTGTGTCTTCCTCATCCCCCTGCAAAAAAAAAAAAAAAAAAAAAACAACTTTCTCCCAATAGACAAGATGTCAGAGGTTATGGACAAACAGTTCTCAAAAGAAGAATTTTAAACTATTAATAGCCTTGTGAAATAATCTAATTAACTAATAATTAGAGAAATGCTAATAAAAACCCTGATAACTTATCTCACACTTAGAAAATTGGTAATATTACAAAAGATGGGAATGACCAATACTGAAAAGGTTGTGAGTAGATAGCAACATTAGTACACTATTGATGGAGCTGTGAATCAGTACATTTTTAGAAAGCAAATTGGATTTATGCAAATAAAGTGACTTAAATTTACTTATCTTTTGACCCAGAAATTTCACTATTAGGCATGTATCCCTCAGGTGTTAAGTAGAATAAGTATAATATCCCTACAAGCATCAAAACATTTATAGTAGTGCTTTTTATGGTAATAAAGAACTGAAAACAAAATACTCGTTGGTTGGAGTGAATAAGCCAATTTCGAAAATAAATGTAATTGTTATTGAATGTTATATTTCAAAAATAAATGTCAATTTTATTGAATATTATATTCTATGATGAATGCAAAGAGTAATGGAACGATCTACTTGAGCTTATACATAGTTAACTAAGCAAAACTAAGAAGACAAAATATATAATGACTACAACAATGTAAATGGAAAGAACAGCTACAACATAATCAAATATGAATGTTGGGAAATTGCAAAGAACAAGCATGCAAAGAAGAGATGAAAAACACCTGTCACCTATCTTTTATAGAGGTAGGAGATCTTTGAGTATTAAATAGATATTTAATATCTGATTTTTAAGACTTTTTCAATGTATTGATCAGTTCTGGTGATTTTTTTCTCGTCTTAGTTTTCTTTTCCTTTGAAGTTCTTTATTATATGGAATGGCTCTGTCTAATAGGAGAGGGGAGAGATGTGGGGAGAAATTTAGTTGTTATAAAAATAAAAGTTGTTAGTAAAATGATTTTTTAATCTTCTGGTTCAAGGAGCAAGAATTTATTCTGAAGGCTCTCCCTCCCTACTCCCAAATGGTTATGCCTCCTGGAAAGGGAGAAATTTATTGACTGGGAATGCCTTAAATCCAGACGCAGACTATTCCCCTATGACTGGCTTTGAATGCCAGCTGCAAATGTCTTTCCTTTGGTTTAATTTAATGTATAACATACCAAAGTCTTCAGAAATTTTGCTGAATTCCTTATAATTGCTTTGTTATATTAATGATATAGATTTTCTAGAATAAAAAAGTCCACAACAGGCCACATAGCAACTATCTCCAACATCCCACCTGAACACATTACACATTTATTTCCTTTCCCATCATACCACAGCCACAATAGTCCAGAGTGACATCACCTTTTGTCTGGATGATTGCATTAGCATCCTAAGTGACCTTTCTGCATCCATCCCATCTCTCTTCAAATCATCCTCTACTCAGTTGCCAAATTAATCTTCTTAAAACACAGGTTTTGTCACGCCTGTGTTCATGAAGCTTCCGTGGACCCTCCATTGCCTGTAGTATAAAATACAAACTCCTCTTTGCAGCTTCCAACCCTCTCCACAATCTGTCTGTAGCCTCTCTTTTTTGGCTCATTACATTTTACTTCATATACACTTGACATGCTGGCCAAAATAGCCACATTAGGTTTCCTTATGCACAAAGTTCCACTTTAGTTCCCTCATACGTTGGTATAGTCTGTTCTGTTGATGAAAATATAGTGCCTCCTTATCTGTGTCCTGGAAACACTAACTCAGCTTAAGTGTTATCTACTTCAAGATGACATTTATAATTGTCCTAGCTGTTTCCCGACCACAGCTATTGTATGTATGTATATATATACATATATATATATACACACACATATATATATACATATATAAATAAATAAATAAATATATGTATATGTATATATATATTGTACATATCTTGAATTCATTCATTTATTAATATACAATATCCCTCCAGTGGAAAGTAAGTTCTTTGAGGGCAGGGACTATGTCACTTTTGTACGTGTATCTCCATCACCTAACACAGTGCTTGCTTCTTAGTAAATGTTTAATAAATATTTTTTAATTCATTACTGATTCCTTGTTTCTGATAGGTAGTTTTCTTCCCTCTCACCTCCCTGCTTTATATTCTAGCAAATTACATCTCTGCAACTTCCAATTATTACCCACAATTTTTCACTATACTATATTTGTCTATGTTTCACATAACAGCTCTTCAAGTATTTAAAGACAGTTGTCATTTTTCACTCAAGTCTTCTATTTTCTTGGGTAAATATTAATAGTTGTTTAGAAGAGTAGTTTTAACCTTCAAAAAGTAATCTTTGTTCTTCATTGATCTTATATTGGTGGCCCTATTCTGGACATCTCTATTTTACTGTTGTTATTGATAAAATGTAGCACTCTGAACTAAACCTCAGATGATGTCTGATCAAGGCTGAGGGCGGTACTACTATCACATCTGTTGTTCTAGTTAACTTTTGCCTACCATACCCTACTACTGATACATACTGTGCTTGTTGTTCACTAAATAGATCTCTTCTTTTGCATGAACTGTTGTTTATTTCTACCTTTTACCCTATGTTCATGTAATGGACTTTTAAAGGCAAGTAGACCTTTCCTTATTGAAGAAAATCTTATTTCTTTTAAAATGCTTTTATTCTGCTGAGATATTTCTTTCATCAAATTAGTTAGTTAACAAATAGAAAGTTCCTGACTTCCTGAACTTAAGAAATGAAAGAGAAAAAAAAAACTATCAACCACTTACTAGGTTCAAGGCAACATGTTTAACTGTTAGAGGTAAATACTCTAAAAATAGTTGTGGCAGTTGAAAGGGAGCTAGTCCCCCACCTTAAGGAGGAAATGTGATAATAAGATGTGTTCATTTCAAGTGAAAGGGTAAGTGGCAGGAAGGAAGAACAAGAAGAATAGGTTAGTATCAAGGCCTAGATCTCTTAGACATAATATAGATATCATAAGGGAGAAAACACTGGGGAATTGCATAATTAATTAGATGGAGGTACAAAATTATGGTGGCACAAGCAAGGTAATGGAAAGTTGTTTACATCTAACCCTAGTCAATTGTGTTGTAAATGACAACACATTGGTCTTATTGGAATTAATGTTAAGAATCCTAGCTGTATTGGATTGTATTTTTTGTTGATTCCATGGTCACAAATTCTGAGAAAAAATAGAATTTCTTATTTCAATTCCATCACTACTAAAGGAAAATTAACTCCAAGGTGTATTCTTCAAAAGTCACTCAGTCAAAAAACATTATTAAGTGCTTAGAATTTCTCAGGTACTGTGCTAGGTACTGGCAATAGGGATAAGGCTAGGGATAGAGATAGGGACTGGACCAATGAATTTGTTAACATAGCTAACTCTTTGATAAGGCAAGTCCCTCTACCAATGTGGGTCAACATGTTTTCTACAATTTATAGTCTTAGAGGGTTATCTAGGGCATTGATAGACTTTAAGTGACTTGCCTAAAGTCATAAGGCCTACGTATGTAACAGATAGAACTTGAATCCAGGTATTCCCTGCTTAAGACCAGATCTCTATACACTATACTACTGCACAAATCCACATTTTAATTTAGGCTAGAAACATATCAACCAAATTAGGATCAATTAAGGATGTTTAATGTCCTAGTATAGAAAAACTAGCCTCCAGCAGACATGAAAATGGTACACTATGAGTGAAAGGAACTCAAATTTAGAACTTAAAGAAATTGGCTCCTAGGTCTAACACTTATTTTCTAGGTGACTTTGAATAAGTCATGTTATGTCTCTGAGTCTCAGTTCCTCTTCCAAAAAAGGAGGATAATAACATTTGCTTTATCTAACTCATGGGGCTGTTGCAAAGAAAATACTTTTAAAACATAAAACTCTTTATATATGTTATGGAATCATCCAGTCTCACAATTTGAAGGAATTTCAGATAAGCATCATTGTTCTTTACTCACACTACAACATCCAAATTGTTTGTGCATTTACTTAAGACAGCCAATTCTACTTTTGACGAATCTAGTTGTTTGAAAACATATGTTGGCCTTAAATTTCCCTCTTTGCACCTTGATGTATATCTGCTAGTTATACCTACCAGGACTGAATTAAATAAGTCTATTTCCTTATTTGCATGAAAGTAATTCAAATAATATTCTGTCATCATGCACAAAAGGACATGTCACCTGAATTTCCTCTCCATCAGGTTACACATGTTCAGTTCATTCAATTGTGCCTCAACCCTTTCTTTATCTTCCTTCCTTCTTTCCTTCCTTCCTTCCTTCCTTCCTTCCTTCCTTCCTTCCTTCTTTCCTTCCTTCCTTCCTTCCTTCTTTCCTTCCTTCCTTCCTTCCTTTTTCCTTCTTTCCTCTCTCCCTCCCCCCCTCCCTCTCTCTCTCTCTCTCTCTCTCTCTCTCTCTCTCTCTCTCTCTCTCTCTCTCTCTCTCCAATTAGGACTTCACACCGAGGCGGCTAGATGGCTCGGTATATAGAGTGCTAGGTGTGGAGTCAGGGAGACCTGAGTTCAAACCTGGCTTCAGATTTGAAGACACCTACTGTCTGTTTGACCCCTCACAAGTCACTTAACCTTTATTTGCCTTCATCCATTGGAGAAGAAAATGACAAGCCATTCCAGTAGCTTTACCAAGAAAACCACATGGACAGTATTGGCATGGCACATCCATGGGGTCACAAAGTTTCAGACACAACTGAATGATTGAACAATAACAGAACTTTACATTACCATTTTTGCCATTATGTGTGTTCTTAAAACATGGTACTTGGATGAATTTCAGTTTTTATTTTTTGAGTAGAAAAAAAAGCTTCATTTTCACAAATCTCTAGCTGTAATTTAATATTTCCTTCATTTATGTGGACAATAAACCACAGTCAAATTAAGCTTCACCAGACTACCAAAAGGTCCATTTCACACACACACACACATACACACACAAACACACACACACAATTAGATTTTATTTTAATTCTAATCTGTGGTCACAGACGTCATCCTTAATCCAAGTTATATAACATTGTATTCTAAATCAGTCCTCATCTCTGGTCCTTGTTTTTCTCATCTGTAAAATCGGAATTTTAGTTACATGCTTTCTAAAACTTTTTCCAGGACTGTCATCTATGAAACTATGTGTGTGTCTATACATATATACATATACAGTCACATACACATACATATACACATATATGCATATATATGATCTATGAAACTGTACACACACATATACATATGTATATATGTGTATATATGTATATGTGTGTATGTGTATGTATGTGTGTATATGTTTATAAAATTAGGTAGCATGTTCCTTTACTATACTACTATTTGGTTGGCAATTTCATCTTTCTATCCAAAGACCACATATATTGTTTTCCCTTGGTGGAAATTTTAAGAATATGGATATTCTACTATCTTAATTGATAGCTTTCTACCATTTAGCTGCCTGCTCCTCACTACTCAGAATAAAGTATCTAGGAACAAGTAAGTCACTGGCTCATTAATTTTAGACCACTTTCAATGGTTCAACTCATACAAATTTGAACTCAGTTATTCCTCCTTCATCTCCAGGGAAATGCTATACTCTGGATCAAGGCATTGTCAATCATCCTTAATCTGTATTATTAGATATAGTAGTGTGGATATATAGCATTCAAAAGGAATCATAAGGTGGGTAGCAAAAGAACCAAATATTATTCAAAGTCTTCTCCCACTACCTAATTACCATAAATCCCTTTTACTGGATTTGAGGAAGGGAAAAAAAATTATTGTTTGTGTCTAAAGGGATTTGGCTTTGTGGAAAGCCTGGATCAAATGTTATTTGGTTAAGAAGCATCACACTTATCAGTTTCTTAGTTAATATTTTAAAATAAAATTTGCATACATGTTTACTATCACAATTCTAAAGAAAACTCAGAAAAAATATATATATAACTTTGCAGAAATCAAGGCATATTTTCTTTCTTCCTATGTAGATTAAACTGCATTCTTATTGATACTGTTGGGACTTATAAACAAGTTATATTCTTACTCCAACAATGTCCTGCTCTAATGTACCATTATGATAGGGAGATGCCTGGATTTTCAAAGGATATGACAGTGGAGTGCAAGCTTTGGCAGGAAATCATTTAATACAGTGGGATGAGGTAGATTCTCTGGAGTGAAAGTACCTGATTTCAAATGTTACTTCTGATACTCCCTATGGGACATTGGACAACTCAGTTAACCTCCCTGGGTCTGAGTTTAATAATTTGTAAAAATGAAGGGATTATAAAGGGTTTCTTCTGTTCTGACTCTAGATATATGATCCTATAAACAATATGCTATTGATCTAGAAAGGAATACATTCAATAGTTTGATGGCTAGCTAATCTAAGAGAGGCTCACCTTCAGAAATCTAGAAATACGTGGTGTAGCATAGTAGAAATAGTGATGCATTCAGGGGCAGAAAATAAATACTTAAATATTAGCCTTTTCTTTGTCTAAATTTTGAGACCTTATTTTTCTTTTGTTATAAAATGAGAAAACTGGAGCATATTATTTCAAGGTTCCTTCCAATTATGAATAGTATGGTACTATTTATTTTCCCATCACAATGATTCATAAGTTCTAATCTTGTTAGGGAGTTCTAATTTTGGGTAAGATAAGAGATCCATTGATAGGCTTCAGATGGTCCATGAGCATGGATGGAAGAAAAAAATCTTTATTCCTCTCTAATCCTATTTAGTTTGTTTTATGCTTTTAAAAAAATTACTATGATGGGTTCTATAGGTTTTACCAGATTGCAAAATGTGTCTACAAACAAAGTTAAGAAAATCCCTGTTCCAAACAAACCATTCAATTTTATGGTTAAATAAGCAAGCAAGCAAACAAAAACCTTTATTGAAGTCAGGTAAGAGAGCCAGGATTCTAAATTAGGTCCTCTGTTGTTAAATCCAATCCCTTCCCCACTGTACCAGATACATAGACCTTGTCTAGAAGACTATAATATTTTTTTCTTCGGTACTGACATTTTTATTGGTAATACAGTAAATAAAACAAAAGGTGGTTTGGATGAGAATCCAGTAATTGTTCTCCATTAAACTCAACCTTTTCTAAGCTATTGTTTCTGTATCTGTTTCTATATCCTTTCAGTTGGTTTTCTCTCAGTTTAATAGTGAAAAACTCTTTAAAAAAATCTATGCTTTTCCTAACCTAATTGAAAGAAAAGAGTTTTTTTTTCTCATTTTGTCTTTTGATCTGCTAGTTAGCATGTGCAAAGATTAAAATGCTTTAGTGACCAGGTGGAGTTATAGCAGCAAGGACCTAAGACCAAGGGCCTGGGAAGAACAAAAGTAGAGTTGGGAGAGAAAGAAACTCTCAAAGGAGATAGTTGGAATATCCATCATCTCCACCCTTTTGGCCTCCTCAGTGCAATGGAAATTCCTGGAATATAAAAACTGTCTCTTTTGTCTTTGTATCACCAGTGACTTATACATGGAGAGAGTTTAACTAATTATAGTTGAATTGAATTTCTCCCTGCAGAAAGTAAGGATGTGTGCCAGCTATAACACTATATGATAGTAGAGAACCAACTTCAAAATCAGAAAGACTCTTGTCAGGCATTCACTATATCATGATAATCACAGATATTTTTCTATTCTGAATCTGTATGTCCACAATAGAGTCCAGAATTGAGACATCATCATAAAGGGTGATGGGTTTGTGGTAAATTATATCTTTGGATATTTTATTTTCTTTTGCCACATCATCATCATCATCATCACTTCTCATATTTATATGCTCTTTAAAGTTAGCGCATCATTTTACATATATTTTCCTAATATTTGTAACCATCTTATCTTGTCGGTATTATTATCTCCATTTCACAAATCAGTTACAATACCCCTCTCAAAGAGCAGAAAATTGAAGTTCAGAGAAGTTAAAAGATTTTTTCAGGGCCATACACCTAGAAAACTGACAAAGGTGGGATTCATACACAGTTTTTTATGACTTCTAATCTAGTACCCTACTCACTACATCAGATTGCCTTTTGCATTATTGTAAAAGCAATCAGGTAAGTGAAAAGAACTTTCCTGACAATTGAAAAGGCTTTAGCTAGGGCTCCAGGTCAGGCCAACCAAGGGAGATCTGATTAGATCTTTGTTCCTAAGTAGGCCCCAAATCCCCAGTTACTAGGCCGTGAAGCCTTCAGGGCCCTAAGGGGATTTGCTAAGACCAGAGCCAATGGCATGCACCTATGTTCTGGTCAATCAGGTGATGATTTAGTCAAATGGATGAAAGTTAAGGACTGTATAAAAAGAGAGAATAGAGCTTGGAGAGGCAGACATAGGGGAAGCAGAACCAGCAGAAACCAGAGCCATAGATGCTGGAGGAGCAGAAGAAGCGGAAGCAGCAGGTACTGAAGAAGATGAGAAGCTTCCAGCGCAAAAGAGGCTGGAGAAACTGAGGATTAGGAAGAGAAGAAACTGAGGACTGACCTGAGAACCAGCTTCCAGAGTGTACAGACTGGAGAGTGCTGAGCAGGTGTTTGGGACCTGTGAGTGATCCTCTTACAGGAAGGCCCTAGCATTGGGGGGAAGTACAAGTATGGTTTGGCTTGCTGCCATAATACTTTTCTGTTACCTCCTGGCTACTAATATGAGGTGGGCTTATTGTATCTGGAAGGTTTTGGCCAAGATAATGAATTGCAGGCATTGGTCCTTAGGTCTGGTATGTTGGAGTTTGAATAAATGCTTTAATTCCTCTGCCTTCTACTTACAAAATTCCTTATACCCTTTGATTCTGAACCATTCAGACATACTCATGATCTTCTTCAAAGGCATGAATTTTGCATTAATCCTATAATTATACTGTTTTTTAAAATATATTCTATATGTCTTATCATACAGCATTACAGAATGTTTGACTTCATTAGATGAAACCAGTCCCTTAATTTAATGAGGAAAGAAAAGCCCAGAACATGGCACAGTGAAGACTCTTGAACTCAAGTTTTCTGACTCCAAGGCTATTAACCTTTTCCATACCCTATGCTTCCTTAACAAATACTGTACAACATACACTCACAAAGGACAGGTGCAATGGTTTAAATGTCTTTGGATTCCCTAGCACCTAACAACTATCAAATATTTTTCTGCTGATGTTTATAATGGTAATGACAAAGTTCAATGCTGGTTTTGGATCTATGGATAAGGTCGACATTAGTATGGATATGTAATGTTAAGTGTCAAGGGGAAACATGGTTAGTCTAAAGAAGGTCATTTTGGGAGTCAGGAAGACCGGGGTTCAAGTCCCACTTGTGGCTCATAACAAATATGTGAGGATAAATTTCTGAAATTTAGGGGAACCAAGCTAATTCTCTACATTTAAGTTACAGGCTAGTTTCCAATTTTAATTGACCCTAGTTTTAACAAAGGGAACCATCTATGTCATTGAAAACCTAATTCCACACCAAACAAACCAAAATTAAAAGAAAACAATAACACAAAAGATCAACAGTTGAAACTCAAGTATTTGCTTAATCATCCTTGCTGTTTAAGTTTTACCTTTTTTAAGTTTGTTGCAAGATCACACTCATTCATTTTCTCTTTTATGAAATAGATGTGAACAAAATATAGTCAAGAGATCAAAGAGCTTTTTGATGGGAAAATTTTTGATGCCATAGTCTAGGGTAACTAGAGTGATCTGAATTTTTTTTAAACTGTTGATAAAAAGTGCTAAATCATGGACAGAGAGATAGGAGAAACAAAATCAGTGTGATGAGTACCCCAAATCAAAACCTCTGTAGCATGACTTAAAGCAGGATTTTTGTTACTGGATTACAGAATTGGTATTTGTAGCTTCTAAAGTGACATATGATAGAAGCCTATTTACTATATTTCTTTGTATATTCTATATATTTATTTACATGTGTAACTGGAATTGCCATCATAGCCACTCTTTTGATCCCAAGTGTAATAGAAGTTCCTTGAGTATAAAGACTATCTCTTTTGGCTTTGTATTGCCAGTGCCTACTACAGTGACCTGCACATGGAGGGAGCTTAACTAGTGATTGTTGAATTGAATTGAATTGCTCTCCGCAGAAGGTAAAGGTATGTGCCAGCTATAACACTATATATTATATAATAGAATGCCAACTTCGGAGTCAGAAAGGCTCCTGTCAGGAGTCACCTGTATCAAGACAATCACAAACTGAATTCTATCCTTATGTAAGTGCATAGCAATACATACTGTATGGTAAAGAACTGTCACTTATATAAGTGGAATTGAGTAACAATTTTAAAAACATGATAAGCAGACAAGATGAAATGAGAAAACCACAGGCCAAAGTTATAATAACGAATTTAGGGGCTGAATACAAGTACTATAAACTATTAACCCATGATGAGTAATTGATTATGGACAGAGTTGAAATGCATATTTTTTGGAGGATTACCACACATGACATCATAGAATTATAGATTTAAAGATAGAAGGTATGTTAGAGGTCATCTAATTCAACTTCCTCATTTGACAGTTGAGAAATTGAAGTCTAAGGAGATTAAGTGCCTTCCCAAGATCACATAAGTAATAAGCATTAGAAATGAACCCAGACTGTCTGAGGCCAGGGATTACTAAAGCATCAAAGACTTTCTGATTGGTAGGATATCTTGACCGGCCTATTGTAACTCAGTCAGTCACTCATGCAGCATGTCTGTGCTTCCCTGAAGATGGGGCACTAACACATGTTTCAATAAGACATATTTCCTCCACTGCTGAGGAAGATGCCACATAGGACTGGCATCCTACTCTTGAATCTCATCGCTTCCTATTTTAACGAATTATTCTTGTTAACCACATACTAATCTCAGTTGTTGTTTTTCTGCTAAATGAATGCAAACTTTATCAGTGTCCATTAAATTCTGTGCCATGGTGAAAAGGCACAATTATTTCAGACTACCCCTAGATCATCTGTATACTGTTAAACTGAAATAAATGGTTTGGATAAATTTGAACTAGATTTTTGACTTGATAAATTTGTTTTCAAAGCCCCTTCACATTCTTAAATTTATTTTAGTTAACAGAATGATAAATGGAATACACTATTAAAATGTGTAAATTATTTTAAAATTAAATAATTTTCTTGTAAAAATCATAAAAATTTATGCAAAAATGTCCACATAAAAATGTAATTACGTTTTACTTTTGCTTTTAAATTTTGGTGGAGAATGGAGAACAATTTGCTCCTTATGTAATATAAATCATTACAGATCAAAGAGACTCTAAGCACCAAAATTCCTCTTTTCTTCTCCTACCACTCCCATCTGCATTCTGTTTAGCTGTCTTCTGCCCCAATTCTTACTCCAAACAGATTAACCTATTTCTTAAGTCATCTAACTGTGCCTTTTGGGGCCCCCATTTTTGTTCTCAACAAATGTCTTTGTATCTTTACACAACACAATCAATAACCCTTCCACCTGATTTCTATAATCAAAACCTGGCTCTTACCTTGAAACAGAATATCCCTTTTAACCCTCTCTATTAGAGGACATTTTATTTCAAATCACCCAGATAAACAGAGGTAGAATAATTCTTATTTTTTACTGACATTTTCAGACTCTTTCTCTAACATGGTACCACAATTAGTATATGCTCTTTTGAAATCTAGCAATCAATAAAGAATTCTGTATTTTATGATGCAATGGTATAAACATAATGACATAATTCTTGCCCTCATACATGGAATTACAGCCTAGCTGTGGGATAAGATTCTGAAAGAAATTGCTGCAATGCATAATAATGCAGGATTATCTTTGTTGAGAATTAGAAAACAAAAAGATATGTGAAATCTGAATGAGAATATTTATTGACATTAGGAATGATAGAATGCTTCCTTGAGGAGGTAGCATGTGCAGGGTTGTCAAGAACTCAATAAGCAAAAAATAGAAGTGAACGTATTCCAGCAATGGGGAGAATTTGAGCAAAGGGATATAAATGTGAGAGTTTATTCAATCATTAGGACAAAGAAAAATTAGTCTGGTAATGGTGTTGAACATGTAGAATGGCATAACATGAGAGAAATCTGCAAAGGTGAATTGCCACCAGATTGTGTAGGGCTTGAACAGAAACAGAGAAGTTCGTATTTTGCTGAGTGGATAATAGAACATTATTGAACATTTTGGAAGAGGAATATGGAGTAACAGAACTTTCCAACAGCAAGATTATTCTATCATCTATAGAAGATGTAATAGATGGTGTCAGAAGTTGTTATGAGGCTATTCTAGTGGTGAATGTGAATGGTAGGATTTGCCATACCCAAGTGGTTGTAGAAAAAAAATTGAGAAACAAAATAAAGAGATGTTGAATAGTTAAAATCAGCAGAATTTAGTAGTGAGAGGTGAGGAATATAAAGAGGAAGAGATAAAAGCATAATTATTAGCATATATGGTAATGATGAACAGGATTCTCTCAGAAAAAAAAAAACTGGAAAGACTTCCATAAACTGATGCAAAGTGAAATGAGTAGAACCAGGGGAATACTGTATATAGTTACAGCAATATTATATGATGATCACCTGTGAATGACTTAGCTATTTTCAGCAATACAGGGAATGGAAGATAATTATGAAGTAGTTATGATGAAAAGGGCTGACATGTCTCCAGAGAAAGAACTGATGGAGTCTGAATGCAAATTGAAGCATACTTTTTCTTAACTTTTAAATTTTTTTCTTTCTTTTTTTGCGAGGGGGTCTGTTTTCTTTCACAACATGACTAAGGTGCAATTTTTTTTTGCATGTTTGCATATGTATAAACTGCATAAAATTGCTCACCTTTTCAATGAGGTGGGAGGGGAAGGAGAGAGGAAGAGAAATTAGAATACAAATTTTTTAGTCTTTATTTTAAAAAGAAACACAAAACAAGCTATCTTTATTTGTAAAACAAACATACAAACAAAAATAAACCCTTAACGTCTCTGTGAGTGTATGCATACATCATGGACATATTTAAGGGTTTACCATTTTGAATTAACACAAAGATGATCATATTCCTCCTATCCTCCCCTAATTACTGTTAACTCACATCACTCATTAAGAGGACCCTCTCCCCTTTACAGTTCTGGAGATATGTTGATTAATTTTTCCTGTCTTTTCTTTCTAAAATAGTCTATTACACTTCAGAAACTTCTATCGTTGTACTTGTTATGACAGATGAATTACAGCTCCAATATCATGGCTTACCTTGAGACATTTTAAATTGATGCCTATCTTCATAGAAAGGCACCTCAGCCCTTTGAGGAAAGGATAAGAAAACAAATAGTATGATTTGGAAAACTTTCTTCATTGTAAAAAATACTTTGTATGAATTACTCCCTGTGAAGATTCCCAATGACAAATGTCATTCACTTATCTGAATTTGTATTATCCTAATCAGTGACCTTTTTTAATCAGTTTAACAATTCTGGAGTTACATACTATACAGTCAGGAACTTAAGAGATCTATTAGTCAAGAGTCCTTAGTCTTTCCCAGGACATCTCCTCATCTCTCAATTAAAACTTTCTCCCATTCCAATCTCTAGCCTCTCTAGTAAAGATCCTTTGGTCAGTACAAGCAAGGACTTTTCACATACTGTAAAGGGCAGCTGTTCTATTTAACAATTCAATTGAACAAACTTTTTTTTTCTTTTCAGTTTGGAGTATAAGGTGAAACTGCCAGTTGAGATGGCAGCTCAAGAAAGAAGAAAAACTTTCTGCTTTCACTTAGGGCAACTTTGAGCCACTTTTCTTTCTTTCTTTTGGCTTGATACTGATAAATATACAACAATGAGAAAAAAAAAAAAAACTAGGGCAGAGGGGGCGGAGCCAAGATGGCGACCACAAAGCAGTAACTGGCGTGAGCTCCCCACCAAATCCCTCCAAAAACCTATAAAAAAATGGCTCTGAATCAATTCTAGAACTGCAGAACCCACAAAGTGGCAGAGGGAAGCAGGGCTCCAGCCCAGGACAGCCCGGATGGTCTCGGGGTAAGGTCTGTCCCAAACGGAACTCCCAGCCCCCAGCTGAGGGGAGCAGAGCTGAGCCAAGCAGAGCCCAGAGGCCCGGCACTGTGCGGTGCAGCAGACCGCGGACCGACGAGGCCAGGACTGGAGCGGAGAGTGCCCTAGCATGCTGAATTACTGAGCCGTGGCATGTACCAGACCTCACAACCCACAAACAGCAAAGACAACACAGAAGGTTAGTGGGAAAAGCTGCGGGATGGGACTGAGTTTGGGATTCAACTACCACCCCTGAGGCAACGGAGGCGGGCAGCTTTAGAAATTAAGCTGCAGTTGCTTCTGGCCCCAGGCCCAACTGGTGGGAGGAATTAAGTGGCTGATCAGAGCAGGAGTGCAGAGCCTGCTGAAGATTTAAGCCCAGTCCGAGTACGGGGGTTATGGGGAAAGGAGGAGTGCTGGTGAGGCAGCGCATCTGCCCAATCATGGAA
>CM053624.1:302288977-302312989 GCA_028646595.1 Phalanger gymnotis
AGAAAATTTGACTTTCAAACACAAGAATCAAGAGAAGCATGAAAAGGTAATCAAGAAAAAGAAATTGCAAGGGACTTACTAAAGTTGAACTGTTATGTTTACATTTCTACATGAAAAGATGATGTGTATGATTCATGAGACCCAATATTTGGGTGGCTGAAGGGAAAAAAAAAACAAAACTAGGGCAGCTAAAGGTAAATTCCTGAATCAGTTTGTCAAAGACTTATGACAAAGGAAAAAGAAATACTTCCTAAAAGCCTCTTAAAACATAATTTCAAAGTTTCCTCAAAGCTTTCTCTAGTACCAAAATTCTGATGTCCTTTACCTTTTAGCATATTATAGGAAAATAATAAGGCAAAAGTTAAAAAGAACTTAAAACTTCTGGACCATATGTGGCGATATGTCATATTGAAATAGATGGTTATTATAGATTTTATTTTGATTTACAAGCACTATATAATATCTATACTTTGCAGCACACAATTAAAACATCTGTAGTTGATTGAACATGGAGTTCATGCTCTTTTCTCCAAAAACTTGGGAAGCAGTTACTTAGCATGATCTATTTTAACTTGTTTTTATTGGAAAATCAGATTTCATCATTTATATTTCTAGTACTTTTTATAGAAATTTGTAATTAAATGTAAAGGAAAAGATTAACTAAATAAAGACTTCGGATTATTTCTGTGCCTTTATGTAGACTATATAAAAGAAGAAAACAATGGTGTTAATTCTGTAACTATGTCTGTATCTTCATTTTATGAACTGCCATTATTTGATACTAGCTTTCTTTCCTTTATTCTTCTCTCTCCCCCACCATATAATTACCTGTACTTCCAATTTTTATTTATTTTTTCATGAGATTTCTTACTTATTGTGAATTTTAGACTTTTCCTAGAGTAGGTTTTGTGGGAAGTTGGTCTTCTGCAACCCATTCAGGAAGCTATCCTGACCAGTATTCCCTGTCATTATTCCTATTTCTAAGTATTATGGCATTTTCAGGTCATTTTATCTAGAAACATTTCCTGTTAACACAGTGACCTCAAACTTACCCAAGTATCATCCACTACTTCAGACTATTCATAGTCCATAAGAAGAATTCTTATGAACTTAAGTCAACAAACAAGCACCTGCCATATACAGATTTTTTTTTTGACTGGGGATTTGAAATATAGAGGTGAACATGAAATAATCTCAATCATCAAATAGTTTATATTCTTCTGGAGAAGCAATATGCATATAGATAAGTAAATATAAAGTAATGTACTTATTTTCAAGAGGAAACTCATAGCAACAATTAAATATAACTGAAAGCATCCTTGTTTGAGAGGTGACCCTTTAGCTGTTCTTTCAAGTAAATTAGAGATTTTACAAGCCAAAGATAAAGAGACAGAATATTTCAGGATTGTGCAAAGGAAGAAGGCTACAGATATAATGTTGTTCATCAGGTTTATTGGGATGGATAGAGTATGAAGGGGGAATGGCATCAATTAGATGACACAGTGACAGAGCAAGGAACTTAAGACCTTATTATAAATATTATATAAATTATATATAAATCTTGTTGTACATGTGCTGGCTGTGTGACCTATGCAATTAACTTTATGTGCTGGTAAGCAAAATGGGCTCCTTAGCACTTAGTTCAACCAAGTGCCCTTGAAGAGTTTGGCTTTTGTTTGCTTTGAGTAATTCAATGTATTTCATTGAGTCTTACTAAGTGCTAAGCCCCAAGCCCAAACCCCTATTAGATGTAAAACCTATGTGGATGTGGATTGGCAACAAAGGTGGGGCCCAAGGTGGGGCTAACTCCAGGGAGGGCCTAGTTTACATGTCTGGGATAACAGAGACTTTTAGACCATGTGGGTTTAAGTCGCCTCTTTGTGAGGGATTCTAAGTCATGTGGGTGAGTCGCATGTGTGACTCACCCCTGACCCTGAAAAAGATATAAAACTAGAGGTTGGCCTTCTCTTCTTTGGAGCTCTACCTGCAGCAGTGGTGGTGCGTGTAACTCTGGGCCAGCCCTTGTTCCAAGCTCCCGGGCTGAACCTAGATGTTGGTAACTATGAATCTGTATTTGTATGTCTGTTGATGTTTGTAATTTGTTTGTAATTTGCTCTGAAGTTCAGGGTGCTGGCTTTTTCCCCTGAACTAAGCGATTGATATTTGTATGCTGAATTAAAGTAAGCTTGTCAACCCCTTTAACCTTGGTTTCCTTATTAAAACAGATCAAAAGAACCTGTGTTTTTGCAGCATGTTGGCAGTTTTCTGGGTGCTGGTTGTAGGTGGATCTTACACCCCCACAGAAGCTGCTACCCAGATTGTTGAAACGCTTTAATGTCCATCAGCCTAATTGGTAGAATGGAAAATAGCATCTATCTCGCAAATTTTGTTTTGAAGATCCAACAAGATGATATATGTAAAAATGTTTTGCAAAATGAAAAGAGCTATAATATATATGGTACAGAGCCAAGACGGCAGAGAAAAGGCAGGGACTTGCCTGAGCCCTTCCAAATTCTCCTCAAGAACTTTAAATAATACCTCAAAACAAATTCAACAAGTTCTGGAAGAGCAGAAGCTACAAGAGGATGGGATGAAATGATTGTTTTTAGCCCGAGACAACTTAGAAGGTCTCAGGGAGGGTCTATAACCTGGGATAAGAATGGAGCATAGTACCATGCAAGCTGCAGCTGCAGTTATGTCATAGGAAACCAGTAGCAGGCATTGGGGACAACTGAATCAGTGGCTACAGCAGCTCCTTCCAGAATTCCCAGTGTAAAAATATTAAAGGAGGCAGAAAACTATTCAGAAGGAGATAATAGGGGCACTTTTGCTAGCACCAGAGCAAGGACTTTGTTGCATTGCCCATATTTGGGGGTCATAGTGCTGAGTTGCTCTCTCAGGATGAAGATGAGAACCAGAACATCAGCGGATATAGCCTCAGGTAAGCAGGAATCCTGGTAACAGTTTTAGGACAAAAAAGAGTGCTTGTGGTCATTCACAGGCCAGGGAACAGTCCTGCAGAGTAGTAAATACACCTCTCCTTAGATCATGCCACGTTGGAAGAACTGAAAGATAATAGACACCTAGAATTATCTCTGACAGCTGTAAAAAAAAAACCTGAAGTTTGCGATAGTGTTCCCTTCAATGTAGCAGCAAAGCCCAACATTACTATAAAGCTTAAATTCAAGAAAAAGATTGGGAAAATAAGCAAATAGCAACAGCAAAATATTCTGACCATAAAAAGTTACTATGATGTTAAGGAAGATCAAAATACAAACCTACATTATATGTAATGGGGATAAACCAGAAACATTTCCAGTAAGATTGAGGGTGAAACAAGGATGTCCATTGTCACCATTGTTGTTCAGTTGAGCCCAGAGTATGAGAGGTAGACATCTAGAGGGCATTGAAGAGAAGACTATGAGAGCTGCCAGTGTTGAGAAGAGAAGAGGTGAAGAAGAATGAGCTGTGAGTGTTGAGCTGAGAAGAAACCTAAAAGAGCTGGGAGGAGACCTCTACAGCAGAGAGGAGATCTCTGAGAATGAGGAGACCTTTAATTGCAGAGACTTGCTGAAGGAGCCTCCAAACATTGAAGGCAAGTAGAGGTGAGTGGAACTGACAAGAAGAGACCTGCCCATCGGAAGGAGGCTTAGCTTAAGCCCCTTTTGAGAGCTGCTAAAGTGAACAGAGCCTCTGGACTTTGGAGGTGAATTGAGATGGTGGTATTGGTGGTGTGTGTTTCTGCCCATAATGCACATCTAAGGACAGGTGCTGTGATCAGTTTCAGAGGTCTAATCACACAGTATAATAAACTCTCTATTTATTCAACAATAAACCAAAGCATTGTTCAATAAAGTATAGCATAACATTCATAACAACATCCTTAAGCTATGATTTAACAGTCATATATCTCATGATATGCTTAAGCAAAGCATATCATTTATCTCATATATCTCATATCACTCAGTATGCCATATGGCACATAGCATATATCATTTTATTCAGTAGCATTCCCCAAAATACTTACTTACACATCAGGAGTCCAGGACTAAGGTACTCCTTAGCATACCACATCCTTAAGAGGTAGCAGAAAATACTACACCATCCACGCCTAGGTCACAGCAAGAACATCACAATACACAGTATATGTCATTTTGTATCCCCAAATCAGGGGCTTGCAGGCTAGGGTATTCCCTAGCATGACACATCCTTAACAGGGCAGCAACACACACTACCAACATCACCGTCTCAATTCACCTCCAAAGTCCAGAGGCTCAGTTCACATTAGCAGCTCACAAAAGGGGCTTAAGCTAAGCCTCCTTCCCATGGGCAGGTCTCTGCCCTACAGTTCCACTCACCTCTCCTCACCTTCAAAGTTCAGAGGCTCCTTCAGCAAATCTCTGTCATCAAAGTCTTCTTATTCTCAGAGATCTCTCTGCTCCAGAGTTCTCCTACCAGCTGTTTTAGGGTTCCTCTCAGCTCAATGGTCACAGCTAATTCTTCTTTATCTCTTCTCTTCTCAATGCTGGCAGTTCTCTCTCTCTCTGTCTCTCTCTCTGTCTCTCTGTCTCTCTCTCTGTCTGTCTTCTCTTCAACACCTTCTAGGTGTCTGCTTCTCTCACACTCTGGGATCTTCTTATATACAGTTCTAGCCAGCATCTGTTTGGCTAGAACTCAGGTCTCAGATTGGCTGAATTCATGCACATCTGACTGGCTAGAACTCATGCACACACAAGTCTCAAGTCTCTGATTGGCTAAAACTCAACACACATTCAATCCAGCAAAAATTTCACTTTGCTTGCCATTACAGGCACTAGAAACGTTAGCTTAACAATAAGAGAAGAAAAAGAAATTGAAGAAATTAGAACAGGCGATGAAGAAACAAAGCTATCTCTCACTCGTCTTTGCAGATGGTATGATGGTATACATAGAGAATCCTAGAGAATCAAGTAAAATGCTACTTGAAATAATTTAGTAAAGTTGCTAGATATAAAATAAACATACATAAGTAATTGACATTTCTATATATCACTAACAAAGTCCAACAGCAAGATATAGAATGAGAAATTCTATTTAAAGTAATTGAAGATACTATAAAATATTTGGGAGTGTACCTCTCAAAACAAACCCAGGAACTATATAAGTGCAATTACAAAACACTTTTCTTGCAAATAAAGTCAGGTCTAAATAATTGGAAAAATATCAGTTGTTCATGGGTAGTCCGAGATAATATAACAAATATGACAATTTTATAAAAATTAATTTATTATTCAATGCCATACCATTCAAACTGCCAAAAATTATTTTGTAGAGCTAGGAAAAAATGATAACAAATTTCCTCTGAGAGAACAAAAGTTGCCAAATATTAAGGGAATTAATGAAAATAAATGCAAAGGAAGGAGGCTTAGCCATACCAGTTCTAAAACTTTATTGAAAAGCAACATCCATCAAAACTATTTGGTACTGGCTAAGAAACAGAGTGATGAATCACTGAAAAAGGTTATGTATGAAAGACATAGTAGTCAATGACCATAATATGTGACCTACTGTTTGATAAACCCAAAGACCCCAGCTTCTGGGATAAGAGCTCACTATTTTTTTAAAAAAATATAGATTATTATTTTTAGTTTACAACACTTAGTTCTACATATTCTTGAGTTTCAAATTTTCTTCTCTTCCCTCCTCCACCCCTCCCCTTCAAAACAGCATGTGGTCCAATATAGATTCTACATAAACCTTTGCATTAAACTTATTTACACAATAGTCAAGTTGCAAAAAAGAATTATGGCCAATGGAATGAATCATGAGAGAGAAGAAACAAAACCAAAAAAGAAGAGTAAAACAAGAGAGTAAATAGTTTGCCTCAGTCTGCATTCAGACTCCATAGTTCTTTCTCTGGATATAGCTAGCTCTCTCCATCATGAGTCCTTTGGAGCTATCTTTGAGCCTTGTGTTGCTGAGGAGAGGCAAGTCTATCAAAGTTAGTCATCACAGAATCAATATGTCTGTGACTGAGTACAATGTTCTCCTGGCTCTGCTTCTCTCACTCACCATCATATAATGTAGGTTTTTCCAGGTTATTATGAACTCTGTATCTTCCCCATTTCTTATAGCATGATAGCATTCCATTACATTCATATACCACAACTTGTTCAGCCATTTCCCAATTGATTGGAATCCCCTTGATTTCCAATTCTTTACCACCACAAAAAGAGCATTATAAACATTTTTATACATACATGTGCCTTTCCCACTTCTGTGATCTCTTTGTGATATAGCCCTAGGAGTGATATTGCTGGGTCAAAGGGTATGCACATTTATATAGCCTTTTGGGCATAGTTCCAAATTGGAGAAAGGGAACAGAGGCAGTACTGTTCTCTAACACATAAATACACACACATACATATATACATTTGAATTTATATGTGTATGTATGTATGTATATATATATATATATATTCAAATACTTAAACTACATTCCATAGTTTATTTTAAGTACTTAAATACCTCTGATGTGGAAGTATGATTAGATATATTTGGCTTAGTCTTAGAAGGGAGTAGTAGGAGCAAAGGATGGAAGTCATAGGCTAGATTTTGCCTGAATTGGGTGGGAGGAAGCTTTCTAACAATTAAGTTTGATCCCAAAGATAAATAGGCTGAATTGGAGAAGAGGGTGCAATATATTTCCCTTACTAGAGTTCTTCAAGGAAAAGGAGAATGACAACTCATTACTTGTCAGTGATATTATAAAGCATATTCTTGTTTAGGTATAAATTATGTTAAATGACCTCTTGGGATCCTACCAAATGTATGCTCCTGTGTATCTCACTGCATATATATTATTTAGGCCAGTTAAGTTCATGGAGACAATCTAATCATATCTAAAGCTGATTTCATAGCTCATCTTACAGCCTTTGACCCAGTCAATAGAAACTATCTCTGGCACAAATTAGAAGGCATTAATATTGATAGTTATGTCTTTCTGTTCTGGAAGCTTCTTTCAAACATCATTACTAGAATGAAAGCAGGGATTTCTGGTTGTATGACAGAAGTGATCCTTATTTACTAAGAATTTGAAAGAAATGTTAGCTTACATTTTAATTTAATTTTTATCTTAATCATATAATCCGAAGGGCAACAGGGCTAGAATTTTTTCTTCCCTTAGTAGGTTCTCGTAAAAGCTCTTTCTTTTTGTATGTGCTTGATTTGTCTCCCTGTCTTTTACTTAGATAGGTCTTAAAAGGTTACTTAAAGAAATTAATTTCATTATGAAAGGGACTCTTGAAATATTAATCCTTCATAAATTCAAGTGATAGTTTCTGGAAAAAAAATCCCAGAATGTTCTGTAGTCTATAAATAATTAGCTACTTGACCATTTCTGAGAATTTCACTACCTGTATGTTTGAATGAAACATTTTCTTGGAAAATGTGTGACAAGGCAAATTAGGCTAGATGGATACACTAGAATGAGAGAGAGAGAGAGAGAGAGAGAGAGAGAGAGAGAGAGAGAGAGAGAGGGAATCTTACTGCACATGGCTTACTATAGAGTCCAGTGGACTTCATTGTATTCAGGACTAAGTTATGGAACTAAGATGGTTCACACATCAAGAGCTGAAAACCTAAAACCTGCAAAATATTTTCTAAAAAAACAAAACCACCATAAAATAAGAAAAAAATAACCAAAATGAGGGTTAAAAAACCTTTATATCTGAATTTTAGTAGTCTAGAACTTAGAATATGGGTGGAAATAAGATAATCCTAAAATTTTGTCTATAATAATCCAACTTAAATAAAAAATTCTGTCTATAATAACCAACTTAAATATGACAAATACCTCCCTGATATTCAAGAGAGGTCAAAAATTTCCTTCCCACTTTGACCTGGCATAGGACACTGCTTGGGAGATCTCTAATGCATTCATAATCATATATACACATATACATATATGTGTGTATGTATGTGTACATGTATGTGTATATATGTATGTGTATGTATACATGTATATACATATACATACACACATACAGATCTATATGTGGGTGTATATATGTGTGTGTCTGTACATATATATATGTATATATATATATACATATATATATATATGTATATATACACATATTGTATAGGTATCCCTGTTTTGGCCAATACACTTTACTAGACAACCTAGCTAAGGACTGTGCTTTGTCTAAACATTTCCCCAAAGCTTCACAAACAGTTGGTACTTAACAATTGTTGAATAAATGTGGCTTTAATAAAATAATTAAATGAGAAGTATATGTCAAAATATGGTATGTTTACTTGTTTAGTGATAAAATGTGTATTTTTAGCTACCAAAGACCACTGCATAGCCATTCCAATGTTTTATGAATTCAAAGATCATTTTTTCATAATTATAAATATTTTATTTTTTCCAATTCAACGTAAAAATTTTAAGTCATATTTTTAAAATTGACTTCCAAATTCTCTTTCTTCCTCCCTATGCTTTCCTTTCCCTGAGATGGTAAGCAATTTGATATAGGTTACAAATATGCAATCATGCAAAACATTTCTATATTACTTATGTTATAAAACAGACCAAAAATCAATAAAAATAAAGTTGTTATTTTTAAAGTATGCTTCAATCTGTATTCAGACTCTATTAGATCTGTTTCAGGAGATGGATAGCATTTTTCATCGTGAGTCCCTCAGAATTGTCTCAGATCGTTGTATTGCTTAGAATAGCTAAGTCATTCTCAATTGATCATTGTGTAATATTATGCTTGGCGTGTACAATGTTCTCCTGTTTCTGCTCCCTTCATTTTGCATCAATTCTTGTAAGTCTAGGTTTTTCTGAAAGGATCCTGGGCATCATTTTTAAAGCACAATAGTATTACATCACAATTATATACCACCACATGTTCAGCAATTTCCCAATTGATGGATAGCCCCTCAATTTCCAATTATTTATCACCACAAAAGAGCTGTGCTAAATATATATATATATATGTATGTATGTATGTATATATATATATATATATATATATGTATGTATGTATGTATAGGCTTTTTCTTTCTTTGTTTCTTTCCTTATTTTTCTTTCTCTCTTCCCTCCTTCCTTCCTTCCTTCCTTCCTTCCTTCCTTCCTTCCTTCCTTCCTTCCTTCCTTCCTTCCTTCCTTCCTTCCTTCCTTCCTTTTTTTATATAATTTCATTGGCATACAAACCCAGTAGTGTTATTGCTAGATCAAAGAATTTGTTTTTGTCCAGTCATTTCAGGCATGTCAGATTTTTCGTAATTCCATGGAACATAGCATTCCTGGCCCTTCTATCCTGCACCATGACTCGAAGTCTATCCAAGTTCATGTTTATTGTTTCCATGACACTACCTATCCATCTCACCCTCTGCCTTTTGTCACCCCTTTCCCTTTTGTCTTCAATCTTTCCCCAAATCAAAATCTTTTCCAGTGAGTCCTGACTTCTCATCAGGTAGCTAAAGTATTTAAGCTTCAGCTCCAGTATTTGACCTTACAGTAAATAGTATGATTTAATTTCTTCAAGCATTGACTGATTTGATGTCCTTACCATCTAAGAGACTTTCAAAAGTCTTCAGCCCATAATTTAAAAGAGTTGATTTTTTAAAGCAGTTAGCTTTGCTTGTAGTGCAGTTCTCATAGCCATAGATTGCTACAAGAAATAAAAAAACACAGTTTTGACTATGGAGACATTTGTTGGCAATGTGATTTCTCCAGTTTTGAGTATGCTATTCAGATTTACAATAGCTTTCCTTACAATGAGGAAGATTTTTTTTTTTACATTTCATGGTTGCAATTGCCTTCTGCAGTGATCTGTGAGCCCAAGATTATAAAATCTGACACTATTTCCATTTCTTCTCCCTCCATTTGCCAGGAAGTGATAGGACCAGTAGCCAAGATCTCAGTTTTGTGATGCTAAACCTCAAGCTACCTTTTACACTCTACTCTTTAACGCTCGTCAAGAGGCTTCTTAATTCTTCACTTTCTGCATGTATGAAGTCATTGACATTTCTCCTGGCAATCTTATTTCTGGCTTTTGATTCATCTAGCCAGGCATTTCACAAAATGTACTCTGCACATTAGTTAAATAAATAAGGTAACAATATATGTTCTTGTACTCCTTTTCCTGTTTTAAATCAATCAGTTGTTCCATATTCAGTTCTAATTGATCTTTATTCACCTGCATACAGGTTCCTCAGGAGACAAGTAAGATAATCTCATCCTCCCATTTCTTTGAGAACTTTGCCATGTTCTGTTGTGATGCACAAAGTCAAAGGTTTTAGTGTAATCAATGAAGCAGAAATAGATTTTTTTTTCCTGGAACTCCCTTGTTTTCTCTATAATCAAGGGAGTGTTGGCAATTTGCTTTCTAGTTCCCCTGCCTGTTTGAAAACCAGCCTGTTCTTCATGTAATTCTCAGATCACTTATTGCTGAAGTCTAGCTTGCACAATCTTAAGCATAACCTTGCTGGAATGTGAAATGAGTGCCAATGTTCAGTAATTTGAACATTTCTTGGTATTGCCCTTCTTTAGGATTGGGGCATAAATTGATCTTTTCCAATCTAGTGGCCATTGTTAAGTTTTCCAAATTTGCTGGCACATTGAGTGCAGCATTTTAATGACAGCATCTTTTTAGGATTTTAAATACCTTAGCTGGAATTCCATCAGTTCCACAAGCCTTATTGTTAACAATGCTTCCCAAGACCCACTTGACTTCATTCTCTAGGAGGTCTTACTCTAGGTCAGTAACTGCATCATCATATTTCTCAGTAATATTAAGATTTTTCTTGTATAGTTCTTCTGTGTATTCTTGCTAGCTTTTCTCAATCTCTTCTAATTCTATTGTGTTTAAGTATATATGGATGATATATATGTATATGCATATATGTATATCATCATGCCCATTCTTAGATGAAATTTTCCCTTGACATCTCTAATTTTCTTGAAGAGATCTCTGTTGTTCTCTTCTATTTCTTTGCATTGTTCATTTAAGAAAACTCTTTTAACTCTCTATGCTATTCTCAGGCATTCTGTATTAATTTAATATTATGCTGATAGTTTTCCTAACATTGAACCAGCTTTGCATTTCCAATATAAATCTGAACTGGTCATGGTATATAACATTTGTGATATATTGCTGTAATCTCCTTGCTGGTGTTTTATTTACAATTTTTGCATCAATATTCATTAGGGAAATGGACAATAATTTTCTGGTTTTGCTCTTCTTAGTTTAGGTATTGGCACCATTTTTTTGTTGTAAAATGAATTTGGTAGGACTCCTTCTTTGCCTATTTTCACCAGTAGTTTATACAATAGTGGAATTAATTTATTTGAATGTTTGGTAGAATTCACTTGTGAATCCTTCTGGTCTTAAGGATTTTTACTTAGGGAGCTCATTGATGGCTTGTTTAACTTCCTTTTCTAAAATAACATTATTTAGGGCAGAGCCAAGATGGTGCAGTAGGAGCAGGGACATACTTAAGCTCTCCCCCTAAGCCCCTCAAAATACCACTAAAAATGACTCTAAACAAATTCTAGATCAGCAGAAGCTACAAAATGACAGAACGAAACAGATTTCCAGCCCAAGACAATCTGGAAGTCTTACAGGAAGGGTCTATTGCACCATACTCAGAGTGGAGCGCAGCCGAACCTGAGCCCCACTGGCACAGATGGGACTGGAGAAGACCTCAGGGCATTGAATCACTGGCTGCTGCAGTGGTTTCCAGACTTCTTAACCCACAAACACCAAATACAGCTTCAAAGGTCAGTGGGAAAGTCGTGGTCCAGCCACAGCCCCAGACCAAGCCCAAGGGCGGCAGCAGCCATGGTGCTCACAGCCCACAGACAGTAGGGGAATCGAGCAGCTGATCTGGGTCCCAGTCCTGAGGGGCAGTCTTGGGGTGTGGAGGAGCATTGGTGTAGTGGATCTGGTGGCAGCTGTGGAGAAGGAACCCTCCTCACAGTTCCAGGGCAAAAAAGAGTGCTTGTGGTTGTTCATGGATTGGAGCACAGGCCAGGAGAAGAGTAAATATCTGATTTCTTTTGATCCTCCACTTTGGAGGAACTGAGAGTTTACACATCCATAGAGAGATCTCTGAAAATAGCTGCAGAAAACCCCTGAAACTTGGGGCAGTAAACTCTCCACTTAACAAAGAGCTCAAAAGTCAAATAATTGGCTGGGAAAATGAGTAAATGGGAAAAAATAAGATCATGGAAGGTTAATTTCTTGGTGAAAAGGTCTTTTCTTATGTCCTTGGTGGCGAGAAAGATCAAAGCATATAACTAGAAGAAGATCAAAGTATACAAGTGAAAGAAGACAGCAAGGTCAAGGCTTTAACATCCAAAGCCTCCAAGAAAACCACGAAAAGGTCTCAGGCCATGTAAGAGCTCAAAAAGGATTTTGAAACTCAAGTAAGAGAAGCAGAGGAAAAATTGAGAAGAGAAACAACAGTGACACAAAAAATCAGGAAAAATGAGCCAACAGCTTGTTAAAAGAGATCCCCAAAAATGCTAAAGAAAATAATACCTTTAAAAATAGACTAACCCAATTGGCAAAAGAGGTCCAAAAAGCCAATGAGGAGAAGAATGCCTTAAGAAGCAGAATTGGTTAAATGGAAAAGTAGATCCAAAAGATCACTGAAGAAAATAATTCTTTAAATATTAGAATGGAGCAAATGGAAGTTAATGACTTTATGGAAAATCAAGAAAGTATAAAACATATATGCATATATATATGCATATACATATACACATATATGTGTATATATGTATACATATCCATATACAGATAGATAGATAGATAGATAGATAGATAGATAGATAGATAGATAGATAGACAGACAGACAGGCAGAGGGTGAGCTGAATATGAAGGGAAGGTACGTAAAAAATAAAATTCAGTGTTGAAAGGAATGTACCAGGAGAAAAAAAAAGGGAGAGGTGGAATGCAGTAAATTTTCTCACATAGAAGAGGCAAGAAAGAGCTTGTACAATGGAGGGGAAGGGGGTAGGGAGTTGAGAAGGAATAAGTGAGCCTTACTCTCATTGGATTTGGCTAAAGGAGGGAATAACACACTTTCAATTAGGTATGGAACTCTACCTTACCTTGCAGGAAAGCAGGGGGGAAGGGGATAAGAGAAGGGGTGTAATAGAAGGGACAGCAGATTGGGGGAAGGGGTAATCAGAAGCAAACACTTTTGTAGGGGGACAGGTCAAGGGAGAAAATGGAATAAATGGAGGGAAGGACAGTATAGAAGGAAATGTAGTTAGTCATTCACAACAACACGGTTATGGAAGTGTTTTGCATGGCTATACATGTATGACCCATATCGAATTGATTTTTCAATTAGGGTGGGTGGGGAGGGAGGAAGAGAGAGAATGTGGAATGCAAAGCTTTAAAAAGTGATTGTTAAAAAAATTGTTTTTGCATGCAACTGGGAAATAAGATGTACAGGCAATGGGGTATAGAAATCTATCTTGCCCTACAGGAAAATAGAGGGGAGAGGGATGGGAGAAGGGAGTTGAAAGAAGGGAGGGCAGATTGGGGTAAAGGGTGATCTGGATGCATGCTGTCCTAGGGTGGGTGGAGGGGAGAGATGTGAGGAAATTTGGATTTCAAAATCTTGTGGAAGTTAATGTTGAAAACTGAAAACGAATAAATCACTTAATAAAAATCCCACTAAAATATGGTTATTTAAGTATTTTAATTCCTCTTTTGTTAATCTGGGAAATTTATATTTTTAAAATATTATTCCATTTCATTTAAATTATTAGATTTATTGGAATATAATAGGGCAAAACATATCATGATAATTTCTTAATTTCAATTTCATTGGTGGTAAATTCACCCTTTTAATTTTTGATGCTGATAATATTATTTTCTTTCTTTGAAAAAAATCAAATGAACCAATGATTTATTGACTTGTATTTTTTCACAAAATCATCTCCTAGTCTTATTTATTACTTCAATGATTTTCTTACTTTAAATTTTATTAACCTTTCATTTGATTTTCCAAATTCCCAATTTGGTGTTTAATTGGAGATTTTAAAATTTGTTCTTAGCCTAGATTTTTTTTTGGTTGCATGGCCAATCGATTGATTTGCTCTTTTTCTACTTTATTGTGGTAAGCATTTACAAATATAAACTTGAACCTAAGTATTGCTTATGCTGGACCCCATAAATGTTGGTATGTTGCCTCATCATTCACTTAAATGAATGTATTGATTGTTTCTATGATTGTTTTTTGATCCACTAAGTCTTTAGGATTTGATTATTTTGTTTCCAATTAATTTTTAATCTGTTTCCACAGCCCTTTATTGAATGTAATTTTATTGCATTGATCTTAAAAGAATGCATTTAAATTTATGATTTCTGCATTTATTTGTGAGTTTCTTTTATGCTCTAATATGTGATCAGGTTTTGTGTAGGTTCTATGTACTTCTGAGATTGTTTGTAATTGACATGTCCTCATATTCTGATTCAATTTTCTTTAGAGGTTAATCATATTTAACATCTAAAATTCTATTAATCTCCTTAGCTATTCTTTTTTGTTCTATATATCTATTTATCATTTATCTGTTTGTTCTATTTATCTGAGAGGGGAAAGCTGAGGTCCCCCACCAGCATAACTTAACTGTCTATTTCCTCCTGTAATTCATTTAATTTCTCTAGTTGTCCAACCCCCTCACTGTCTGTGCACTAATAGGTCCAAATTTGTAGCCCCTAGCCCTGCTCCTGGATTGCCAGGGTACAGCCTGTGCTGGCATAGCTTGCAATGGACTCTCTTACACTTTCACTCTGAGAGACAAGCATTTCCTGCTGACCTTCTATGTTGTCTTGGGATGGAAAATCAGTTCACTCAGTCATTTGTTCGTTTTGCAACACTAAAATTCATTTTGAAGCATTATTTTAATATTGTTTTTAGGGGAATTTGGGAGAGGTAGGGCAAGCTTCTGACTTCATTATGTCATCTTCTCAAAGATAATTTCAAAGAAAAGTAATACTTAACTTTTGTTATGAAACCCTTTAGTTAATCTTATTTGGTGAATAAGCTGTTTATATTTTGTGAAAATCATTTCAGATTGGTGCAGAATAAAGGTTTCTATACTCCAAAACATTGTCATCATAATTATTATTATTAGTTGCAATAGTATTAATACTACTTTAACTATTTAATCATTCATCTATCTTCCCAATCACTCATTTGTTCCTTTATTTGTTTATTTAATAATTTATCCATCCATCCATTCATTCATGTAATTGTTTATTTATTTCTCATCTCTGAAATCTCCCTGAGTTTTCAAGCTGCGTCAGCCTTCCTTTGTTTCTTTGTTTTCATATTCCCATGTATCCAAAGGAATTTACATGAATTCTGGCCAATTACTTCCTTCCCTTACCCAGTACACACATGTATACACACACAGAGACACACTTCCCAGGAAACTCACACTTTTCATTGTTTTCACAAATTTTGCCTTTGGTCACTAGATGATTATAAAATAACCCAAGAGAATATTACATTGGTCAATCAAATACTTTATTCTGTCTTTTTTTTAAAACCTTTTTTTTTTCTCTTTAAGAGATCTTCATTAAGACCTTTTTTCAAGTCAGGCATTCAAAAACTTATAGTCCTTTTTATTCCTTGGAAATGATCCCCATCTCTTGAATGAAGAAACATAATTACAAATTCACCTCTTTGTCTCCATTCCTCTTACCCTTGAGTTTCACTGGTAGCATCTCAGGTACCAAAGTTTTAGGTACACTGGAACCGATTTAAAAAAAAAGACAGTTATGTTAACTACCTAGAAATCCACGAGATTTCATTGTTGTTGTTGTTGTTGTTGTTTTTCCTAATGAAGTAAGAAGACTGAATGAGATGTTTTACAACATCCTTTTCAGGTCTAAAATCTGTGGAAGGGGAAGCAACATGATCAAGTGGGAAAAGTACTGGATTTGGAATAAAAGAAGTTCAGTTCAAATATCGCCTTCACAACTTACTACTCTTCTGATTTAGTACATTCATTTATATACTTTGAGCTTCAGTACCTTCATCTATGTAATGAAGGGCTTGGACTAGATTTCTTCTATAGTACCTCTTTCCAGTTCTAAAGATGTAATTTTTTTTTCTTCTTTCTCAAGCTGTCCAATTAATGATGGAAATATCAGCAGCAAACTACAGAATCCATTATTATAGGACTTGAAAGAGATCTTAAAGATCACATAATCTAGACCCTTTGTTTTATCAAAGAAAAAGTCAAATGTCTAGGATGTGATATAACTTGTCTAAATTTATAAAGGATGTGGGTAAGGACAGAAAGATAATAAGTGTCTCAATCTACCAAACCAAAGGCATCTGATTTCATGTCCATGTGTTGAAAGCTGCAGCATATTGATTTTGCACCACGGTTTTAATTCAAGCATGTATTTTCAGAAGTTGGTCTATCAACTCCATCAAATGCCTTTATTAAATTCCCATTTCCATTGAAATTTTATTTGTGTAAACTCTGAGCTAAGTGATATTTCATATAACCTGTTGTTTTGCTATTTTTATCTGAAACCATGCCAGAAATTTCTTGGAGGTAATTCTAATTAACATTCATTAATAGCAAAAATAACAATAGCACAATTTCTGAAAAAGGTTGGTTACTTACTAGCATAGCCATATTTGTGATAGTAGAGTCTTTATACAAGTTACTTCAAAAATTAGAGTAAATATACATTTTAAATATTTAACTACACTGACTTAATTATCAATATGTTTGGTGATTTTATTTAGGAAATTAAATCTGAAATGTAACATACTACTATGCTGCGACATTCACTCTAACTTTTGCATTTTGAATTCTATGTAGGTAGTGTTGTTGCTCCTGTCTGATAGAACATCTTTCTCTCTAAAAGCATCTTTTATGCATTTTGCATATAACTTTATATGTACATATTATTTCCCCTGATTAGATTGTAAGGCTCTTGAAAGCAGGACTGTCTTGGCTTTAGTCATTATATCATTATATCTCCATAAGATTTGAAAAGTGAAGCTCCAGGACAGTCTGTATGGATTTTGTGATACTTGCCAATGACATGATGAGACCTGAAAAGAAGTTCAGGTTGGACAGGAGAGGTGTTCCTCAGGGGAATCAGTGGAAATCAAAACAAAGGCTTGGACAGAAAAATCTTATTTTTGTGGGAAGGGTTTATCTATGTATATGATTTAGAAAAGGAGAAATAACCTTTAGCTTATCAGATTAGCTCAGAAAAGAACTATCAGAATTTTCCTGTTTGTAAAAGGATTACTAGCATAATTCAGTGGAGAAACAACAGATGGCAGTAGAAGGTCAGAGGAGAACCTGCAGATGACACTAGCAGCTCATTGAGCAAGTTAAAAGCAGCCAAAAGGATAACAGCTTTAAGCTCAGGGGAGAAAAGCAGCCCAGCAAATAACAGCAGCAGCTCAGAATATGACATCAGCAACTCTTCAGGGACATGAAAAGTGGTTGATTTTGAAGGAGATCTTTCTTCTAAGACGTGACCCAAATGATATGAATTTTACAATTTCCATATTTCCTCTACCTCAAGTGGTATGAGAATATGCTGAAGAGTGTACTATTAATGGTAAGATGGGAGGTTAATTTTCCTTATTATTTACATTGTTTTTCATTGGAAATCAATATCTTTGCTGTAAGATCATGTGTCCTCTTTTTTTGTATCTAAGAAGATGCATCAGGTGTCAGCTTTTTAGCCATCATTTCTTGACATTTATCACATTTATGCATCCAAAGTGTGACTGGGACTTGGATTTAGTTTTCAGAAGCTTTTTTTGAGATAAACAGAAAATGCATCTATAATTTCTTCCTATGTCATTTTTCTGTATATTTCTACTTCTAATAGTATTTTAAGGCTTTTGGTCAAAGACTTGTAATCATAACTTACCTCTCATTGTCATGTTAAGGTTCACAAGTCATTGAGGAACATGGGATATCTGAAGCAACAGATAATATTAGGGAGAATCAAATTTAAAACTCATAGATTAAATCTGTATAAAATTAGAGAGGCATGTCACCAACAGCCTAAGTTCTAGGTAAGCTAATGCTCTGGTTGTCAGCTTTTTTTTTTTACCACCTGTTCTATACAGACAGGAGAGCTAGGAAATGCAATAGATACAGTGCAGAGCCTGAAGTCAGGAAGACTCATTTTATTGAGTTCAAATCTGACCTCAGACATCTACAAGCAGTATGATCCTGGGAAAGTTTGTTTTATTTCCTTATTTATTACAAAAATTGTCATCTATCATAAATAATTAGCTCTGAGCCCCCTTCTACTTCATTAAATATTATGTACTTATTAAACTGGAAAAATAGCTCTTTATAGGGATTCTTAAGGAACTTATTGGACTAAATTAGACATCAAAGTTATCAGCTATACGATTTAGTAAAAATAATTCAGATTAGTATAGGTTTAGTACAATGTAGTAATAATAAAATGAAAATATTAACCTTTAATATATTTTAGCTATGAAAAAACATTAAAACCTGAGTTACCTCTAAATATCATTTTAACTACTTACTTTTAAAATTTGGAATACTGTCCCAACTTTCAGCTCCCTTGAGAGTATCCAGAGTCTTTTAAGTATTACATTTATAATGTTTCTTTGAAAGTTTTTCAGGGAAAAATATATTCTTCTTCTTTTTATATTTCAATCATTTTCTCTTCCTTCATGAAATTTATTCTTGGCCAAACTTAACTCAGGTTAGTCTACTAATATAAATTCAAGGTCAGAATGCAATGAAATGCATGCCACAAAATGAAATAAAAATACCTTTACCTACAATATGATGAAAAAATGCAGTTAATAATTGGTAATTTGTGTATAGGTGCAGCTAGGTGTCACAGTGGATACAGACTCATGCCTGGAGTCAGATTCATCTTCCTGATTCCAAATTCTAGCCTTAGATCCTTCCTAGATGTGTGACCCTGGGAAAGTCACTTAACCCTGTTTGACTCAGTTTGCTCATATGTAAAATGAAGTAGAGAAGGAAATAGAAAACCATTCCAATTTCTTTACCAAGAAAACCCCAAATGGGGCCAACAAGGGTTGGACACAACTGAAGTGACTGAGCAACGACAACAACAGTTTGGAGAAAACACTATATTTCTTCAGCCTGAACAATGGCAGGAAGGATCAGAAAGACATTTCCAAAGGTTGGGTGAGTTCTGATGAATCTTGTAGTATCAACTGTTCATGGTCTGGGCATTTGTGGTGTTGATGTGATTAAAGATCTTCCCTGCCCATTATTCCCTGCTCCTTAATAGGCCTCAGCTGGAGCTAGTTAAGGGAAGCTTGATTAGGGAAGGCTTGTTTGTAGGAAGGCCCATAACTTTTTTGCTAATTAAGTCACCAGGGGTCTGAAATCCCAGGTCCCTAAAAAGAGTATATATACTCTGAAGGTAGCAGTTAAGCTCTCAGAACTTCCTGAAGAGAGGATGCAGGCAAGCAGACAACAAGGATTTTTGAGTGAGTGTTTATGGGAAGGCACCAACACAAGAGAAGGTTACAGGATAACTTGGCTGCCTACTGCAATATTGTGTTTTAATTTCCTTGCTGTTATAATGAAGTGGACCCACTGGTTTTGGGATACAATTGCTGATATGTAGAACTGGAGTTATTGGTTTTGAGATTTTATCCTCTAGTGCCTGAATAAATGTTTTACTACTTCTGCCTCCTATATGGAAAGGCTCTTATATTCTGCAATACAGAACTATACAGGCATATTCATGGTCACCATCGATATTGTTACACTTGCCTTATAGATAAAACACTTTATTTATCATGTAGAAAAGAATCCAAAAATATTGATTCAAATGCTTTGAGACATTTAGTCTCAAAATTCCTCTGACTCTAAAAGCTATAGTAGCAATATAGCTGTAACTGTGGTTTCTGTGAAAGAGGCTATTAAAGCTGGTGTTATACAACATTATCAATTGGCTTCTTAAAGAGCGCTAGAGCAGGAGTAAGGGAAAGAATTGAATGATAATTGTAATTAGTTTTTATATTGCCACATCATTTGTTAGTCAAGTTCAGCTCCTTGGTCTTTGCCCAAAGAAAATTGAATCCCAGTCAATTTGATTTAGGCTAAGTATGAATGAAAGATATCAGGGTCCGTAGATTTGATACATTCTGAAGCATTTTGGAAATCCTAATAACAGTAAAGTATCTGGTTGCATTAGTCTTGTCTCTTCCAGAATATTTACAATTTTTTGTGGTTGGCACTTGTATTAAAAACTTTTGGTGATTTGTGTCCAAGAGCATGGATAACAAGATAGTACTAATTGTCAAATCACCTTGGAAAACTGGCAAAAACTAAAAGTATAAAATTCAAAAAAAGAAATGTTGAGCCAGCAATCCAGACTGGGAGAAAGCTGGGCTCACAAAACCGGCAGAGATCTCCAGGCCTCCTGGCACAGGATGGGAGTCTGTTGAAGTGACAGGAGGCAGCAATGCAGTGCATGAAGCTGCAAGACATCTACTCCTGAGGCTTGCAGCCCAATGATTTGAAACTCACATTTTTGAACTTCCAGGAGACATAATGTACAGGCAAATGGCTCTCATCCCTCCCTCCCTGACCCATAGAATACCTCAGGAAAAACCCTGGAATACAGGAGCCAGAAGTGGGGCTTCAGTAGCCAAACAACAGAAATTCCTGAGTCCCAGAAGGGTGGAGCCAGCAAGGGTCAACACCAGGAACCCAGAAGTGCCTTTGCACAGCCAGGGGAAATGACAGATAACAGCACAGACAACAGCTGAGACCACCAGTGCTGGAGAGCAGCCCCAGGGGAAGAGGAGACTTCCGGGAGCCAGACAACCCCTCCCCCACACATCAGGCTACAACACATAAAGCCAGTAACTAGGCTCACATTTCCCAGAACAAGAAACCTGGGACAGAGCTCTCTGAGCCCCCAAAGCATAAATCTACTGTAAAGTCAGGAAAAAGCTAACCAACATGAAGAAGAACATGAAAAAACCAAGGACCATTGATACATTTTATGGTTACAGGTCAAAATACTAATTTGGAAGAGGACATCATTGATACTATACTCATCTCTGATACCTCAAAAGGGTATGTGAACTAGCATGAAGCCCAAAAAGCATCACTGGAAGAGCTAAAGGAGGATTTTAAAAACCAAATTAGGGATGTAAAAGAAAAAATGGAAAAAAAAAGTCACTGATGAGAACAAATTGTTAAAAAGTAAAATTGGCAAAATGGCTAAGGAGATTCAGAGTCTAATTAGAGAAAATGACACACTGAAAGGTAAAATCAACCAATTGGAATAAGAGATTCAAAAGTAAAATGAAGACAGCAATTCATTAAAAATTAGGATTGAGCAAGTAGAAGCTAATTACTCTATAAGGCATCAAGAAGTAGTCAAAAAAATGTAAAGAATGAAAAAAAGAAGAAAACATGAAATATCTGAATGGAAAAACAACTGACCTGGAAAATAGATCCAGGAGGGACAATTTAAGAATTATTGGTCTACCAGAAAGCCACTATGAAAAAAAGAACCTGGACAGTATTGTCCAAGAAATCCTCAAAGATAACTCTCCTGAGGTCCTAGAACCAGAGGGTAAAATTGAAAGAATCCACCCATCACACCCTGAAAGAGATCCCAAATTGAAAACTTCAAGAAATATTATAGCCAAATTACAGAATTATCAAGTCAAGGAGAAAATACTGTAAGAAGTCAAAAAGAAACAATTCAAAAATCATGGAAGCATAATCAGGATCACAATGGATCTTTCACCTTCTACATTAAATGGAAGGAGAAATTGGAATATCATATTCCCAAAGGCAAAGGAGCTAGGATTACAACCAAGGATTAACTCTCCAGCAAAATTAAAGATAATTTTTCAGGCAAGAAGATGAACATTCAATGAAATAAGGGAATTCTAGATCATCCTGATGAAAAGGCCAGAGCGCAATGGAAAATTTGATCTTCAAATACAGAACTCAAGAAAGAGATACAAAGGTAAACAGGGAAAAAATCCCACAAACCTTGTGAATCAATAAGGACAAATTGTTTACATCCTTATATAGGATTATATTGTTTTATATATGTTTTATATACGTGTATCTGTATATACACATATATATGTAACATGTCGACCTTGAGAATAGTACAGTTATTATGACAATTGAAAGGGGTACACATAGACTGTGGATTTCAGTATAAAATAATGGATATAATGATAAAAAACATAATTGAGAAATGTAAAGGGAAGGTTCTGGAAGAAAAGGTAAGGAGGTAGTAGAAAAGGTTAAATTGCATCACACGAAGAGGCACAAAAACATATTATAGTAGAGGGAAAGAAGGGAGAGAGAAGAGTAGTATATGACCTCTACTCTCATAGGATTTGGTTCAAGAAGAGAATAACATACTCTGATAAGTATAGAAATCAAACTGTAGGCAGTAGGAGGGGAAAGTGGAAAGAATAGGAGAAGTGGCCAGAAGGGAGGGAAGATGTAGCAAGGGGAAAAGGGTAAGATAAGGCAGGGGAATCAAGAGGCAGGGTAAATTGAGGAAGGCAGTGATTAAAAGCAAAACTCTTTTGAAGAGTGGAAGAGAGAAGGGAGAAATAAAAGCATAAACAGGGGAAGGAGAATAGGAAGGAGAAAAAGACAGCTTGTAATCATAACTGTGACTTTGAATGGGATGAACTCTCCCATAAAATGGAGGCAGATAGCAGAATGGATTAAAAACCATAATCCTACAATATGTTGTTTACAACAAACACATTTGAAACAGGGGCATGCCCACAGGGTAAAAGTAAAAGGCTGGAGTAGAATATACAGTGCTTCAGATAAAGTAAAAAAAACAAAACAAACAAAAAAAAAAACAGGGGTAGCAATCCTAATCTCAGACAAAGCTAAAGCAAAGATAGATCTAATTAAAGAGATGAGGAAGAATACTATATCCTGGTAAAAAGCACCATAAACAACGAAGCAATATCATTATTTAACATATATGCACCAAGTGGTATAGCATGCTAATTCTTAGAGAAGAAGTTAAGGGAGTTACAGGAAGAAATAGCAAAACCATACTATTGGGGGACCTCAACCTCCCCCTCTCTGAACTTGATAAATCTAAGCTCAAAATAAACAAGGAAGAAGTTAAAGAAGTGAATAGAATTTTAGAAAAGACAAATATGATATACCTCTGGGGAAAACTGAATGGACATAAAAAGGAATATACCTTTTTCTCAGTGGTACATGGCACATACTCAAAAACAGACTGTGTATTAGGGCATAAAAAACCCAAAATTCAGTGCAGAAAGGCAGAAATAGCCAATGCATCCTTCTCAGCTCATGACACAATAAAAAGTATTTGTAATAAAAGACCATGGAAGAATAAACTTAAAATTAATTGCAAGCTAAATCTTATCCTAAAGAGTGAGTGGGCCAAAGAATGAATCATAGAAACTATTAATAACTTCATTCAAGACAGTGACAGTAATGAAACAACATACCAAAACTTATGGGATGCAGCAAAAGCGGTTTTTAGGGGAAGTTTCATATCACTAAATGCTTACATGAATCAAAAAGATAAAAAAGAGATCAATGAAATGGGCATGTACCTGAAAAAGCTAGAAAAAGAACAAACTGAAAATCCCCAATTAGATACCAAATTAGAAATACTGAAATTCAAAGGAGAGATTAATAAAATTGAAATCAAGAAAACCATTAAACTAGTAAGTAAAACTAAGAACTGGTTTTATGAAGAAAAGCAATAAAACTGATAAACCTTTGGTCAATTTGTTTAAAAAAAAAGAAAGAAGAAAACCAAATTACCAGCACCAAAAATGAAGTGGGTGAGTGGAGCCAAGCTGGCAGCTGGAAAGCAGGGACTTGCATGAGCCCCCTGCCAGGTCCCTCCAAAAACCTATAAAAAAAAGCTCTGCAATTTGGAACTATGCCCAAAGGGCTATAAAAATGTTCATACCCTTTGACCCAGCAA
>CM053624.1:302313489-302324606 GCA_028646595.1 Phalanger gymnotis
AACAGAACCAAAGGAATGAAAAAATGGAAGACAATGTGAAATATCTCATTGGAAAAACCACTGACCTGGAAAATAGATCCAGGAGAGAGAACTTAAAAATTATTGGACTACCTGAAAGCCATGATCAAAAAAAGAGCCTAGATATCATCTTTCAAGAAATTATCGAGGAGAACTGCCCTGATATTCTAGAGCCAGAGGGAAAAATAGAAATTGAAAGAATCCACAGATCACCTCCTGAAAAATATCCCAAAAAAGAAAACTCCTAGGAATATTGTTGCCAAATTCCAGAGCTCCCAGATCAAGGAGAAAATACTTCAAGCATCCAGAAAGAAAAAAATTGAGTATTGTGGAAAAACAATCAGGATAACACAGCCTCTAGTAGCTTCCACATTAAGGGATCGAAGGGCTTGGAAAATGATATTCCTGGAGGTCAAAGGAGCTAGGATTAAAACCAAGAATCACCTACACAGCAAAACTGAGTATCATGCTCCAAGGCAAAATATGGATTTTCAATAAAATAGAGGACTTTCAAGCTTTCTCAGTGAAAAGACCAGAGCTGAATATAAAATTTGGCTTTCAAACATAAGAATCAAGAGAAGCATGAAAAGGTAAACAAGAAAGAGAAATCATAAGGGACTTACTAAAGTTGAACAGTTTTGTTTACATTCCTACATGGAAAGATGATGTGTGTAACTCATGAGATCTTTCTTAGTATTAGGGTAGTTGAATGGAATATTCATATATATAGACAGAGGATACAGGGTGAGTTGAATATGAAGGGATGATATCTAAAAAAAAATCAAATTAAGGGATGAGAGGAATATGTTGAGAGAGGGAAAAAGGGAGAGATAGAATGGGGTAAATTATCTCGCATAAAAGTGGCAAGAAAAAGCAGTTCTCTAGGAAGGGAAGAGGAGGCAGGTGAGGGTGGATGAGTGAATCTTGCTTTCATGGGATTTGACTGGAGGAGGGAATACCATACACACTCAACTGGGTATCTTACCCCACAAGAAAGAAGGAGGAAGAAGATAAAAAAGGGGGGATGATAAAAGGGAGGGCAAACAGGGGGAGGAAATAATCAAAAACACACACTTTCAAAAAGGGACAGGGTCAAAGGAGAAAATTCAATAAAGGGGGATAGGTTAGGAAGGAACAAAACATAGTTAATCTTTCACAACATCAGTATTGTGGAAGGGTTTTACATAATGACACGTATGTGGCCTATGTTGAATTTCTTGCCTTCTTAGGGAGGGTGGGCAGGGAAGGAAGAGGGGAGAGAATTTGGATCTCAAAGTTTTAAAAACAGATGTTCAAAAACAAAAAAAAAAATGTTCCTGCATTCAACTAGGAAATAAGATACACAGGCACTGGGGCATAGAAATTTATCTTGCCCTGCAAGAGAAGAAGGGAAAGGGGAATGGGAAGGGAGTGGGGTGACAGAAGGTAGGGCTGACTGGGGATCATGGCAACCAGAACATACACCATCTTGGGGTGTAGGAGGAGGTTAGAAATGAGGAGAAAATTTGTAATTCAAACTCTTGTGAAAATCAATGTGGAAAACTAGATATATTAAATAAATTAATTAAAATTAATTAATTAATTAAATAAATAATGTAAAAAATTAAAAAAATAAACATAAAAAATAAAATGCAAGTTTAATTCCACAAATTTTCTTCCTTTTAGGATTAGAGCTATATGAGAAAGAAATATATTTTCTTGATTTTTCCCTATCCTAGTAATGCAGTCTATATAGCTTGAATGGTATTCCATTCTTTTTAGGATACAAAGACATTTAGATCATTGATAACGTACTATTAAACATGTAAGGGAGCTCAAATCATCTGTTTCAGCCTTCCAATTCTCAACACGAGGAAACTGAAATTAAAAGAGGTAAAATGGCTTGTTTATGCCTCTGTCATAACCAGTGGAAGAACTGAGATTTGATCTAGGTTCTCCTGACTCTTAGTTTAATGCTCCTTTATGATGCCACATAGGTTTAGTAATCTAAGTCCGTAAGCCATTCAGTTCCATCTCTCTTAGTGGGAATTGTCTCAAAAAATTTTCTTTAAACCCACCCCTCCAATCAAATCCAAATGAAATTCATTTCACTTTGATAGAGATGTTTGAGATTAAACAGTTATTTTCCATGTCTGAAAGAGCATTTTGGAAAGTAGGAAAACCAAATGGTAGAGATCCCTAATTTCATAAATATTGCTAATTAATACTTTGATCTAAATTTCTAATTTACTAATTCCTAATTAAATTGTTACTTTAAGTGTCAGTTTTTAATTGTTGCTGCTGGTATTGTTAGGCCAGATTAATGTATTTCTTTAGAAATAAACATTGCAATGTATTCTCATCAACAATCAATAGACAAATCAATTCTTAAGTTTGTTATTTTTCTAGGTAACAATTTCTACATAACTTTACCTAAGTACCATGGATCTTTGTAGCTACCTTTTTATTATCTTTGCTCATAGTTGGAATTAATAGTTTAGATGGTATCAAATGGTATATTAAAAATTTTTAAATCATTTATATTTAAAAAAAACTAAGTGGGTGAGTCCACCTCCAATGAATAGGAAATTAAAATAATAATTAGGAATTATTTTGCCCAATTATATGTCTATAAATTTGATAACCTTAGGGAAATGGATGAATATTTACAAATATTAAAAATTGTCCAGGTAAACAGAAGAGGAAGTAAGTTATGTAAATAACCCCATCTCAACAAAAGAAATTGAGCAAGTGTAATACCAATTTAGTTGGGACTTTTTACCGTTTTAGAATGACAAATTAATTAAGTGTCTCTGATTGAGGCTTACTAGGTGCCACGCCCCAGGCCCAAACCTCTAATTATTAGGTGCTAAGCTTATGTGGGCATGAAGCCCTCAGGGTGCTAAGTGGAGTTGGGAAGACCAGAGCCCATAGTAGGAGCCTAAGTTCTGTTTGCTCAGATGATGTTTGATGAGGGATAAAGAGCGTATAAAAAGAGAGAACAGAGCTATTTGCGGGAGGCTCTCACTCCTGGAGGTGTGGGACTCAAAGACATAATCAATTTATCATTCTAGAACAGTAAAAAAAAGTCCCAACTAAATTGGTATTACACACGCTCAATTGATATTACACTCCACCCCTTCCAGGATCCTTGGATAACAAAAATCTAAATTAAATAGCCATGGATCCTGGAACAAATATAAGCATTATACGTTGTGATCCAATCAAGCAGAAAACTGAAACATATCATTCCCAACAAAACAAAACATATCATTCAGTGTCATTCCCAAATACTTGTTCATAATATAAACATGATCCACTCCTAGGTCCCAGCAAGTTAATCTCTTCAACCAATCAGAGTGGCCAAGTAAAGTACTTCTTGAGGGTGGGTCCTTTTCCCCACACTCATGTTGCAGGCTTCCTCTCCTTACCCTCAGGCACAGACATTCTTTAGTTAGCAAAGTCCCAAAGCAAACAAAAAAGTCAAAATAAAGTTCTCTTTAGAGTCTATCCTCCCTATACTGTTCCAGTCACCTGCTTCCAAGTCCTGAGGGGCAGCTTGGTAACAAAGCCAACAGGGTGGTGTCCCTGGGGGTCCAAGGCACTTCCCCTATCCCACCATAAACCAATCCACCTCTCCCTCTTGGGTCCCAACAGTTCCAGGGGAAAGTAGCAAAAGGCACACTGAGCTCCTTGCTGCAAAGTTTCCAACTTGCCCCAGAGCTGAACTCCAAGCTCCTAGGTTCCTTGTCTTCCAGCTCCAGCTGTCCACTATTGACTTATTCTGGAATCCTGATGCAGGCAACTCACAACTCTCATCTTTCCAAACTTCTCACACAGGCTCTTTTCCTTGCCACCATCTTCTACTTCTTCTCTCTCCTCACCAGCCACTTCCATTCCTGTAGATTCTGCAGGGAGGTCATTCTCCATTCCTGTTTCAAAATTTGTCATACAATATAATCTCACGGAATTCACTTTTTCAGCACAGTCTTCCAGAGCCAGGCTTATTAGCTCAAGCACCGGGAAAGAGGGATTATCTCCCAGGGGCCCTGCTCCGGGGTCCTAGGAAACCACTCCCATCGTTGCCACTGGCCTGGTTTCCTTCAGGCCTTTGTTGCTCCTGGGGCTCAACAGAACCATAGCCACCCCAAGTACACAGAGCAATCTAAAAACTGGGAAATATTCAACCACCACAGTACCCCAAAATGCCATACTTTCCTTTTAATCTGCAGATCCTAGCCAAATTGTTGTAACAAATGGCATAGTTGGCAATAGATTCATGGACTCCAGAAGCATGGCTGATGCTGATAAATGCCACAAGCCACTCAGAGGGAATGTGATCTTGTGTGATTAACAGATGAAAGTTTGTATCTGGGGGGAAAAAGCCTTGAGAGAAATCCTAGTCTCTGTCTAGGATGGGATCCTCCTGATTTAGTCTCCCATTGTGTTCCCTGGTACATCTGTGGAAAGGCTGGGAGGACAGTCTTAGTCTCTATGTAGGATGGGATCCTCCTGACTTAGTTTCCTTATTGTGCTCCTTTTGAAAAGAAACATGTCCTATCTGAGTTAGGCTATGAGATTGAATTTTTGCATTATTGGACTCTCAATCAAAATGGAGATGACTTTATTTCAAGGATAATAGCCTATATTTACCATTCTTTTTGGTGTTTGTTTTGGTTGACTTATTTGCTAGTTCTGTCTGTTTTAGGCTTAAATGCCCTAAGTACCCTACACTTTCAGATGACTGACTGCCTAAGCACCTAGCATTCCTGGAGTTCCTGCCAGCCTGCTAAAGAACTGACCTCTAGAATGGGACTCTTGTTCTCTAGGGGCAAGGACAGCTCTAAGTCCAATTTCAGCAAAGAGAAGCTATAGAGAAAGAGACCTTTACCCCTTACCCCAAGATTTTGAGCCCCATTTGTTTTGAGGGGGGGGAATGATGATATTGTTCTGTGTGCTTATTTTATATTATCCTTGATGTATTGTTATATTGTTACGGTATTGTTGATACCAGTTTCCCTTTGACATATGTAATGGATACAAAGATCTAGGGGCCAACAAGTGAGCCATGTTGTCACTCTAATGATGAGATGTTATGTTAAGTATTTTGCAAATGTGATGTGTTCATTTTGAGGGGATTCTATTGTACTTGAAAAAAAGAGTTTGTACCTATTTAGGCAGAAGTTGCCTATGTAATGGACATGAAAGATCTTGGAGCTGAATGTAAAGGCAATCAGTAAGTGAGAAAATCTTTTCTGCCTATTTGAATAGGCTTCAGGTGGGGCTCCCAGTGGGGCCAATGAAGGGAGGTCTCATTAGACCTTCACTCCTAACTAGGCCCCAAGCCACTGGCTACTAGGTGCTAAGTCAATGTGGGCATGAAGCCCCCAGGGTCCTAAGGGGAGTTGCTAAGACCAGAACCAATAGTAGGCACCCAAGTTCTCATCCTTCAAATGATGTTCTAGGCAATTGGATGACATCTAAAGACTATATAAAAAGAGAGAACAGAGCTTAGAGAAGCAGTCATGGTGGAAGCAGAAGAAGGAGGATCAGCAGAAGTAGAACCAGAAGAAGGCACTACCAAGAGCAGGACTGACCCGAGAACCAGCTTCTGGAGCATGCAGACTGGTGAGTGCTGAACAAGGGCTTAAGACCAGTGGGTAATCATCTGTAACCTCCTGGTTACTACTGTGAGGTGGGTTTATTGGATCTAGAAGGTTTTGACCACAATATCGAATTGGGGACATTGGTCTGTGAGTCTGCTACTTTGCAGCTTGAATAAATGCTTTAATTCCTCTGCCTTCTACTTAGAGAATTCCTTATATCCTGTGATTCTGAACTGTTCAGGCAAATTCATGATTTTCCCTCAAAGTCATGAATTCTGCCTTAATGCTATATCAAGCCATCAATGAACTCCCTAGGAAAAAATCTCCAGGGCCAGACAGTTCTACATGTGAATTCTTTCAAACATTTAAAGAACAATTAATTCACATACTTTATAGACTATTTGGTAAAATACGGGAAGGAGTCCTACCAAATTCTTTTAATGACGCAAATATGGTACTAATACCAAAATCAGGAAGAGTCAAAACAGAGAAAGAAAATTATAGACCAATTTCCCTAATGAATATTGATGCAAAAACTTTTAAAAGAAATATTAGCAAAAAGGTTGCAGCCACTTATCAGGAGAATAATACACCACGACGAGGTCAGATTTATTCCAGGAATGAAAGGCTGGTTCAATATTAGGAAACCTATCAGCATAATTGATCTTATCAATAACAAAACTAGCAGAAACCACACAATTATCTCAATAGATGCAGAAGAAGCTTTTGACAAAATACAACACACATTCCTTTTAAAAACACGAGAAAGCATAGGAATAAATGCAGTCTTCCTTAAAATTATGAATAACATCTACATAAAGCCATCAAAAAGCATTATTTGTAATGGGGATAAGCTAGATACATTCCCAATAAGATCCAGGGTCATACAAGGATGTCCATTATTACCCCTATTATTCAATTTGGTACTAGAAATGCTAGCTTTAGCTTTAAGAGAAGAAAAAGAAATTGAAGGAATTAGAACAGGCAAAGAAGAAGCTAAACTATCACTTTTTGCAGATGATATGATTATTTACTTAGAGATTCAAGTAAAAAACTACTTGAAATAATAAACAACTTTAGCAAAGTTGCAAGATATAGAATAAACCTACATAAATCCTCAGAAATCCTATACATTACTAACGAAGCCCAACAGCAAGAAATAGAGAAATTGCATTTAAAGTTACTATAGACACTATAAAATATTTGGGAATCTACCTGCCAGGACAAACACAGGGCCTATATGAACATAATTACGAAACACTTCTCACACAAATAAAGTCAGATCTAAATAAATGGAATAACATCAGTTGCTCATATTTAGGCTGAGCTAAGATAATAAAAATGACAATTTTACCTAAAGTAATTTACTTATTCAGTGCCATGCCAATCAGCCTACCAAAAAGTTATTTTACCAAGCTGGATAAAATAATAACAAAATTCATCTGGAAGAACAAAAGTCCAGAATATCAAGGCAATTAAAGAAATGAAATGGTAGGGAAGGTGGCCTAGCCATACCAGATATCAAACAGTCCTATAAAGCAAGCATCATCAGAACTACCTGATGCTGTCGATGAAACAAGAGTGTTAGATCAGTTGAGTCGGATAGGTACACAATACCCAGAAGTCAATGACTATACCAATCTATTCTTTGATAAACCCAAAGAATCCAGCTGCTGGGCTAAGAATTCACTATTCCACAAAAACTGCTGGGGAAATTGGAGAATGGTGTGGCAGAAACTGGACATAGACCAATATCTTACACCGTTTACCAAAATAAAGTCAAAATGGGTTCATGATTTAGGAATAAAGTCTTATACTATCAGCAATTTAGGAGAGCAGGGAATAGTTTACCTATCAGATCTATGGGAAAGGAAAGAATTCATAACCCAACGAGAGATACAGTGTTACATAATGCAAAATGGATAATTTTGATTATGTTAAACTGAAAAGTTTTTGTATAAACAAAGCCAATGCAACAAAGATTAGGAGGGAAGCAGAAAATTGGGAGAAAATCTTTACAAGTAGTGTCTCTGAGAAAGACCTCATATCTGAACTCAGGGAACTGAGCTGAAATTTTAGGAATAATAGCCATTCCCCAGTTGAGAAACGGTCAAAGGATATGAACAGGCAATTTCCAGAGGAAGAAATTAAAGATATCTATAGGCATATGAAAAAATGGTCTAAATCACTATTGATTAGAGAAATGCAAATCAAAACATATCTTAGGTACTACGTCTCTCCTGTCAGATTTGCTAATACGACAAAACAGGAAAATGATAAATGCTGTAGAGGATGTGGGAAAATGGGAACATTAATACATTGTTGGTAGAGTTGTGAACAGATCCAGCCATTTTGGAGAGCAATTTGGAACTGTGCCCAAAGGGCTATAAAAATGTGCATACCCTTTGACCCAGCAATATCTCTCCCAAGGCTATATCCCAAAGACATCACACATGTGGGAAAGGGACCTGTATGTACAAAAATATTTATAGCTACTCTTTTTGTGGTAGCAAAGAACTGAAAATCAAGGGGATGCCCATCAATTGCGGAATGCCTGAACAAGTTGTGGTATATAAATGTAATGGAATACTATTGTGCTATAAGAAATGGGGAAAATACGGACTTCATAATAACCTGGAAAAACCTACATGATATGATGGTGAGTGAGAGCAGTAGAATCAGGAGAACATTGTACAAAACCACAGACGTATTGATTCTGTGATGACTAACTTTGATAGACTTGTCTCTTCTCATCAATACAAGGCTCAAAGACAGCTCCAAAGGACTCATGATGGAAAAAGCTATCTATATACAGAGAAAGAACTGTGGAGTCTGAATGCAGATTGAGGCAAACTATTTGCTCTCTCTCTTTTTCTCTTTCTTTTTGGATTTGTTTCTTCTCTCTCATGGTTCATTCCATTGGTCATAATTCTTCTTTCCAATTTGACTATTGTGTAAATAAGTTTAATGCAAAGGTTTATATAGAATCTTTATCACACTACATGCTGTCTTGGCAGGGGTGGGGAAGGGAAGTGAAGGGAAGAAAATTTGAAACTCAAGAACATGTAGAACCGCGTGTTGTAAACTAAAAATAAAAAATCTAATTGATAAATGTTGATTTCCCAAATGGATAGCTAAAAAGAAGTGTGGTATCTCCTTTCCTACAAGTCTCTAAGACTATTTACCTCACTAGTGAACAAATGTCAGAAAGATATGAATATTTATTTCTCAAAAAAGCTATGTTATGAAAAATACTGTGAAATATTGCTCAAAATCACTAATAATATCAAGAGAACTTTAAGATTTCACTTCATACCCAGCAAATTATTGAAGATGACTAAATATGGTAATGATATTGGAGTGGTTGTAGAAATTCAAGCTAATACAATGTTGGCAAAGCTGAAAATTGGTCCAAGAATTCTGGGAAACAATTTAATATTATATTAAGGCTGAGATGACAAATGCTTCAAAGCATATACTCCAAAAAAATATCAAAGGTATAAAGATAGGTCTTACGTGCACTAAAATAATTATAGCAACATTTTTTTCATGTACCCCCTCAGAGAGCAGGAAAACATTTTAAAGGGGTATGAGGTCACCAGATTAAAAAAGTCATGTGGAATGTAACAACAGAAGAATCTAGGATAGTCAAAGGTTTGGGTGCACTGATTGGCAGGGGCAATTACTAGGGAAAGATTCATCACCTGTAGCATGGGCTGCAATGGACCCCCAGGTGCAAGTCTACAAATCCAGAAGGATGGAGCAAGAACTTACTTCTGTTCCAGGCTCCAGGTACTGAGGGCTCCTAGACACAATTAGGGACTGCCTTACCACACTTTACCTGTATCTGAAGACATCTTAAGTCAGCAGTCCCTCAGGCTGATCTCAGAAATCCAGGAAGAAGCCCCTGTGGCCTCTAATGAGACCAAGGAGGCCCTGGGGAGAACGGGAAAGAAAGAAGATTAGCCTGAAACCTCTCTTCCCTGCACATCTGGGGGAAGGGTGGGGAGGGTGAGGAAGGCCACAATCACCTTTTGGCGGCAGGCCCACCCAGATCCAGTGACCAGTAAAGCAACTGGAGGTGGCTGTTTTGGTTTAAAAAGAGACAAAAGGTAAAAGGAGAGCTACGTGGTGCAGTGAGGAGAGCACTGGCTCTGGCGTCAGGAGTCTGAGTTTAAATGTGACCTCAGACACTGGACACAAGTACTAGCTGTGTGACCTTGGGCAAGTCACTGAACCTCAATTGCCCTGCCAAAAAAAACAACAACAAAAACAAAAAGAGACAAAAAGTTACAGTGTCCTACAAGCTCAGAGTTTTAAATTTCAAGATATTAAAAAAAAAACTGTTCCTGTGTGGAGGACTGAATATTGATGGCCAGGCTGCCCCACTGGGTGTGACCTTGCAGGTGTTTTGCTGTTTTTTTTTTTTTTTCCAATAGCAAGCTTTCCAGCCTGTGCCCTGCATCCGCAACCCCTGTCCCTCCCCTTGCCCCAGGGTTCTTCTGAGCTCCAGCAAGGCAGCTTTGCAGAGAGAGGAGTGAGCATGAAAGGAGCCAGCTGCCAGAGATCCAGTTAAATGCTCTAAAAATTCTTAAGGAATTCCTCTGCCACAAGATGAGCTGGAGCTTTGACTGGCAGCTTCATTTCACTGATCTCCTTATCAATCTCCTCCATGAAGTGCATCACAAAGTCCCCCAGTTTGTGTCTGTACATTTGCTCTGTGTGGAAGTTTGTAAACAGGAAACTGATATCATAACCCTCCACAGGCTTCCTACAAAGGATGAAGAAGTTCTCTGCTGTCATCATCATGAAGCACGTGATTTTGTGGCAAAGGAACTTCTCAATCTCATCAGTCTGTTTCACAGCAATGCTGACTCTAACAGAGTCGATGGAACCCTCGATCAGAACCTTTTCCTTCTCAGTACTGCTGATGGTCACAGGTTGTAACAGGAGTTCTTTGCTACCCCTGACTTCTACCTCTCCCTTGTTGTGCCTCTCCACAACTTGGGAGGAGAAATCAACCAGGCAAAGTGAAGCCTGCATCTTGGCCCAAAACAGCACTAAGGTAGCGGCAGAAGGTGGCAGACATTGGGGTGTCTAGGCCAGAAAGCCAGAATTTTTGGTATTAGCAAAGTCTTGAAAATAAATTAGATGGCCATTGACTAAGGAAAGGCTAAAGAAAATTGTTGTGTATGATAAAAATAGAATGTTGCTGTGGCATGAAAATGTTAAATATAAGGAAGAGAGAAAAGTATGGGGAGACATATGAAGTAATGAAAAATGAAGATAGTGGTGCCAGCAAAAATAGGCACAAAATAGTAGGTCCAGTCCCAGTTGGTACTGTTTTTTTTTAGGGAGAGGTATAATATATCACATTGTGATGGTTGTTCCAACTTAAGTAGGGAAGAAATGGAGTGATACCAAATCATACAGCAACCTATATGAATAAGGACCAGCAGAGTGAATCTAATATATGTGTTTGGGACTTTTACCTGCTGTGGAGAGAATGAACTC
>CM053624.1:302324706-302349047 GCA_028646595.1 Phalanger gymnotis
CTTGTTGTAGGTGAATTTGAACAGTTGTGTATGCTTAAATGTATTAGAGGGACTGTTAAAAGGTTTCTGATTCCCAGTGTTAAGAAAATCATCGCCTTCAGTTTGTCTGTGTACCTTAAAGTGAGTTATAACTCTAGGCATGTGAGTCTGAATAAAAGTAGAAGCATGATTGCCTAATAAAAAATAAATAAATAAAAAATAGGCACAAAATGAGTAAAAAAAAAGTTAATGGATGTTTTAAAAATATTTTTTAAAAAATGTAAAAAATGATCATGCTTGGCTTATAAGGAAAAATGAAAGGTGTCATACCTACATTGCTTTGAATAGGTGGGAAACTAAGAGTGTGAAATTTTGCGTGTATTAAAAAAGTAAGTTTTATTGAATTGTCTTTTTCTTTCTGTCTGTTTCTGTCCCTCTGTCTCTGTCTGCATCTGCTCTCTGTTTGTATCCTCTCTCTCTCTCTCTCTCTCTCTCTCTCTCTCACACACACACACACACATACACACACACACACACACATACTTTGTTATAAGGGATACCTTCCTGGGAAAGGATAAGGATTCCTTCCAACCTTCAGGTATTAGCTTTGTTGTTATTTTTTTAAAAAATGAGAAAAGTAAAGCAACAAAACACTTTGCCTCCAGTTTGTAGCTAATCAAACTATATGTTATAGCAAAGAGATTTGTTTTGCTGTTTTCTTTGATTTAATGCTAGTATATTATAACACATGTGATGGAAAATAACCTTTAATGAATCCCGGGCCTATGCTATGTTATGAATGTTGTCACATGGACATTAGAGAGAGACCAGCGAACTATTCACGCCATAGTCTTTGATATGATATGGACTTCATAATAACCTGGAAGAACATTAATTAATGTTTATAGCTCATTAATAGTCATTCTACATGATCGCCCTACACAGAGACCTAGAAGTATTGATCTCTTGTATAAACCATCATGTCAGTCCATGGCTAATGTATCTGATCAAAAGTAATGGTTGGCAATGATTCTGTTACTAAGCACATAAATTATGGCCATGAAAGAATATTAAGGTTGTAAGTAGATTGATTGTAAAATTTTTAAAATTGCTATTAGACCATCCTCACCACTATAAACATTTCTTTTCTTCAAAAACCAATCAAAATTGACTGGCTACTGACTATGTTGGTCATTCTGCTAGGCATTAAGGATATAAATAACTAAAAGGCAACTATCTACCTTTAACTATAGTCTTCATTCCCTTAATAAAAAGTCTACATGCAGGGAAAGAGTATTAGATCAACTTTGTGTCAATTTGGGAAAAATATATGGCACAAAGCCCTTTTAATTTCTATTACTTCACTTAAATCAGGTTTGGTGTGTATGATGTGACTTATTTAATTATTTAGTCCAGCTTCTCAGAAAAGAAAAGTGGCAGGATCCATAAAGTATTTCTGGTTAATCAGAATTAGAATATGTTGGCTTCATTTTGAAAAGGATGTAGTTGAGCCCTATTGTAAAACAACTACATAAATACCTCAGCTACAGACTTTTATGAGTTATTAGTTCAGGTAATTGATCATGTTTAATGTCTATACAGCTTATTCTATCTGGATAAAGATGTAAAGATTTACCATTATTTTGCTTCATCTGAATGGATTAACATTTAACAAGAATTTTATATCAAATACATTTCAGAAGCTCTGTTTCATTCCCTGAAAGTTAAGGCCAAGAAAGATGGATTTGTGGGAAGATTACAAGATTTGCTAAATAATTTCATAAATAGAACCAAAACCTTCAAAATGTTTACTGTAAGTAAAAAAAATGTAAAACCAATGTGTTTAAAAAGATCATATCCACCAGGAAACTTTTCCCGTGATGGAAAATAGTGTTATTAATCAGCCTGAAACAGCTGCTTTCAAATGAATGGTCAGAGTCATTGGTGCTCATGCTGAGTTCTGAAAATTTCATTCTCTCTCAAAGGTAAGGTGAAGCATATTGATATGCCAATCAGTACTCATTGCATTCTTTCCCAGTAAAGCTTAATAAACCAGGGCACATAATTACAGAGTACAAATGCTTATCAGGCAGCAGGACAAGGTGAAATGTGATGTTGGTCTGACTGAAAAGGCTGCAAATGTGATTGCTTCTCAACTGCTGAAAAAAATCTGACCAGCACTATTTTTTCTTTTCTTTTCTTTTTATAGAAAAACTAGATGGTCAAAGGTTTTAAAATACTTTTTTCAAGGACAAATTTACAATGTTTTTTTATATAAAAGGTAAAAATTGAATATTTAGTGGGATATGCCATGCTTATGGTTAGGTTTCACAAATATATGCAAAAGGAAATGCTTCCCAAAATATATTAATGATTTAATGATGTGTCAATTAAAATACCAACTGGCTATTTCATATAATTACATAAAGGCATGTAGGATGGTAAGATAAATGGAAAAGAATATGAATAACTATGAAAAAGAAATCTTGCAAAGTGAGACTAACACTACTAGATTTCAAAATGTACCATGAAGCTATTATCTTTGTAGGTCTCTGGTATTGTACAAAACAATAGAGAAATATATCAGTTCAGAAGAATATAGAAAACAGAAATCATAAACAATGAACCTAAAAATGTTGCTCCAATATTCAGTGGCTTTCTGAGATCATTGATATTCTCATTTCTATCAATGGTATGGATGACAAGCCAAAATTCTAGAGACCCTATTCATTGCTTATCCATGTCTTCATATAAATTCACAACCAATTGAGCCCCTGGGATGCAATTCAGAAGATAACAGAAAGGAGGACTTGAAGCCTAGGTCAGCATTACCCACAATTCTGGATTAAAACTTGATCGACATAAAAATAATTATAATAATAAGAGGAAAAAAATAAAATAAACATATTTTTAAATGAGTAAGCAAAGGAAAAAGAATCTGACTATAGATAGCTATTTTGCTGTAAAAGATCTAGGTTCATATTGAGAGGAAAATAGTGAGGTTACAAAAAACATCCACTCCTACCACAAATAGTAACATCAAATGGTCACAAGCCCAAAAAGATTTCTTGTAATAACTTAAAATGGAATTTGAAAATCGAGTAAGAGAGAACAAGAAAAAATTAGGTAAAAAAATAAAAGCAATCCAAGAAAATTATGAAAAGAAAGTTAAACAATTGGAAAAAGAGATAAAAAATCTCAAGGAAGAAAATAACTCTTTGTAAACAGAAATAGTCCAGAGTAATTGAATGACATTATAAGAAACCAAAAATTAATAAAACAAAAAAAAATGGAAGAGAATCTAGAACATCTTCTTAGAAAAACAACTGATCTGGAGAACACATTGAAGAGTGACAAGAATTGTCAGACTACCTCAAAGTTATGAGAGAGAGAGAAAGAGAGAGAGAGAGAGAGAGAGAGAGAGAGAGAGAGAGAGAGAGAGAGAGAGAGAATGAGAATCTGAATACAATATTACAAGGATTTATTAAGGAAAATTGCCCTGAAATTTTAGAATAAGAAGGTAAAGTAGAAAAATAAATCTACCATTTAATAACTCAAACAGGTCCTAGGAGGAAAACTTACAGCAGTGTCATAGTCAAGTTTCAAAACTCCCAGGTTAAGGAGAAAATATTTCAAGCAACAAAAAAATAAATAAATACTGTGGAAATATAGGCAAGATTTCACAAGATCTAGCAGCTTCTACACTAAAAAGACCATAGGTCTTGGAACATTATATTTCATAGAATGAAAGAGGTGGGATTGAATCCAAGAATAATTTACCCAGCAAAACTGAGTATAATCCTGAGGGGAAAAAAAAATTGTCATTTGACAAACTCAAAGATTTTCAGGTATTTGCAACAAAAAGACTGTAATTAAATGGAAAATTTGATATACAAGATCCCAAAGATATATAAGTAAAACATTAAAGACTAATTATAAGGATATACATATATATATATATATATAAACATACATATGCATATACATATATGTATGTATGAAAATGTTGTCATTATTCTTAAAACTATCATTACTCAGGTAGTTTGAAAAAAGGTTGAGGCTGAGTTCTATATGATGGGGTGATTCTAAAAAAAAACAAAATTGCATAGGAAAAAGGTAAAAGGAAGCAATTTTAAAATGAGATGTGAAAGGAAGAAGTAAAAGAGAGGAAGCAGATTGGTGTAGAAGCTGGTAATATTGGAACATTACTCTAATCTGGGTTCAAGAGGAAACAATCTATGTATCTAGAGGTGTATAGAAGCCTTCTGAATATGTAGAAAAGTGAGAAAACTGGGTGACAGCTTGAGGGAGGGACTTTTAGAGGGTGTGTACATTGGAAACTTAGGATGGTCCAAGTTCATTTTAGAATTAAGCATCGAAAGGAATATTTGAATGTATGTCTTCTGACAACAGAATTGGCATGCTGTACCAAAGGAATATTATTTTTTTCAAGGAGAAATGTTGAGTCATTAAGAGAATTTTATAATTTCCCAAAAGCAACCCAAACTATTTTCCTCTTCCTGGTCAGTTATGAAGCTCAAGTTTAGTACATGTGGCCAATGGTGAAATCCCATGTCCTGCTTATTGGATGTCCTTTTTCCCTATTTGTCAAATGCTCATTGGACGTGAATAGTTCTCTAATGGGATCTGAAGTCAGTGCTCTTTTACAGTCATGACAGTACCATTTTTTGATATGTTGTTTTTGTACCTGGCCCACATAAAACATTGCTGTCAGACATTGCTGTTCCATGGACACCACTACTAACCTTGATGTATGGAAAGTCCAAAATGCAGAGTCATCCTCTGGTCAAAGATAGGAAGTATACAGAGTACCTCTCTCTTGTGAAATTTCATGTTTCCTTTTCAAGGGCTTGACTAGAGTTGTTCCACCTGGAGGCTGGCTTGTCATTGGAATTGGCTTATTGTTTTATCAAAGTGACTGATTCTTCTCAGCTGAACATAGGAAATTTCCTGCATGGTATTATCTGTTTTCATTGAATTTGTGACTAGTTTAAAACTTAAATTGGTAGATGTTTAAGCCTATTTATACCTAGTTTAAAACTTTGATTAATAAACAAAAGACATTCTCATTTGGTAAAAGTATCAGAACACTATCTTGTTATTTACACTACTTTGAGTTGAAAAGTGTAGGTTACTGCTCTTATGTTGATGTGTTCATGAGAGAACCTTGTTGGAAAGCTTTTAAGGCAGTTTTTTTTTTCCTACAAAGTTGTTTTTGTTTTGTTTTCTTTTAAATTTATTTTTAGTTTTCAACATTCATTTCCACAAGATTACAACACTTTAAATTACAAATTTTCTCTCTATTTCTACCCCCCCCTCCAAGATGGTATATATTCTGATTGCCCCATTTCCCCAGTCCGCCTTCTCTTCTATCACCACAATCTTCCACCCCTTTATCCCTTTTCCCCTTACTTTCTTGTAGGGCAAGATAGATTTCTATGACTCACTGCCTGTATATCTTATTTCCTAGTTGCATGTAGAAACATTTTTTAAACATTTGATTTTAGAACTTTGAGTTCCAAATTCTCTCCCTACTTCCCTCCCCACCTACCCTGCTTGAGAAGGTAAGCAATTCAATACAGGTTATATGGGTGTCATTATGCAGAACACTTCCATAATACTCATGTCGTGAAAGACGAATTATATTTCTCCCTATCCTATCCTGTCCCTCTTTTTTCAGTTTTCTTTGACCTATCCCTTTTGAAAAGTGTTTGCTTTTGACTATCTCCTCCCCTAATTTTCCCTCCCTTCTATAATCCTCCCCTCTCATCCCCTCCCCCATTACTTTCCTATAGGGTAAGATACCCAACTGAATGTGTATGTTATTTCCTCCTTAAACCAAATCCAATGAGAGCAAGGTTCACTCATTCCCTTTCACCTACCCATCAACCTTCCATTATAACAACATTTTATTGCCACTTTTATGTGAGATAATTTACCCCATTCTATACCCCATTCTATCTCTCCTTTTCTCCTTCTCCTAATATATTCCTCTCTCACTCCTTAATTTTATTTCTTTAGATATCACCCCTTCATATTCAACTCACCCTGTGCCCTCTGTCTATATATATATATATATATATATATATATATATATGTATATGTATATTCCCTTCAACAACCCTAATACTGAGAAAGGTCTCATGAGTTACAAATATAATCTTTCCATGTAGGAATGCAAACAATTCAACTTTAATAAGTCTCTCATAATTTCTCTTTCCTGTTTACCTTTTCATGCTTCTCAAGTCAAATTTTCTGATCGGTTCTGGACTTTTCATCAAGAATGCTTGAAAATCCTCTATTTCATTGAAGACACATATTTTGCCCTAATATTTGATATTCAGTTTTTCTGGGTAGGTGATTCTTGGTTTTAATCCCAGCTCCTTTGATCTCCAGAATATCATATTTCAAACCCTTCTATCCCTTAGTGTAGAAGCTGCTAGACCTTGTGTTATTCTGATTGTGTTTCCACAATACTCAAATTGTTTCTTTGTGGCTGCTTCCAATATTTTCTCCTTGATATAGGAGCTATGGAATTTGATGACAATATTCTTAGGAGTTTTCTTTTTTAGATCTTTTTCTGGAAGTGATCAGTGGATTCTTTCAAGTTCTATTTTGTTCTGTGGCTCTAGAATATCAAGGCAGTTCTCAATAATTTCTTGAAAGATGATATCTAGGCTCTTTTTTGATCATGGCTTTCAGGTAGTCCAATAATTTTTAAATTATCTCTCCTAGATCTATTTTCCAGGTCAGTGGTTTTTCCAATGAGATATTTCACATTGTCTTCCATTTTTTCATTCCTTTGACTCTGTTTTATAATATCTTGATATTTCATCAAGTCACTAGCTTCCACTTGCTCCATTCTAATTTGTAAGGTAGTACTTTCTTCAGTGGTCTTTTGGACCTCCTTTTCTATTTGGATAATTCTGCCTTTCAAGGCATTCTTCCTCTCATTGGCTTTTTGTAGCTCTTTTGCCATTTCAATTTGTCTATTTTTTTAAGGTGTTATTTTCTTCAGTATTTTTTAGGGTCTCCTTTAGCAAGTCATTGACTTGTTTTTCATGGTTTTCTCACATCACTCACATTTCTCTTCACAATTTTTCCACTACTTCTCTAACTTGCTTTTCCAAATCCTTTTTGAGCTCTTCCATGGCCTGAGACCTGTTCATGATTTTTTGGAGGCTTTGACGTAGCCTCTTTGACTTCTTCTGGTTGTATGTTATGATATTCTTTGTCACCAAAGAAAGATTCAAAAGTCTGAGTCTGAATCAGACTGTTTTCACTGCCTGGCCATGTTCCTAGCCAACTACTTGACCCTTGAGTTTTTTGTCAGTGGTATGATTGCTTGTAGAGTAGAGAGTACTTTGTCCCAAGCTTGAGGGGTGCACTGATGTTGTTAGAGCTATTTTTACCCAGCAAGCTCTGCCACACCAGCGCTCCTCCTCCTCCCCCAAGAACCGCCAACCTGGACCGCAACCCAGATCTTAAGCAGGCTCTGCACTCCTGCTCTGATCTGCAACTTAATTCCTCCCACCAGGTGGGCCTGGGGCTGGAAGCAACTGCAGCTGTAGTTCTGTCCTCAGAGCTGCACCACCTCCACTGCCTCTGGGGAGGTGGTCGAACTGCGAACTCCTTTCACTCTGTCCCAGCAACTTTTCCCACTAACCTTCTCTGTTGTCTTTGGTGTTTGCGGGTTGAGAAGTGTGGTTAACCGCCACAGGTCACTGATTCAGGGTGCTAGGGCCTGTTCTGCCTGGCTCCTAGTCTGGTTGGTCTGGGCATGGCTCACAATGGGCTCTGCTCTGCTCCCAGCTGCTTATGATAGACCTTACCCAGCAACGATCTAGGCTTTCCTGGGCTTGAGCCCTGCTTCCCTCTGCTATTTTGTGGGTTCTGCAGTTCTAGAATTTGTTCAGACCCATTTTTATAGGTGTTTGGAGGGTCCTAGGGGAGAGCTTTAGGTGAGTCCCTGCTTTCTAGTTGCCATCTTGGCTCCACCACCATAATTCTGAATTTTAATAAAATGGACATCCAACGAATTGTCAGGCTTTCAGGATGTTGTTGCAAAAAAGACATGAAATCAATAGAAAATTTGACATACAACATTTGAGAGAAATGTAAGCTAAATATTAAAGACTAATTACAGGGGACTCGAGGAGGACAAACTTTTCACTTTTTTATAAACATAAATGTAAATCATATGTCTAAGATTGTTATTAATAATTGGGTAGTTCAAAAGAAAGGTTGTAGTAGAGTTGAATATGATGTAAATACTCAAAAGTAAACAATCTAGAAAAAGATAAAAAAGTAATTATACAAATGAGATGTGAGGAAGAGCTGTCACAAAAAGAATTAGATGGGGGAAGAGGGCTGGTAATTCTGGAGCCCTACTCTCATTGGGAATGGGTTATAAAGATGGGTACATATATATATATATATATATATATATATATATATATATATATAGAGAGAGAGAGAGAGAGAGAGAGAGAGAGAGAGAGAGAGAGAGAGAGACAGAGAGAGACAGAGAGAAAGAGAGAGATAGATATATGCACACACACATATATGTGTATATATGTATATATGTATATACACAGAGAGAGAGGCATAAAAGTATTCTAAATTCAGAAAAAAAAATAGAAGGCTTAGGGGACAGAGAGAATAAAGGAGGGATTTTAGTATCAGGGGAGAGGATATGTGGGTTATCTTCTGTTGGGGGGTTAGGTTAAATAATAAGAGGTCAAGGTGGTGGGTAGAAATAAAGTGGAGGAGTCAGAAGGATAAGGAAATAATAGATACTCACAAACAAAAAATAAAGATCAAGAATAGAATTTATTAGGGAAAAAAAGCCTAGGTACTAATCGTGATCTCAGACAAAGTTAAAGCTAAACATAGATTTAATCAGCAGAGAAAAATAAGGAAACTATAGTGTTTGTCAGCCATATTAATCAATATTTTTAGACTTATTTAAAATAACTAGACAGCATAAGGTTGGAATATTGCTGTGGTACAGGAAATGATGAATTTTTTTACTTCGAAAAATAGGAAAAACTTGGCCCCACGAAGGAAGATGTTATCCACTCTCAGAGAAACAGAGGAAAAACAAGTATATTATATGGTTAGATAGATGCATGTGAATGAATATATCTATATATGAATATGATTATAGATAACTAAGTAGATGTATGTGTATGTATGTATATTTGTGTATATATTTGTATATGTATACGCATGTATGTATGTATTTATATCTATGTATATGTATATACATATATAATATACTTATACATACACAAAAACATATCTGTGCTTAATTGTAGCCTTCTTGGTGGAGGAGAGGAGAGGAGGAAGAGGGAAAAAAGAACAAAGTAATAAGTGCACAGCAGAGAAAAAAAGAAAACTTACAAGGAAGCTAGGATAGCTAGTAATGAAATGTGTGGTATTTACAATATAAGCTTACTTTAAATGGAAATTTATTGCTGAATGTTTTGAATACTCTCATGTTCTGTGCATATTGTAATGTTCTTTTTTTCTTTTCTTATTTGTTTTTAAATTTTTAGTATTTATTTTTTTAAAATTTTGTTATATATTTAAGTTTTCTTATTTGTTTAAAATAAATTAATTTTAACAAAGAAAAGACAAAAAGAGGGCTTTCAGAGGAGTGTTGTGTTTCACCCTCTAGTCCTCCAAGCAGAAGAGAAGGGCAAGGGAGAGTGAGCTGAGAAGATGCTGTATAGAGTACCAACATGTGGCCTTCCAGGTCATTGGGTGCAGCCTTTTCACTGGGTCCAAGTTTAACAGAATAAATCCTTTTATTAAAGGGATTTTTTTTTAGTATTTTGAGGATTTATTTAACACAAATAAAAATGTGCAAAGCTCTTTACTCATTTTCTTCACTCCTCAGTCTAGCCTTTGGGTTGGTGATCTTGATGGCGAGCTGAGCTGCTCTCTCAACAATAACTTTCCGATTCTTAGAGGATACATTGTGAGCGATCTCAGCACAGTAAGATTTGTTGCACATCAGGAGCACCTCGAGTTCTTTGACATTGTGTACCAAAAACTTCATGAATCCACTCGGTAGCATGTGTTTTGTCTTCTTATTGCTTTCGTAACCAATATTGGGCATCAAGATCTGGCCCTTGAATCGTCTTCGCACCCTGTTGTCAATGCCCCTTGGTTTACGCCAGTTTCTCTTGATCTTGACATATCGGTCAGACTGGTGCCGGATGAACTTCTCGGTCCTCTTCTTGACGATTTTAGGCTTCACGAGGAGTCTGAGGGCAGGCATGGCGCCGGCGAAGAGATAGCCGCCCCTCCACGGAAAGCCCCGACAGAAAGAGAGAGCGGGATTTTTTTTTCTGTGAAGTTTGGACTCAGTCAAAGAGACACACTTGAGGACCTAGAGGGGCCTGTGTGGCCTTGAGGCCACAGGTTCCTTCACCTGTATCTAGAACCTTATATTGTGTATTCTCATAAAAATATGTAGGAAATTAAGAATATGATTAGCTTTTATTCACCAAATTTACCTATTTTGTAATAATAAGATCTGAATTTTTTCTCTAACTAGTATTTTCCCCTGATTCAATTCATATGAGAATTGAGCTTTCATTTTTTAACAATTGTGTCATTTCCAGCACAGTCCTACTTTGACTAATATTGAGATTACCTAACACATTCCCTGTCTCTGTTCTCTTTAGTGCCATTATCTATCTCCTCTTTAATTTCAAAGAGTGAGATGTGAAAGTTTGCAAATGGTAGTCCACTGTCCTTGATGGGGAAAATGGATGTTGAAATATATATTTTTTATTTTTTCCTTTTTTTACATTTTTATTTGTTCATCATTCTGTTTCCATTTTCAACCTTAATTGTCCTTTAAAGGTCTTTGCTTGGTGAGGCCTCACAAAATGTTTTTAAATTTGCCTTTTCTCTCCACTGCTTTTGTCTTTTTTTTTTTAATGAAGTGATGCTATTCTTAGTCTTGTTATCTTTCTCTATAACATTTTACAACTTAATCTTATTCCAAAATGGTATTTTTGAAACTGGTGTGTATATTTCTGCTTGGCAAATAAGTCAAATGATTTCAGACTAAATCATTTTTAGAACTTTTTGTATTAGTATTTCTGGCAATTATTTGCACAGGTTAAAATTCTGCATGAAATGTTTTTACTTGTTTTCTTTTTTTGTCTTTTCCTCTGTCTGTGAGACATCCTTCCCCTTTTCTGCAGTTTTCATCATTCTTCTAGTTATGTCTACAGTGACAATATCAAAACTAAATACTATTCAATTCTGCTAATATCATGTATTCTCACTAGTCATCATCAAGTAATTCATATTTAGAATAATAATAGCTATGTTTGTAGATGGTTTAAAAAGTATGGGGTTAGCACTTTCTGCAACACTTTGCACATTTCTACCATCATAATTACAGAAGTACAAGGAAGGCCTACAAGTCTCAGGGACTGTATTTTTAAAGAATGGTTCCCATTTCTATAACAGTACTGCAATGGCCACACTTAAGCCTGTGCTGATTAGCATGGAAATGTTAATTAATACTATAATCTAGACCAGTTCACCTCTCCTTAGGCAGCCTAATGGCCCACTAATCATAAGGACTCACCATATTAGTGCTGGACTTATTTTGGACACTGAATCCACTGTAATCCTATCAGAAATCAAAACAGTAAGGTCAAGTGATCCAGCCTCCTTTAGAAGTAGCTAGAGCTGTGGGCCACCATTTTCATCTGAAGGACATTTTGCATTATCCTTTGTTTCATGAGTTGGAAGGGCCAAGGATTTCACCACAACATGATCAGCATATATAGGTAATAAGCCTCTCTGTGTTTATGTATTACAGTCCTTGGAAAGTAGATATAGTTTGTTACTAGGAATATATTTGACATCTTTTCCACATGAAAGAATCTGTCATAGCCTATATTTCACTTTGCTGCTTCAAGCTAACCTCCACTTTATGGCTAGACACCAGTGTAGAACCTAGTGGGTGATATTACAATGATAGGGTCTGATAAACTCAAAGGCAAAAGAACACTTCAGGAATGCAAAACAGACAGATAGATGAATGGATAAATAAATAGCAATACATACCCACTTGATTAACTGGATCAGTGATTTATTTATGTATCTATCTATTTATTTATTTTATATCACACATACACATCAAGACAAAACAAGGTCCATCATGTTGGCACATACTTATAATACCTCCTAGTGGGGAGAATGGATGTGGTGGGGCAGTAAGATGGTATGGTAGACAGAATACCTTGTGTAGAGTCTAGAAGACAAGTTTAAATCTGTTCTCAGAAAGTTACTAGTTTTATACCTTTGGCAAGTCAAAGCTTCTGTTTACCTCAGCATTGTTGTGAAGATCAAATGATATCATATTTTTAAAGCACTTAGGACAGTGCCTGTCACATAGTAGGTGCTATATGTCATTTTTGTTGTTGTATCTGTTGTAATTATTTTTTGTATCACTGGATTTGTGTCCTCACTAAATCCAACACCAATATGGTGGACACTGGGAGGTGCGTATGTAACTGTGTGTGTGTATGTGTGTGTGCACATGTATGTGTGTGCATATGTCTATGAAAAGAGGCCTAAGGAGAAGGAGCAAACAACTCCTTGTTGGAAATGAAGCAGGTCAGGGCTTTCATGCAGATCAGCAATAGTACTGGACCAGTGAGTAGTTGCTGCACTTCCAACCTAGATGAGAAAGGGAGACATATTCTCTTTTTTTTTTCTTCCCAAGAGGTTATATGTTTTATTTTTATATTTAAGGAGTATTTTATTTTTTCCCAATTGCATGTCAAGACAAATTTTAGCATTCGTTTTATTAGATTGTTAGTTCCAATTTTTTCTCCTTCCCCTCCCCTCACCTGTTCTGAAAATGGTAGGCAATTTGATGTAGGTTATACATGCACTATAATGTTAAACTTATTTCCATATAAGTCACAGTTTAACAGGAAGAAATAGATCAAAGAAAAAAAAATAAAATGAAAAACTATGTTTTGATATGCCTTCAGAGTACATCAGTTCTTTATCTGGATATGGATAGAATTTTGATTCATGATTCCTTTGTACCTGTCTTGGATGATTGTGTTGCTGAGGAGCTGAGTCATTCATGGTTGACCATCAAACGATGTTGCTGATACTGTGTACAGTGTTTCCCTGGTTCTGCTCTTTTCACTTTGCATCAATTCATATAAGTCTTTCTAGTCCCATTACATTCATATACCACAGCTTGTTCGGCCATACTCCAATTGATGGTCATCCCCTCAATTTCTAATTCTTTGCCACCACAAAAATAGCTGCTATAAATATTTTTGCACATATGTGTCCTTTCCTCCTTTTTTATGATCTCTTTGGGATACAGACCTAGCAGTGGTATTGATGGATCAAAGGGTAGGCAAAGTTTTATAGCCTTTGGGGCACAGCTCCAAATTGTACTCCAGAATGGTTGAATCAGTTTACAACTCCACCAACAGTGCATTAGTGTCAATTTCCCCCCACCCTCATTTTCACTTTTTTTTGTGTAATTTTAGTCAATCTCATAGGTATGAGGTGGTACATCAGAGTTGTTTTTATTTGCACTTCTTTAATCAAAAGTGACTTAGAGCACATCTTTCTATGTCTATATGTAGTTTTGATTTCTTCATCTGAAAACCATCTGTCCTTATCATTTAACCATTTATCAATTGGGGAGTGATTTGTGTTCTTATAAATTTGACTCAGTTCTTTATATACCTGAGAAATGAGGTCTTTGTCAGAGACAGCTGCTTTAAAGATTGCTTCCCAGCTTTCTGCTTTCCTTCTAATCTTGGTTTCATTGGATTTGTTTGTGCCAATGTTTTTTTTTTAATTTAATATAATCAAAATTATCTATTTTACGTTTTGTAGTGCTCTCTATCTCTTGTTTAGTTATGACCCTATAACTTACTTATCTTTTCCTTTAATAATTATGATGCTATAACACTTGGTTCATATATGTTTAGTATTGATATTATTACATTTTCTAAGATACCTCTTAACACAATGTAGTTTCCTTCATTATCTCTTTTAATTAGGTATATTTTTGTTTTTACTTTGTATGACATCAGGATTGCTACTCCTGTTTTGTTTTTGTTTTTCTCCTGTTTTTTTTTTGTTTTTTACTTCAGTTGAAGCATAATAGATTCTACTCTAGCCCCTTACTTTTACTCAGTGTATGTTTCTACTTAAGTGTATTTCTTGTAAACAACATATCGTAGGATTCTTTTTTTTGATCCACTTTGCTATGTGCTTCCATTTTATGGGCAAGTTCATCCTCTTCACGTTTATAGTTATGATTACTAACTGTGTGCTTCCCTCTATCCTATTTTTCCTCCTGTTTGTGCTCACTCTCCTTTCATCCTTTACCGTTTTACTTCTGTCTGCTACACCCCTTCTAACTTCTCTTCTGTCATTGCCATCCCCTTCACTTGATCTCTCACTTTCCTGCTGGATAAGATAGATTTGTGTATTCATCTGACTGTGTATATTATTCCCTCTTTGAGCCAATACTGATGAGAGTAAGTTTCAAGTGATGCCCATCGCCTACACTCCCATCATTCCCTCCCCTATATTTTTTTTTTGGCCTCTCTTCATGTGAAATAATACATCCCATTCTACCTCTCCTTTCCTTCTGCACACAGTTTACTCCTCATTTTCATCCCATGATTATTTTTTAACATTGTTTCCTTCAAACCACCTTCCCCTCTACTCTCTACTTATACATATTCCTACTACTGTGCTTTTAATGATGCAATTTGTAATGATTACAAGTATCATCTTCCTATACAGTGATGTAAATAGTTTAGCTCTACTGAATCCCTTGTGTTTTCTTTTTCCCTTTTTCCTTGTTTATGCTACTCTTGAGTCTTTATACTACAGGTCAAATTTTTGGTTTAGTTCTGGTCTTCTTATAAAAGCTTGAAATCCTTCTATTTCACTGAATGATCATTTATTCCCTTGAAATATTATGCTTAGTTTTGTTGGGGAGGTGATTCTTGGTTGTAGTCCAAGCTTCTTTGCCTTCCAGAATGCAACATTCTATGACTTCTGATCCTTTATGTTACAGCTAGTAAGTCTTGTGTAATCCTGAATGTGGCTCGCTGATATGTGAATTGTTATTTTCTGGCAACTTGCAGTATTTTTCCTTGACTTCATACTTCTGAAATTTGACTATACTGTTCATTGGAATTTTTATTTTGAGATTTCTTTGCTGAGGTGATCGGTGGTTTCTTTTAATACCTATTTTAAGCCCTCTGGTTCCAGGATATCAGGACAGTTTTCTTTGATAATTTTTTGAAAGATGCTTTCCAGTTCCTCCTTTTGACTATGGCTTTCAGGTAGTCCAACAATTCTTACATTGTGTCTCTTGGATCTATTTTCCAGATCATTTGTTTTTTTCCAATGAGACATTTTACATTTTCTTGTATTTTTTCATTCTTTTAAATTTGTTTGATTCTTGATATCTCATAAAATCATTAGCTTCCACTTGCCCAATCTTAACTTTTAATGAATACTTTTCCTCAGTTTTTATACTTTCTTTTCCATTTGGCCAATTGTACTTTTTAAGGAGTTTATGTCTTTAGTGGATTTTTGTATCTCCTTTTCCATTTAGCTAATTCTATTTTTTAAGGAATTGTTTTCTTTTTCCAAGCTATTGACTCTTTTTTTTCTTTCATAATTCTCTTTATCACTCTCATTTCTTTTTTTTGCATTTTTTCTTCTACCTCTGTTATAAAATCTTTTTTGAGTTCATCCATAAGTTCTTTCTGGGCTTGGGACCACTTCCCATTTTTCTTTGGAGTTTTCCCCATAAGTGTTTTAATATTGTTGTCCTCTTCTGAGTTTGTTTGTTTGTTTGTTTTTTTGATCTTCCCTGTCATTATAGCAACTTTCTGTGGTCAGGTTCTTTGTTGTTGTTGTTTGCCCATTTTTGGCCTTTTTTTTTCTTTCTTTTAAATTTGAACTCTGCTCCTGGAGCAGAAGTTAGACTATCTCAGGATTCTTGTCCTGGGGATGCAGGCCCTGGCTGTTACCTGGTGTGGCACTGATGTTGCCCTGAGTTCCACAGGGGACTCTTGTGTCTGCTGCTGTGCTAAGAGGGTGAAGTTTGGGAGGGTGGCTGATGCTGCTGTCACCTGTAGCTTTCTGGCACCTTGCCATTAAGTCCTAGTGCTGGTGTCTGGAATATGCTGAGGCCAGTATGGTGCTTCTGCATTTTCCTGGGGCTGTACTGAAGCACATGGAAGTTGGCTGCTGGTTTCCCCAGGGCTACACTGAAGTACATGGCAGAGTCTGGTGCTGGTGGCTGTATGTCTTTTTAGCTTCCTGTAGGGTTAGCAGCTTGTTTGTCTGGGGCTACGCTAAATCTTCTGGATGTCTGGCCATTGGAGGTTACTTGTTTGCCCAGTGCTACATGATTAAAGACAAATTAAGAATCAGTAGCTTACCTAAAAGCCACTGTATAAAAACGAAATCTGTATATAATATTTTTAAAAAAATCATTAAAGGAGCCTTCCTAAAACTCTTAGAACCAGAAGCAAAGTAGATATAGAAATAATCCTTTTGTCATCTCTTAAAAGAAACTCTCAAATGAAATCTCCAGAAATATTATAATCAAAATCTAGAGTCTCCAGGTTAAAAATTTAAAAAAAAGCTAATCAACAGATATAAACAATATTGCAAGTGCCTTAAAGAATTTAAATGCTAAGGAACCATAGTCATAATAATACAAGACTTTGCAAGTACAACATTAAAGAGAGAGTTTAAAATATGATATTCCAGAAAGCAAAAAGACGTAGTATTAAAGACAAAAAATTTACCAAACAAGATTGAGTATGGTGCAACAGTGGGGCAAAATACCTTTATTGAACTAGAAAACTTCTAAATATTCCTGACAAAAAAGCCAGAGCTGCATAGAAATTTAGAAATACAAAATAATTATGAATGAATAAACATAGGAAACTAAAATGGGACAACTATTAATATCCTGATATGGGGAGATAACACTCGCTTATGTGCATACATATACATACAGACAGACACACAAACATATATACATATATACACACAAATATATGTGTATATATGCATACATATAAATACATATATACATGTGTGTGCATGCATGCACACATATATACTGGCATCCAAAGCCCTTTGTAATCTATCCGCCTCTACTTTTTCAGTCTTCTTACACCTTACTCCCCGCTATGCATTCTTTGATCTATTGAAATTGTCCTCATTTTTCTTTGATGAATAAGACACTCCATGTCTTGTAGCCTGTCATTTTCTCTATTCTCCCCATACCTGGATTGCTTTCCCTCTTCATATTGCCTACTGACTTCCCTGAATCCTTTAAGTCTTAAGTAGTATCCCATATTCCATAGGAAGCCTTTCAAAATCCTTTTTAATTCTAGCACCTTCCCTCTCTTAATCATTTCCTATTTATCCTGTATATCAGTTGTATGAACATATTTGTTTTCTAATTGTCTCTCATGTCTCTTATATTGACATAGATTATAATTTTCCTTGGAAACGAGATGTTAGTTCCTTCCCAGTTTTTTATAACTTCAATACTTAGCACAATGCCTGGCATATAGTAGCCCCTTAATAAATATTTATTGATTTAATGACTATCTTAAAAGAACAAATAAGAAAGGGCAAAAATAATACATTGGGGGAGGGAGAAAGGTAGGAAAAAAAACATTTCATAAAACAGGATTGCACAAGTAGAAAAATATGAAAATATGATGGAATGGAAGAATATATACAGAGTTGAGTCCAAAAATACTATTCATTCAACATCAAAACTGGAAGGAAAGGAAAGGAAAAGAAAGGAAAGGAGAGAAAGTAGATTTGGGAGGTATTTGTCATATAAAATGAATTATATCCAAGGAGGGTGGATCTCAAGAGGAACTTAGAATAAAAGAAAGGCAGAATAAGATTCTATTATTGGGTTCTGGGTGAGGTAAAGTGAAGAGAGAAATGAGAATAGAAACAGATCTCACAAAACCTAGAATGTTGACACTGAGTATACCCTGCTCTCCTGAGTTAAAATCTGGCCTAAGACACTTACTAGCTATGTGACTTTGGTCAAATCATTTATCCTTGTTTGCCTCAGTTTCCTCATCTGTAAAATGAGGTGGAAAAGAAAATGGCAAACCACTCAAGTATCTTTGCTAAGAAAACCACAAAGTGGAGTCATGAAGAATTGGACATGATTCAAACAACTGAACAAAAAAAAATCCTACTCTCTTAAGACTCAGGCAAACAGAGATTTAGTGATTTGACCAGGACCATACAGCTATTAAGTGTCTGAATTTAGATTTGAACTCAGGTATTTTTGACTCCAGATATAGTGCTCTACACATTGGACCATTTAGATAGCTTTTTGCATTAGTAAAACAAATGTAGACAAAATCAGAAGAATTTAGTAGGAAAAAGGCAACAGTTTTCTCCAATAGAAGTCTCATTTCTTCTTTATGTAGGGAACTGATTAAAAAATTATAAGAATAAGAGCCATTCTGCAATTAATAGTCAAAAAATCTGAACACTCAGCTTTCAGAAGAGATCGTTCCTTATTGAACAATAATATCACTTTAGTCACATACAAGTTTCCTTACCAATTTACCCAACCATAGTCACATATTTTACGTCTAGCTTTTGATTAAAGAAAAGCTGCTTGTATTTCATACTCAAAATGGAACCAAAATAACATCATGATGTTGGAGTCAAGGGACAGTGCTCCACTGTGGCTGATCAGTCCAAAGCAAGCTAGGAAGGCTCTATCACAGGTCAGGTACAAATAGTTCATGTGAACATTTGGTATAGAGATGTCTTTAGATTTGTGCATCTCATGTTTCTTTTGAGCTACTTTAAATCTGTTTTGGTCACAGGGTCTGTTATGTCTCACAATCAACACAAAGTTCTTCAGAGAGACCTTGAGAGTGACATTCTATCTCTTCTTCTGACCTCCATCTGAGTGCTTATATAAATTATACATAAAATAGTCTTTTAGATAAATGTTTGGCATTTGGACTATGTGGCCAACCCATTGGAGTTGAGTTTGAGGGACCTCAGTGTCTACTACCTTGTCTTTCCAAGTAATGTTCATAATCTTCCCAGGACAATCTTTTTCTTTCTTTCTTTTTAAATTTATTTATTTTTTTTTTGTTTTTGGTTTACAACACTCAGCTCCACAAGTTTTTGAGTTCCAAATTTTCTCCCTCTCCCTCTCCTTCCCCCTCCTCCCCAAGACAGCATGCAATCATATATAGATTCTACATATACCTTCACTTGAACTTATTTACACAATAGTCAAATTGTAAAAAAAGAATTATAACCAATGGAATGAATCATGAGAAAGAAAAAAACAAAACCAAAAGAGAGAGCAAATAGTTTGCCTCAATCTGCATTCAGACTCCATAATTCTTTCTCTGGATGTAGATAGCTTTTTCCATCATGAGTCCTTTGGAGCTGTCTTTGAACCTTGTATTACTGAGAAGAGCCAAGTCTACCAAAGTTAGTCATCACAGATACCATGTGTCTGTAATCATGTATAATGTGGTCCTGATTCTGTTCCCTTCACTCAGCATCAGATCACATAGGTCTATCCATACTATTATGAAGTCCATTTGTTCCCCATTTCTTATAGCACAATAGTATTCCATTACATCCATATACAATAACTTGTTTAGCCATTCCCCAATTGATGGGCATCCTCTTGATTTCCAATTCTGTGCCACCACAAAAAAAAGCTGCTAAAATATTTTTGAACATATGGGTCATTTTTCCCACTTCTATGATCTCTTTGGGATATGGCCCTAGAAGTGGTATTGCTGGGTCAAAAGGTATGAACATTTTTATAGCCCTTTGGGAATAGTTCCAAATTGCTCTCCAGAATGGCTGGATCAGTTCACAACTCCACCAGCAATGTAACAATGTTCCAATTTCCCCACATCCTCTCTAGCATTTATAATTTTCCTGTTTTGTCATGTTAGCCAATCTGATAGGAGAGATGTGGTACCTCAGAGTTGTTCTAATTTGCATTTCTCTAATCAATAGTGATTTAGAGCATTTTTCATTTGCCTATAAATATCTTTAATTGCTTCCTCTGAAAATTGCCTGTTCATATCCTTTGACCATTTATCAACTGGGGAATGACTTGTATTATAAATTTGGCTCAGTTGCCTGTATATTTTAGAGATGAGGTCTTTGTCAGAGATACTGGTTGTAAAAATTCTTTCCCAATTTTCTGCTTCCCTCCTAATGCAACTAATCTTGCATCTTGCCAGAGAGTATCCCCCTGTGATTCTCACAAAACAATTAGTTTCCTTTGCCTTTATAGAGATGGACAAGGGAGGCATCTTTGAACTACTGGGTGATAATCTCTTGCCACATAACCTGGAAATTTTCCATCAGCTTTTATACGAGTAGTAGACTCCCACCTTGTAAATCTTAGCAGAAACAGAATCAGCATGAGGCGCTTTACCACATGAGAGGAGTGTAATGGCATTCAGAACCTCATCTTCATTTGGAAGTTGGGCTTGTAGCCATCAATCCCAGAGGGATTGATTTCAACCTGAGGTATAATGTCAGTGGTTTCAACTTTGGTTGATGATGGTCCATTCAGTACAATACAGAAGTGTTCAGTCTGCCTCTCTACCATCATATTGTAATCACAAATCAGTGTGGCTTCATCAGTGTTGAGTAGTTGAAATGCACCAGAGCTCTCTGGCCCTTAAGTAGCCTTTGGGGCATTGTACATGCACTTTGGATTGTTGCTGTCAACAAACAAAACAAAACAAAACAAAACAAAATAAAACAAAACCGAATCTCATCTGCCTTCTTACTGAGAAAAGAACCTGCATCTCTCTAATTTTGCAGAGATTGAAGAACTAATGCTGATATATTTTTGGGGGGTGGTGTAGTGGGTGGGGGAACAAATATTTTTTTTCTTTACTGACACTAAAATCATTGAAGTATAAATCCAATATTGTACTCTGATGTCTAGAGGAAACAGTATGAATGATTTAAGATCTTTTATCACTTAATTCACAATTGTTTTCCAGAACATTGGACTAATTGACAATTCAAATAGCAGTGAATGCTGGTTTCCTGGTAGACATACAGACATTGAAATTCCATATCTTTCCCATTAGTGCCAGTTTGACATGTGCGATGTTATATATTAGAGTTTTAAAATTTGCATTTCTCTAATTGCCAGTGATTTCTAGCATTTTTTTCCTCAACAGTTGTTGGCTATGTGTATTCTTTGGAAAACTATGATTTTGGATCACTTGTTAATAGAGACATGACTCTTGACTATTTAGATTTCAAAAACCACTATCTTATCAAATATTTATTACAGATTTTTCCCAATCTGCATATTTTCTTCTAATTCTACTTTAAGTGATTATTTTAGGTATTTACAATTATATGACAGAAACTATCAATTTCATGTTTTGTAATCTACGTTGTGCTTTTTGTGCATTCTTCTCACATTGGAGTGACAGTAGAGGTTCCTAAAAAAGCATATCTCACTCAAGGGGAGATTTTTCTTGACTGCCTTATTTGTAAATCCTTTTTATGTTTTCTCTTTTACATAATAAATACATTTATTCTCTCCTGACTTTAAGTTTGGTTACATGGAAGATAACGCTCCTTTAAGGGGATGACAAAAGTCAAATTCTGAGACTACTAGGATTTCTCTTAGAGGGGAAAAACATCAGCTGTGGAAAGTATTAAAAAGTGAGAAACTTCTAAAATTGTGTCTGGCCTCTGTGAGTAAAGAGCTTTGATTATTGAGCTACGAGTTATGGCAACAAACTGCCACATACAGTCTTCAACATCAGCCTAATCTCTTCAACAAGGAATACTTCCTTGTCATTTTTTACCTTCTCGTCTTCCTTACTTTCAATCCAGTTATTGCCAATTCCCGTTGCTTCCTCTTTTTATAACAATTCTTAAATTTGTTGCTTTTTTCCAACTTTATGTGGCTAAACCTACATTTGATCAATTAAATAAATCCTTTGTCAAGAATAATTGAATTACCTACATCTAGCTTCAAAAACTTTCACTCTGACTCTGATCTCCCAGCTTTGAAACCCTCTGGTGACTGCTTGTAGACAAAACAACCACCTGATTCATAAAATTTCTATTAGCCACTTTGCTGTTGGTGTCATCCTCACAGCTGTATGTCTTCACAGAAAATAAATCAGATCATGGAATACACAGAATGTTTTCATATAAGATATTTCCCAACACCTGTGACCCATCTGCAGTAACAAGACTCATAAAAAAGAGAACAATTAAAATCCAATTCAGCAAAAAATGTATTACACATTTACAATATTCAAGGCCAGGAAATTGAGATCATTATTCTTTGATTCACAAGCTCAAACACTTTTTTTTAAGCTGGAGAGGGCATTTGCTATCATGTGATCCAGCTGTTTTATTTAAAAAAAATATTAATGAAATAGTTCTGTACTGGAAAGATGAAATGATATAAACAGATTTTCTAGTTTGTGAATGACTAGAACCCATGTCGTGGTTCTCTCTTCATTTTTTCTTTCTCACTAAACCTACTTAGTTTGGCAGATTTATTTTTGGGGGGACATAATTCAGTCTTTGTTATTTGGCATATTTTTTTTTCCATTTAAATACCAAATTCCATTTTTTTAAAATCTGGCACTGTGTAGATCCAGAAATTGTTTTTGAATCCTAGTAAAACCATGCAAGTAAATTAAATTTCTAGCCCAGACCTTACAGATGCACACCTTGCAAATGTTATTAATACAAAACTTATTTGCTATGTAAAATATAACAAGATTTTGTAGTAACAAGCATCTCCCTGTCAAAGACCTCTTCTTCCAGAACCCATTTATTGTAGCTTATTTATCTCTTTACCTCTAGGAGTTACAGTGCTAATAAAAATCATTTATCATTGCTTTGTCTCCTTACTTATACAGCATGTTCTCTGCCTTGAATATACAAACAGTAATAACTATAACTGGGGATAATGCAGATGTTGATTCAGGTACAGAGTAACTACCATGTCTCAACATAAATGGGAATGTTAAATACCTGTTTAAAGTATAATAAATTGTTTTCTAACTTTCAAGGGGGAAAAAAAATCTGCTTCCAATCTCAGATGAGTGATATATTCTGTTTTTAACCATTTAAAAAATATTCTGTATAGCTGGATAAAATATTTTGTTATTAGATTTAGTAGGACAATGATTTATTTTCTACCACAGGATACAAGATAAACAAAGCTATTATAATGTTAGTAAGTGTCTACTTAGATTTCATCACCATCATATTGATCCACTTTTTATGTCTGCAAATATCTTTTTTTTGATGAACAGAATAGATTAACATAAAATTTTAGAATTTCTTCACTAAAACTTTTCATTCTTTCAGTGGAAAAAAATATTCACAAAGTAAGATCCAAATGATTGCTTTTAATTATTTTTAAATGGTAGTTCTTCATTGCCCATCTGGCTTATCAAAACCAGGAAGGCCTTTCAGAAACCCCCATGATTTTTCTTATAGCAACAGAAGAGAGTGCTGAACACCTCTGGAAATAAACCTAAAGACATTAATGCAAGCATTATTCATTCAATTTTCTTCAGTTAAATCCAAAGATATTGTCCAGTGGCCCAAATTTAAGATACTAATATTTATACGGAGGGGAAAGTAGCTCTTAATTCCTTTAGATCTGTATTTGTTTCATATACACATATATACATGCACATATGTATATATATGTATACACACACAGTTTCATAGAGATATTTTCAGAAATGTCTTGTGTCTTGCTTTTATAGTAACCTTCTATACTGTATTCTATTGTTTCTGTTGTTTGGTGCATTGATTGAAATACTAACTTATGCAATATGGACAAAGAGTGGGTCCAGGGTTCCAGTCCATATATCACCTATGCAAATGGAAGAAGTTGTCACTTATATGAAACCAACCCAGTGGAACATGATAGGTATTTTCCTATGAAATGGAATATTCATGAAATAGAATGTCTTATGAAGTACAATATTAATCTATGAGGAACTCACAGGAATAAATGTTTAAAATGATTATATCGGGGGCGGAGCCAAGATGGCGACTGGAAAGCAGTAACTGGCGTGAGCTCCCCTCCAAGTCCCTCCAAAAACCTATGAAAAAATGGCTCTGAACCAATTCTAGAACTACAGAACCCACAAAGGGGCAGAGGGAAGCAGGACTCCAGCCCAGGTCTGCCTGGATGGTCTCGGGGTAAGGTCTGTCCCGAACAGAACTCC
>CM053624.1:302349547-302401010 GCA_028646595.1 Phalanger gymnotis
TTAAAAAAATAGATGTTCAGAAGTAAAAAAGTTTTTTTTTTCATGTACCTAGAAAATAAGATGCACAGGCAATGGGGCATAGAGATTTATCTTGCCCTACAAGAAAGTGGGGGAGGGGGGGATGGAAGGGGAATGGGGGGACAGAGAGGAGGGCAGACTAGGGAACGGGGCAACCAGAGTGTACGCCATCTTGGAGTGGGGGGGTGGAAATGGGGAGAAAAATCTGTAATTCAAACGCATGTGAAAATTAATGCTGAAAACTAAAGATGTTAATAAAAATTTTAAAAAACAGATTATATCAATCAAAAAGAAATTCAATATGTTTAAATGATTTGACCAAATATTATATTTACACAGACACAGTGATATAAATTTTTTTGGTTAAGAAACTAAATTTGGTAGCAATGAAAAATAACATATTATATATCAAAGGTCATAATTTTCTTTTACAAGTTTTGTCATAGTGTGTATATGTGAGAGAGAGAGATAATGAAAGACACACACACATAACACACACAGAGAGATGGATAGTGGCAAAGAGAGAGAGAGAGAGAGAGAGAGAGAGAGAGAGAGAGAGAGAGAGAGAGAGAGACTGAGAGAGACAGAGACAGAGACAGAGAAAATCAAGGCTTTTGGTTGAAGTGATGGAATGGTATCTTAATCATCATCCTTGACCACCCCCTTCTCCAAACAAAACAAAATACATAATCTTTACCACTAGCTTGATCGTACTCCCTACTCCTGTACCATTATACCTTTGGGAAGATAGAAGATAAAGAACAAGGAGAAAAGAAGAAGAAAATAATAGTTAAGGAACAAAAAAGAAAAAAAAAAAGAAACAAATATTGAAACAGATAAAAGTGTTTCCTTTTAGATGTGGAGAAGAATACTTTTAGAAAGACTGCTTCCTTATGTTGAATTGTTACATAAATATTCCTCTTCCAATGATATAGTACAGAGTTCAGACTGACAGTATGTACTATCTAGTCCAATCATTTCATTTTGCAGAAGAGGAAACAGATTCAGACATTTAATGACCCTTTTATTGGTCACAAAGGTAACAAGTGGTAGAGACAGTGACTACAGATCTGAAATTCTTTCTGCTTCCCAACAATAATAAAAATTAGTTTAAAATCCTTTTATTTCATTAATTAGCTAATGATAAAAACTTTTAGAAACAAATTCCTGGGTTAGTAAAACCAATTCCTGTGCAGTACTGCATAACCAACCTACCTCAATTTATAGCTCTCTTTCACTCAAAATAAAAAAGGAAAGAAAAGAAAATATCAAAGCAAGTAATGAAAAAAATACATTGCCAGTGTGATCTGAAGCAGGTGTCACTATTTGCGGTCTACCCTTTCAATCTTCTTCCTCTGACAAAATCAACCAACCATTAATAGGAATAAAGAGAAAAAAAATATCAATCACCAAAGAGAAAAAGAGAAGCCAGGAGTCATGACAACAGTCTATAACTTCAGAAGTTTGGTTCAGGAGTTTGATACACTGAACCACTTGATATTCAGGAAAACACTTTCAAAAGCTAGGGCAAACTTGGAAGTGACAAATAAATCGCATGCCCACTTTGCCGTCAGTAGTTACCAAGAGGGACCACTTCCCTGCTGTTTAAGAGACTGATTTAATGTACATTTAACTTTTTAGTTAGATTGGTGAGGCAGAGCCAAGATGGTGGAATGGAGGCAGGGACTCAGCTGAGATCTCCCCAGAAAACCTCCAATACCTTTAAATAACGAGCTTAAACAAATTGTAGAGTGGTAGAACCCAAAAACTAGGTAGAACCTAAAAACTAGAATGAAACACTTTTTTCAGGCCAAGACAACTTAGAAGTTCAGCAGGAAAGGTCTATAGCACCAGGGTGAGAGAGGAGCATAATCCAGCACAGGCTATGTCAGCACAGACGCAGCCCCAGCAAACCAGAAGCAGGCCTGGGGAGCCACTGAATCAGCAGTGGCAGCAGTTGCTTTCAGAGCTCTCAAACCATAGATTAGAAGGGGGTCAAACAATTGGTCGGAAGGGGATTACAGGGGCATATTTTCTAGTACTGAGGCAGGACTCTGTTGCTTTACCCATACTCAGATCTAGGTCACAGTCCAAGGTAGCAGTCCCAGGGTGAGGAGAAGCACTAGCATACCAGAGCTTGTGGTTACAGTGGAGTGGGGACCATCCTCATGGTTTTGGGGCAGAAAAGAGTGCTTGTAGTCACTCATAGACCAGAGCATAGGCCAGGAGAGTAGTAAACAACTCTCCTTAAGATCATATCACCTTGGAACAACAGTACACTTAAAGGTCCCTAGAAGTAAGTCTGAAAACAGCTGCACAAAACCCATGAAGTTTGGGATAGTGTGCCCTCTACCCTGGAAGCACAGCCCTGCTTTAACAAAGAGTCCAACATCAAGTAAAAGGCTAGGAATATGAGCAAACAACAGGAATTTGCTTTTGACCATAAAAAGATGCTATGGAGATAAGGAAGATCAAAACACACACTCAAAAGATACCAATGTCAAAGCCATTATATCCAAAACCTCCAAGAAAAATATGAATTAGTCTCTGTCCAAAGAAGAATTCATTGAATATCCACTTTTTTCCCCTGAAGGAGTATACTCAGTAAGGGGGAAAAATTACATTTAGTGAAATAGAGGACTTTCAAGCATTCCTGACAAAAAGACCAGAGCAGAATAGAAAATCTGACTTTCAAATAGAAGACTGGAGAGAAGTATAAAAATACAAATAGGAAAGGGAAACCATAAGAGACTTAGTAAGGTTAAATTATTTACATTCCTACATGGGAAGATGATACTTATAACTCATAAGAACTTTCTCATTACTAAGGCAGTTAGAAGGAATATATATGGACAAGTGTAAGTTGAATATGAAAGTATGATATCTAAAAACTTAAAATTAAGAGGTGAGAGAGGAATGTACTGGGAGAAAAGGAAAGGGAGAAGCAGAATGGGGTAAATTATCTCATATAAAAGAGGCAGGAAAAAGCTTTTATGGTGGAGGGAGGAGATGAGGTGGCAGTGAGTGAATACTCTTATCAGAATTGGCTGAGAGAAGGAATAACATACACACTCAATTGGGTATAGAAATCTATCTTACAGTACAGGAAATTAGGAGGAGAAGAGAATAAAAGAAACGAGGTGTAATAGAAGGAAGACTGATTGGGGGAGGGGCAGTCAGAAGCAAAACACTTTTGAGGAGGGACAGGGTGAAAAGACAAAGAGAATAGAATAAAGGGGAAATGGGATAGAGGAAAACACAGCAATAGCAACTGTGAAAACAAATTTGAAGCAAGTTTCTCAGATCAAAGCCTCATTTCTCCAACACAGAGAGAAATGAGCCAAATTTATAAAAATAAGAGCCATTCCTCAACTGATAAGTGATCAAAAAATATGAACAGTTTCTGATGAAGTAATCAAAGCTATCCACAACCATATGAACAAAATGCAAATATAAGAATTCTGAGCTACTACCTCACACCTATGAAAATGGCTAATAGGACAGAAAAGAAAAATTACAAATGGTGGAGGGAATGTGGGACAAATGAGACATTAATGCATTGTTGATGGAGTTGTGAACTGATTCAGCCATTCTGTAGAGAAATTTGAAACTATGGCCACAGGGCTTTAAAACCATGTATACCCACTGACCCAACAACATCACTATTAGGTCTGTATGCCAAAAGAGATTTAAAAAAAAGGAAAAGGATCTATATGTACAAAAATATTTATAGCAGCTTTTTTTCTGGTTGCAAAGAATTGGAAATTGTGGGGATGCCCATAAATTGTGGAATGGCTGAACACATTTTGGTTTGTGATTATGATGAAATAATATTGTGGTAAAACAAATGATGGGCAAGCGTAGATGGGAGCGGAGTGGCAGCGGAGTGGCAGCAGCAGTGTCGGCCCCCTCCTGACCAACTGAGGGGCAGACAAGCCCAGAGCAAGAGGGCAAGGAAGCCCCACAGCCTGATATGCCCGGGCAGTCCGGGCGGCAGCCTGCCTGAACTCCCCGGCCCAGACATGAGCTGACTCTTACCACTGAGCAAGAGAGGCCCATGAACTGCTGCCTGAGGTGAAGGAGTGGAGCGCGAGGGGAGGGGGCAAGGTTTGAAAGGGGTAGGGAGAGAAGGAGGCTGGGGAGGATGACTCACTAGGCTGCTGCAGAAACAGTGGCTTATCTAGTCCCCACTCAGGAAACATCAGCATACCTGAAATAAAGATTTGGAGCACAAATCACCATTCAAAGTAAACAATCTTACAATTAATAATAGCATCCTCCTCCTCATTTTCCTCAGGTGAAAGAAAAATTTGGAGGTGTTTACCTTCCAATACAACATCATTTAATGCGCAAACATGAAGTTTGTCACCTATCAATTAGTGAACAATTTTATCATGGACTCTGACCTTGGAGAAATTATTCAAAGATTTTAATGACTTTTGGAAGAATCCTGGAGTTTTGGCTCCCACTCAGCATTTCCATACCTGTACAGAGGTCCAGAAGGAATGCCTCCTTATGCTGCACAGGGTTTTTCATTTCTTCCCTCATATGCTCCACAAAAAGCAGAGACTCGTGCCTTCTGTCCTAGTTACTGATGCCCTTTCTCCAACCTCAGGTTATTCCAGACCCAAACCTGCTGCTCAGTCCTATGGTTTCCCCTCCAGTCTGCCATTGCCTGTTCCTATCACTGACACCCAGATGCTGACAGGCCAAAACGGGTGTGGTTACAAGATGCCTCATATCCTTGATGCATTTCTAGAACTCTCAGAGCTGAGTCTGTCTCAGTTAACAGATATGGAAGAACAAGGAAGCATTCCTAGAGCAGTTCTCGACTCAGCCCCCAGGCTGAAGCAGGTTATCACTGACAAAGACGACTTGGTAAAGAATATGGAAGATCTTACCCGAAAAAATCTCCTTCTAAGGCCCTACCTGGAGGCCAAAAGGTCCTCGACAGATATGAACTTCTCACTCAAATGAAATCTAGCTTTGAAAAGAAGTTGCAAAGGCAGCGTGAGCTTAGCTGGAGCTGCCCCTCCAGTGCTCTCCAGGTGAGGCTGAAGGTGGTGGACCAGGAGGCAGAGGAGGAGTCAGACACACTCACTGAAGATTTCTCCCTGGGGAAAATGAAAATAGATGATTTTCTCCTCAGCTTCAAGGAAAAAAAGAACTATTTGCCTTTGTTACAGAGACAAAGACAAGCTTCAGCAGGCTATAGTCTCCCACACCCAGTCCCATGCTCCCATCCAGATTTTCCTGAATACGTGAATTGCCAAGAGAAGAATGAACAAGCCCAATTAAGCACATTTTAAATAGCTGTGATTTGCAAACAGGCATTTCATCCTAATGATTGTATTATGTAGTAGAGATTAACTTAATATATTGCGTAGAGCTGGGCCTGATTTTCTACAAATTATGATCTCTTTTTTTTTATCTTTGAGAAATCCTCCTGCCGTCTCAGCACTAAAAATATTGTTTGTATTTAGTGTTGATAAAATTTTTACTATATTTGTTTCTTCTGCTGCTCCTTGATTATTAGAAATTAAATACCTATGCCTGTAATTTTTGATAAATTTGAGTATTTTTATAAATAAATATTCTTTTAAATTAAAAAAAAAATGATCAACAGGATGCTCTCAGAAAAACCTGGAAAGACTTACACGAACTGATGCAAAGTGAAATGTACTGTGTACAAAGTATCAGCAATATTGCAAGATGTTCACCTGTGAATTACTTTGCTACTCTCAACAATACAATCCAAGACAACTCTGAAAGACTTATGATGAAAAATGTTAGCTATCCCCAGAAAAAGAACTGATGGTATCTAAATACAGATGGAATCATACTTTATTTGCTTTATTTTTCTTGAGGTTTTTTTTGTGTGTGTTTTCTTTCATAACATGACTGTTATGGAAATGTTTTGCATGACTACACATGTGTGGCATATCAAATTGTTTGCCTTCTCACTGGGGGTAGGAGGAAGAGAGAGTATTCGGAACTCCGAATCTTAAAAATAAACATTAACAATTGTTCTTACATGTGACTGGGAAAACTAAAATACTGAATAAAAAATTGTAAATATATAAAATATTCCAAGGACTGATCTACTCATAGGTCAGTCTACGTATTGTCTAAAATCTTTTCTCCATTTAGCCTTTGTTGTCCTCAGAAAATCAGTTGGTTGTAGATTTTTCTTCATTATCGATATCCTCAATCAAGAAAAGTTACTCAGGCTCCCAGAAAACTTCAGTCATTGTACTCTCCTGGACCTTGTACCATGTGATCTTCTAAAGCATTTTAGAAAATTTTACATGGCACAGGTCCAATGCTGTCTCAAACTTAAATAAGGAAATCACAATCACCTCCAAAACCAGGTGATTCAAAGGATTCAGAGGTTACTGATTACCTAATATTTTAAAATATTTATCTTTAGGCCTTCCTCACCCAAATCACCCCCCACCCCGCCCAAGAATAAGTACAAATAATATCAAACTTTCCATCTCAGAGGGAAGCTAGACACATATTGCTGTCTCCACAGAAATTAAGGACTTTGAATTGACTGGAAATCATGCCCTCATCGTTTGGGGAAGAAAGCAATCATATTAGGCTTTGTACTTGCAGAGCAACATGGACCAATTGACATTTGGGAATGCAGGACTGGACACTTGATCTTTTCCTCCATGGGATCCATCAACTCTGGGTTTGGTAAATGTTACACAATCTAGCAATCAAAACTATGAACTAAAAACGAATAAGCCCTAATAATGATAGAAGTTTTGGCCATAGGATATAGAGCAAATGACACAAACAGACATCTTGTTCCTGGTTGAGAATGTGAAGTCACAAGTCTTGGGCTACATATAAACACTATAAGGTGAGCTCTGATTCAACTAGTCAAGCAGTGAACCTGTCTAGAGTTCCAATTTGCAGGATTCCATTTTAAGCATTAGAGCTATGTCCCAGCCTGAAAGGGAATTGCTCTTGGGAGAGGAGGGGAATAAGAGAAACATCCTCTTATATCTCCTACAGACAAGATCATTAGAATCATTATGCCAGTAGAAAATACCAGATTTACAGGGAAAGAGAAGAAAAGTAGTAGATAACAAATACTATGAGTGATAGGTGCCCTCGGAAAGGTACCTTTAGGGAATGTGAATTCTTCTTGAAGAGATATGTGTAACCTATGAACTCTATAAAGGAACCCCACCCCCATAGAGCACCACAGTGAGATACAGTGAAGGGAGGAGTACAGGAGAAAAGAACTCCCCATACCAGGAGCTGTGTTATTATTTTGCCATATGTGTAATCTCATTTGTGTTTCTCACTACCTCTGGGCTTTAGGACGGTACTCGCTCTCCATATACTCTATAGATTGGCTAAAGAGTATGCCTGAGACTTCTGTGGAAAAATATTTTTACTAATTACTGTTCTTGCTGTGCCATCTTAGTAAATCTATATCATGTTCAAATGTTAATCCTTTCCACTGCCTGAATGTTAATAGGAAGCACAGCACTGGGTGTTCATGAACTACAATGCTAGAAACCCAACTTCTCTGCATTGCCCATGAAATTATGAGAAAAAGTAGTGAACTACCCCTCTGGGGATCCTAGACCTTGAATGGGAATCCAATTTGGGATGGAACAAGATAGCTCCAGAGGTTGGATTGCACAAGAACATCTCATGCCCTTCTCAGGTTTATATGTGATATGTTGGAAATTTCTACTAGAATTTGTGATGTGAATTCATTATGGGAAGGCAAGAAGTCTATCACCAAAGAAAATAAATTAAAGATGAAGACTGAGAAAACTCCAAAGGAACAGAGAGAAACCAATTCCATACCCAATTAACAGAAATTATGGATTTAGAATTAGAAAGAACCAGAGAGTCAATCTAGTTCAATTCCCTTATTGATGAATGGATCCTCTCTATAGTATCTTTGCCTCTGTTTAAATACATATACTATCAGGGAGTTCACTTTGTTGTTGTTTAGTTGTTTCTAGTCATGTCTGACATTTCGTGTCTTCATTTGGATTTTTCTTGGCAAAGATGCTAGAGTGGCCTGCCATCTCCTTCTCCAACTCATTTTTCAGATGAAGAAATGGAGACAAACAGGGTTAAGTGACTTTACCAGGGTCACCCTGATAGTAAATATCTGAGGTCAGACTTGACAGAAAGATGACTCTTCCTAATTTTAGGCCCAGAACTCTATCCACTGGGCCACGTAGCTGCCCAGGTAGATTACTACCCAACCAGAAAATCCATTCCATTTTCATGGAGCTCTCCTTATCTGAAAATGCTTTTTATATTGTTCAGAAATTTGCCTCTTTGTAAATTATGTTCTTTAGTTTTGGTCATATACTATGGAGCCACAGTTGTATACTATGGAGACTGAAAAGGGCAGTCAGTCTCTAAAGGGCATGATTAAGCAATAAGATTACTCCTAGCCCCCAAGGTACATGCTCCAGAGTTTAGGGTCACCCTAAGCTTGTGAAAGAGAAACTAGCCAGAGAAGTCTGGATAGAAATGGCTTCCCCTGCTCAGATGCCTTAAGATTGCTAGGCCTTATGATCGAGGCATGTTCTCAGCAAAAGGAGCTGAAGATTTTTATCCCACCTCCTCATTAAATGTCTATTAGTGAGGGTTGAGTTTTACTTCTCAAGGTACTTCCCAGTCAGAAGGTACATACCTGATTCAAGCTTTTGCAGTCTCCTTTGGTATCTTGGGTTACTAAAAGAAACCACTGATCATCAATTTATTAATTATTGGTTAGTGTAATTAATAAATTGATTGTTAATACCTGGGAACCTTGCCTTTCTCAACACATCCAATCCCTCAACCATTTGAGGGATTTTGAAGAGCAATTAAAATAAAAATAAAGATGAAAGGTACAGGAAAATGGGACAAAGTCTAAGGCTACCTAACTCTCCACCTATACTATTCTAAAAAAATTTGGCTCTAGGTAATTATAAAACAATCTCTCTCTCTCTCTCTCTCTCTCTCTCTCTCTCTCTCTCTCTCTCTCTCTCGATAAATTTAGAAAATTCTCATGGTACTGGACACTCAGGTAAATATTTATATCTATATCTATCTACATTTAGATAGATAAAGATAGCTATGTATACTAATCTGTGTGTTCGGTACCACCAGAATTTTCCAGAATTATATTTAATGTTACCTATGATTGAGAATTGCCTGAAGCATTGCATCTTATGTTTGAATTTGCATATAACTATCATGCAGAGTGGGACACACTAATCAGGAAAACAATTGCCAAAGCCCAGGGACCTTCAGTAAGAAGCATCTTCTTGTATGATTTTTCAAAAAAGAATTAGATGTTAGTGGCAGGAGAAGAGTTTTAGAGCCTTCCTTTGACAATGTTCTGATTTTTGATGTTCATATTTATATCCATATCAGGATTAAAGTGAACTGCATTTTAAATAGAAAAAATGTTCATGAAAATTCCCCTAGAGAATTAGTTTCATGAAGTATTAAGTGCCCAAGGTTAAAAATTAGTTTGACTGTTCTGTCTAAGCAAGTTGAGAAAATTTGTGGAAAATTTAGGCAGCTTTAAGTTGTCTATTAGGTATCAAAACTGTCAACTGACATGTACATTGCCCAGGCTCAAGATGCCTATGATAACATTTTGATCCCTTGTGATGCGATAGCCTTAAATGCCACATCAGGCAGGATGGTTATAGCTATGGAATTCTCCTGAATTTTTCTTAATTCAATTGTTTATTGATCCTTCAGCATACAATAAGGTCATCCATTTGAATTAGAAAATAATGAGTGGAAAAAATAATTCTGAGGAAGAAACGTTTCCATATCATTTCAAATTCCCTGTTGGTTTTCTGACATTTTAGACGGCTGATATCCCAGAACTTATCCTTAGTAAATTTAAAATCCCAGCATGGTTCCTGTCATTTTTCCTAGAGGGCTGCTTGAATGAAGCTGGAATCATTCTTTATAAATCTTAGCTGACCCAATCCAAGAAAGAATCAAAGCTTTGCCAGGAAGCAAAGAATTTAGAAAATTTGACTTGTGTTTTGAGAACTCTGCCTTTCTCTGAGGTGACAGCATTTTTTTTCTTTAGTTTAAAGAAACAATTTGCTAAAAACCAATCTTCTTTCCCAAATGATGTGATTTTTTACTCATATAAACTGTATTCAAAGTGGGTTATATGCTTTGAGAATATAAGAAACAAGAAAGATGGAAAAATAATTGAAAACTAAATGAATATATACGGATGTATATATTCATTTTGTCTGTATATATTGATATACATATATGTAAATATGTAGTACATATATGTTTGTACTTTGTGTGTCTGTTTATTGTATATGTGCATAATGAATGACCTAAAATAAGTCATTAATCCTCTCTGAGGCCCAGTTTCATAATTTGTAAAATCAAGATGTTGGATGAAATGGTCCCTACACTCCCTTGTGGCTCTTGATCCTGTGATACTATGATGCTTCTTTAAAATAAATTGATTCAATGTCAGAGAAAATGTAGAAATTAGAAAGGTAGGTTTAGGGCAATTTTATATGGGTTTATTTGTATATGTTTAAGAGATATATTGGCATAGTAAGTAAAATTCTATACCTGGAGTCACCAATATGAAATATGATTTCACTTTGATTTCCTATTATTTCCAAAAGATGGTCAATCTCAGTATAAACTACATACTAAAATTTTTAATTACTGATAACACTGTTAGGAAAAGCAAGCCTGTTCTTTAAATATATGTGCATGTAGATGGCTGCATAGCTAGATAGATAGACGGAAAGAAAGAAAGAAAGAAAGAAAGAAAGAAAGAAAGAAAGAAAGAAAGAAAGAAAGAAAGAAAGAAAGAAAGAAAGAAAGAGAGGGAGGGAGGAAGGAAGGAAGACAGACAGACAGATAGATAGATAGATAGATAGATAGATAGATGGATGGATGGATAGGTAGATAGATAGATAGATAGATAGATAGATAGATAGATAGATAGATAGACAGACAGACAGACAGACAGATAGACTTTGCAAGAAGGCCCCCCAGCTACACATTAAAAAAATTACCTGGCATTCTTTCAGGGAAAGAAACCTAGTTAGTATTTTAAAGTTCATTGCCAAATCTGATTGTTTTTTAATTAATTTTCACACTTTTCAACATTTTTTTTCAACATTTGACACTGTTTACCAGCATCTCTTCCTGTATCCTTTCTCTCCTTTGTGTTTTCATAATATTACTTTGTCTTGGTTCTTCTGTTTGATTTCTGCTCCTTAGTCTCTTTTGCAAGTGTGTCATCCAAATTATGCTTCCTATGAGTACGCCTAGAGATTTCTGACCTAGGTCCTCTTCTTTTTTACTCTACATTAACATTTCCTCTATCATTGAACTGATTAGTTAGTATGGGCTTAATCATTATTTCTATTCATATGAGTCATAGAGCTACATGCCCACCCTTCATCTCTTTCCTAAGATCCATGTCTCCAAATGCCTATTGGATATTTCAAATTGTATCTCAAAATCACCATCTCTAAAGTGGAACTTGTTTTCTTTTCCCCAAAACTCATCCCTCTTACTACCTCCATATTTCTCTGAAAGTTACTACTATCTTTTCTATCACCAAAGTTTGCAGTTTTGTTATCATCTTGGACTCCTCAGCCCTCACTCATATCACAGACAGTCAGTGGTCAAATCTTAACATTTCTATATCTATTATGTCTCCCTCATCTGCCTCTTTGTCTCTCATTCATACTGTTACACCCCAGCTGAATCCCTCATGATCTGTTGTCTGGACTATTGATTCTTACTTGGTATGCCTGCTTCAAGTCTTACCCTACTGTAGTACATATGTTTATACAACTGTCAGAATGGTATTCCTAAAGATCAAAACCGACCATGATTATGGCCTTTATACTCAGATATACATTTCTTAGTTTGACTCTTACAACTATGCACAATTAGTGTATAACCTCTTAGAGCATTCATCCCTGTCATTTTATTCCTCTTCTCACACACTGTGGTCTATCCAGATTGACCTCTTCACTGTTCCTCAGATGCCATATTCTATCTCTAATCACTATTACTTTGTCCTGTCTGTTCCTAGTGTCAGAAAGATACTGCCTTCATACCTCCAGTTTTTAGAATCATTTTCCGTTCAAAATTCATCTCTTGATCCACTTTATACATGAAGTCTTTCTAGATTCCAGCATCTGTTATTGCCTCTTCTCCAAAATTATTTTGCATTTATTGCATACGTTAATATATGTAAATATTATCTCCCCTGAATGGTTTGAAGCTTCTTGAGGGCAAGGGCTCTTTCATTCTTGTCTTTGTTTATAGGTCATAGCACTACACTTGGTACTAAGTAGATGATAAGTAAATCTTATTGATTGATAAACCCAGCATTTCAGATGTCTTCTAAGATGGATGGGATATGAAAATATTATCACCTGACTCATTTTGGATACTATATTTTTGATGTTTCCATCTAAGATGACATTTAGTGTTTTGGCTATTATGTGACAGTGCTGACTCATGTTTTCCTTGAAATCTACTATGATCCCCTAGTCTTTTTCACAATAGTACATCCCCTTCATCTAGTGTAGGTACTGTTTTTTTAAGGAACCAGAATTTAGAAACGTCCTTTTATTCTCATTAAATTTCATCTTCTAATATTTGTTCTGACATTTAGACAGTTAACTAATTTATCATTTTTTTTCATGATGAGAATGATGGGGTTCATAAGGTGGCTTGGCCAGTGTTGTAGTGATTGACATACTGATGACTAGCTTCTTTCCCTTGCTATTGCATCATTAACTACACTAATGCCTGGCCTATACTTCTCTGTCAAGCAGTCTGTCAGCTGATGTATATTGAGTGCCTACTATGAGCCAGGCACTGTGTTAAGTCCTGGAAATACAAAAACAGGCAAAAATACAGTCCCTGCCCTCAAGGAACTCATAATCTAATAATAATTAATAATATACTTTAAGTTTTACAAAGGGTTGCCATGTATTATCTCATGTGATCCTCACAACTATGTCATGATACAATAAAAATTATCATCCTGACTTTATTGATATGGAAATTGATGCCCAGGGAGATGGAGTGGATCATCAGGGGCAAGATTCAAACTGAAATCTCCCTCTACTCAGTTCCAATGCTTTCTATTATACTATATTGGCTCAGTTAAATGTCTGTTGCATGCTCCAATTTGCCCAATATGAACAAAATCAGTAACCTTTTTTGTTTATTTTAAAATGTAGCCTGTGTCTCCGTAGCTTGTAGAATTGACAGAAACAGGATCGGATAGGTTTTCTAGGTCATTATGCCAACCAACTGCTGAGAAATAAATAGGATTATTTCACAGTTAATCCAATTCTGTAGTAAAACTCTCTAAAGAATGCTCCCCTCACCCCCACATCAGATGAACCATGAAACAATCTAATTGATTTTTCAAACTTGCTTTCACAGGCAGGAAGTTGATATGGTCATTCAGACTACATCAACCATATATCTGTACAAAGTTATCCTGAGACTTAATTCTGAATCTGCCTAAAATTTGGAACAGGATTAAACTACAATTGTTGGCATTTTAAAAAAAGGCATATGCACCAGATTACAAAGTAAAGATGTTGGTATATTTTTAGCTTTTACCCATTTTGAAACAAGTACAGAACTTTTATGAATTTATATTTAACCTTGCTTTTGTCAAAATACATGTTTATATGACAGGAAATAACAGAATTTGAGAAGTGGAAGGGACCCTACTGAGCATCTAGTCCAACCTCTTTATTTTACAAATGAGAAAAATGAGGGCTAGAGGAGAAGAAATGACTTGTCCAAGGTCACAGAATTAGTTTATGGAAGAGCTCGGATTCATAATCAATGAATTATAGAATTTTAGAGTTGGAAGGAAGCATTAGTAACCATTTAAATAGACTTAGAGATAAAATAAAATCCATTCTGTTACAAACCCATCAATGCTTTGGAAGGCTTCCAGAGGGGAAAGGAACCCATTGTTTCTTTTGTCGTTGTTGTTGTTAATTATTTTTTTTTTAAGTTTACAACACTCAGTTCCACAAGTTTTTGAGTTCCAAATTTTCTCCTCCCCTTCCCACCCCCCCGCCCTGGCAAGATGGCATGAGATCTGATATAGGTTCTACATATACCTTCACATTAAACTTATTTCCCCAATAATCAAGTTGTAAAGAAGAATTATAACCAATAAAATAAACTGTAAGAAAGATGAAACAAAACCAAAAATAAAATAAATAAAAAAGAGGGAGCACATAGTTTGCTTCAATCTGCATTCAGACACCGTAATTCTTTCACTGGATGTAGATACCTTTTCCATCATAATTCTTTTAGAGTTGTCTTAGAACCTTGCATTGTTGAGAACATCCAAGTCTATCAAAATTAACCATCACATAAGCAATGTGTCTGTGGTTATGTACAGTGTTCTCCTGGTTCTGCTCACTTCACTCAGCATCAGTTCATTCAAGTCTTTCTAGGTTTTTTTGAAGTCTGCTTGCTCATCATTTCTTATAGCACAACAGTATTCCATTACATTCATTTACCACAACTTGTTCAGCCATTCCCCAACTGATGGACATCCCTTCATTTTCCAATTCTTTGCCATCACAAAAAGAGCTGCTATAAATATTTTTGCACATGTGGGTCCTTTTCCCATTTGTATGATCTCTTTGGGATACAGACCTAGAAGTGCTATTACTGGGTCAAAGAGTATGAACTTTTTATAACCCTTTGAGCATAGTTCCAAATTGCTCTCCAGAATGGTTGGATCAGTTCACAACAACACCAACAATGCAATAGTGTTCCAATTTTCCCACATCTTCTCCAGCATTTATCATTTTCCTGTTTTGACATGTTAGCCAGTCAGACAGGGGAGATGTGGTACCTGAGTTGTTTTGATTTGCATTTCTCTAATCAATAGAGATTTAGAACATTTTTTCATATGACTATAGATATCTTTAATTTCTTTCTCTGAAAACTGCCTGTTTATATCCTTTGACCATTTATCAGTTGGGGAATGACTTGTATTCTTATAAATTTGAGTCAGTTCCCTGCATACTTTAGAGATGAGGCCTTTGTCAGAAACATTGGTTGTAAAAATTCTTTCCCAATTTTCTTCTTCCCTTCTAATCTTGGCTGCATTGTCTTTGCATAAAACTTTTCAATTTAATGTAATCAAAATTATCCATTTTGCATTTTATAATGTTTTTTATATCTTGTTTGGTCATAAATTCTTCCCTTCTCCATAAGTCTGATAGTTAAACTATTCCCTTTTCTCCCAAATTGCTGATAGTATCAGCCTTTATATCTAAATTGTGAACCCATCTTGACTTTATTTTGGTATATGAATCAATTTCTTCTTGAGGTTAATCATTTCATTTTTGTCTTTCTTCAATTATTAGGTTTTCTCTTCTTACATCAGGCCTGTATTAGATTCTGTTCAGTCCATATCTATCAGTTATCTTAGTTATTCACTCTGAGACCCAATAGAAGAGGTCTATTCTCTCTTCTACATCATGCCTTTTCAGATATTTCAAGATAAATATTCTGTTCTCCTAAGTCTTCTCTTTTTTGAAGTTAACCATCCTGTTACTTAAAATAATTCTCTTTATTACTTTGACTCCAGGATCTTCAGCTTCCCTAGGTTGTCCACCTCTATATCCTTGCAAATTTATCAAACCCAAGATTAGGATTCTGAGTACATGGAAACAGCTACTCATGAAGCCCTTGATCATTAGTATGACTTATATCACTGTAACTTCTGTTTATAATGCACAATTTAACATTTGAATACTTCTTTTACTTTATAGGTTTAAGTATTATCTTACTAACTAATACAATTACAGAGTGATAGCATATCATGGCAGAAAAAGTGTCAAACTTGGGAAGTGAAGGTTGAAGCTCAAATTCCCACTGTCATACTAGCTGTGTAGCTCTGGGGAAATTACCTTGGATCTCTCAACCTCAGTTCACTTATTCTTGAAGTGGGAAGAATATTCTTGAAGTGAAGAAGAAGGGTTCTTCAGTCATGTCTGACTTTTTGTGACCCCATTTGGGATTTTCTTGACAAAGATACTGGAATGGTTTGCCATTTCTGTGTTCAGCCTATTTTATAGAAGAGGAAATTGAGGGAAACAGGGTTAAGAGACTTGCCAAGGGTCACAAAGCTAGTAATAGTGTGAAGCTTCATTTGAACTCAGGTTTTTCTGATTCTAGAGCTTGTGTTCTATCCACTGAGTAACCTAGCTGACATCTGTAATTCACAGTTACTATGCTGAGAACCAGGAAAACAAAGACAAAAATAGTCCCTGTCCTCAAAAACCTTAAATTCCACTTAAACTATCTTTCAATATAGAAATGTGAATAATAAATCAGATGGCTAGTGTGTGTCTTATAAGATACATATATATGTGTATATATATATATATATATATATAGAGAGAGAGAGAGAGAGAGAGAGAGAGAAAGAGAGAGAGAGAAAGAGAGAGAGAGAGAGAGAGAGAGAGAGAGAGAGAGAGAGAGAGAGAGAAAGAGAGAGAATATATATAGAGGGAAAGAGAGAGAGAGAATTTATTTAGAGGCATTCCATGCAGTCTAAAGTTTCCTTAATGCTATTATTTCCTCACTTTAGGTCATAGCCACTAAGGGAGCATTTGCCGAATAATTACTAAGTGCATCTGTGGGATACAGTGTTTTCGAGTTTGTTTCCCTCATCTCTGTCACTGCAAATTAATGGGTGGGAGACAGGTAATAGAGGCGATCTATACTCTAGGGGGTATGTTCATTGCCTCAATTAACAGCTCAGGGATTTGCTTAGACTTTTCTGACATATGCAAATAAGCTACCCAAAGCCTCACAACCTTTAAAACAGGGGTTCTTTACATATGGTCTTTATATATCTATATCTATCTATCTAGAAATAGATGTAGATATAGAGATCTACATATATATATATATATGTTTATGTGTATATATATGTATAAATACACATATACATACACACATACATTTTTGATAACTGTATTTCGATATGTTTCCTTTAATTCTATGTATTTCCTGTAATCCTGTGTAATTTATCTTTTGAATTTGAAGACATTGCTCTGAGAAGCATCCATGCCACATGACAAAGGGATCTGTGACACACAAAACAATGAAGAATCTGTTTTAGAACGTATAAAATGATTCACTCTAATGTGAAATAGTCTCACACTTTAAAAGATGAAAATGTAATCCAAAAGAGACAACTTTATGTGTGTAAAATATATTTTATAGTTCTAGTTATATGAGCCCTATAGTACCCTTCTCTTGGAAGTTTAACTTCAATATAGGTCAATTATTTTATTGAGGTTTTGAGACAAAGAAAGGAAGTTAATCTTTATATATGCAGATGGATAGATAGACATATAGACAGATGTGTATGTATGCGTACATGCATGTATGTATATGTTGTATGACTAGAACCCATCTATTTTGCCTCTATCTCTTTTACTGCAATATATATCGACCCCAAAACCTTTCTTATAACATAGTATTTCCAGATTCTGTATAGAAAATGGATTAAACAGACTGAGAGTCTTTCTTAAAAATTTATAATCTCAAGGAAGAACAGCTCAATAATAAGTTTCAAATTAAGGATTAAAAAAAAAGCCTAAATAGCAGAAAAATCAACTTCTTTTGTCTGCCTACTTCAATCCCATCACCATGCATTTATTCTAGAAATATTTAATGAATATATATTTTATATAAAATATTTATGGAATATGTATTCATATAAGGCATAGTCCCTGCTTTCAAGGAATTTACCATACACTGAGAAAGATAATATACATAAGGAAACAGCTAAGATGCAAGGCAGAAAATAATAAATTGAAATGAGGCAACAATAATTCAAATTATTATGAGCATGCAATAAGCACCTATTATGCGGCAGGAATTTTATTGTGTCGGCAATATAAATACAAGCTAAAAGAAAAACAATTCTTGTACCCTGGTAATTTATATTCTAATGGAAAAGACAATGCATAAAAGGAAGATGGAAAGCTGTGGTGAAAAGAGGAAGCATATACTTGAATGGAGGCATGGTGAAAAAAAAAGTCCAGGAAGAAAAAAATGCATAAACAGGGATGATCTACACACTTTCCTTAAAATAAAGCTTTTGTGAGGCACTGACCAATCAGAGGAAAGAACCAAAGGACTGAAGTGTTAATTCAGGTTGATTAGGATTCTAGGTCATGGTGAAAGAAGTCTGGAGGGTCAAGAACTGTAGAGAAACGGGGTGGTACAAAGTGGTATAGGATTGAAGAAGAGGAAGACAATACTTCTCAGTAGCTCAACCTATCGATTTTGGAAAAGGTGAAATTTGAGCTGGACTTCAAACAATGGTTTGGAATAGGTGAAAATTCAAAGGGTGATAAGTGAGCAAGAAGGCAGGTAAGGGGAGGGACCAGAGAACAAAGATACAGAGATGACAGAGCAACTTGTATGTTTGCTAAAGTAAGGAGAACAGATTGATTGGAATGGAGGGGTGTGTGTGTGTGTGTGTGTGTGTGTGCACGCGCATGTGTGTGGTTTCTTCTAACAGATCTTAGTAATATATTCACTGATACTTTCTTCCAGTATAATCTCAGAATGATACGATTTATTAAAAATCCTAGGAAGGAAATTCCAATAATAAAGCTGCATTTCAAAAAATATATAAAATAACACAATTCACTATGAGGAAACATACTAACAAAGGAAGTGAAAATCCATCAGGAAATATCTAGAAGTTAAGATGTGCTGAAAATTTTAAGCTATTGTACCAAAAAATATCCCAACACTATGCATGTGCATTATTCTCAACAACCAATCCTTTCACATTTTTCTTTCAGTATTTACATGATATTAAGTTAATTGGTGTTATTACTTAAAATGCTCTCATTCTTTACACTGCCTTTTCTCTTGTGCTTTATCTCTGTTTGATATGCAAATGTAAACCTCATATAAATATGGCGTTCAAAAGAAGAGATCACACAGTGTTCTGTTTCATACTTTCAATAATTTTCTCTCATAAATGTGGACAATATAATTTAAAGACATTACAGGAATTATATTAGATGAATTCCATACCTCTAAACATGTGTAAATACATAAACTCACTTAAAAAATTTCATAGAAAAATGGAAACTATAAGGGGAATAAAAGGGAGAAAAGAGAAAGAACAGAAGAGAAAGACACAGTTTTAAACACTGTCTTTTAGATGTAACCTTGAAAATGTCCTGAGAATAGAGGAAATAAACATCAAGATTTTTGAGCACTACCTGCCAGACCAGTCCCAAAGCTTGAGCAAGGAAAGCAGGTGTCCATAGAAGGTTATAGAACACACCTGGGGAGAAGATTGTAGACGAGAGGAAGCCTCAGAAATGTATTACTGATGACAACAATTTAACATTGAACAATAGGATTCTGGCTGCCAGCAGAAAGACTGAGAGAAAGCTGAAGAAAGACAATTACAAAGCATCTTAGAGTTTCCTTTTAGTTGTGTCAAAGATGAAGGCATCACTAAAAATGTATTTTTAAGACATGAAGAATATGGAAGCATGAGAAAGTACAAGTTGAGTACAAAAGTGCGACATGGTCTTAGAACGATAATGTCAGCAGTGCTAAGGCTCAGAAGGAGCTATGACTGGCAAGAAGAGCTAAGAATAACCCTCCAAAAATCGTTTGTTTTGTTTTTGTTTCAAAAGATGTAGAGGGGGAAAAGTAGAATCAAAGAATGGGTAAGTTACTGCCTGTGGTGGCTGGGCAAATGGTAACTTCTAACATAGAGACTGGAATGCCTTCTTCTCTGTTTGAGCCAAGCTGCTCAAATCATGTTTTGTTTTTTCTGGTGCAATGGGTGCTTTAAGGTGGGCAAAGATAGAACAAAAATGGATACTAAAGAGTTATAACAAAAATAAGTAAGGAGACAGTAAAAGCTACACCTAGCTACCTTTGATGAGTTTATATCCTGAGTCCCAAACTAACTACACAACTGGGGCATGAAAGAATAGGCAGATGTAACTGCTGAGCTCTTGCTAGTGATCTTCAGAATGATAGTAGAAGATTGAAGAAGGCAAAGGACCCTGATTTTCAAAAAAAAAAAAAAAAAGGGAAGAGAATAGAGTCAGCAAAAAATAGTCCTTTGAACTTTACTTTGATTCTTTATAAAATTACAGAATATATTATTGAAATTGTAGTTAATGAACATCTAGAAATAGAAATGGTGGTTACAAAGAAATAGCATTGGCTTCATAAAGGAAAAAGATCTTGGTAGATTAACCTTATTTCCTTGATTGAAAGGGCTGATAAACTGGTACAAAAAGAAATGTTATATAGAGAACTGAATCACATATATAAAAATAAGAGCTATTTTTTCCAATTGATAAATGATCAAAAAATATGAAATTTTCAGATGAAGCAATCAAAGCTATCTATAGCCATATGAAAAAATACTCTACTTCACTATTGAATGGAGAAATGCAAATTAAAACAATTCTGTAGTACTACCTCATAGCTATTAGATAGGCTAATAGGACAGAAAAGGAATATGAGAAATGGTGGAGGGATTGTGGGAAAAATGAGACATTAGTGCAGTGTTGGTAGAGTTGTGAACTGATTTAACCATTCTGTCAACCAATTTGGAACTATACTCAAAGGACTATAAAACCATGCATACCCTTTGAGCAAGCAATACCACTACTAGGTCTATATCCCAAAAGAGATTTTTTAAAAAAGGAAAAAAAAGACCCTTATGTATAAAAATATTTATAACAACTCTTCTCTGAGGGAAAATAATAGGAAATCAAAGGGATGCCCATCAATTGGTGAAAGGCTGAACAAATTGTGGTATATGATTATGATGAAATACAATTGTGCTATAAAAAATGATGAGCAGGATGGCCTCAGAAAACCCTGGAAAGACTTATATGAACTAATATAAAGTGAAATGTACTGTATACTAAGTAATAGCAACATTGTAAGATGATTAGCTGTGAATGGCTTAGCTATTCTCAGCAATACAATGAACCAAGAAAACTTTGAAGGACTTATGATGAAAAATGCTATCCATACTCAGAGAAAGAACTGATGGTGTCTGAATATACATTGAAGCATACCTTTTTAACTTTATTTTTGGCCTCTGTTTTCTTTCACAAAATGAGTATTATGGAAATGGTTTTCATGGCTACATGTGTATAACCTATATCAAGTCACTTGCCTTCTCAATGGGGGGAGGTTGGAGTGGGATAAAGGGAGAGAATTTGGAACTCAATTTTTTTAAAAATGAATATTAATTTTTACATGTAACTGGAGAAAAATAAAATACTAAATGCATTTAAAAAAGAAAAATGCTATAGATGCAGCATGCTTATGTTTAAGCAAAACTTTTGACAAAGTATATCATGTTATGCATGTTTATAAGAGAGAGAGAGGTATGAACTAGAAGAAAGTATAATTGGGTGGATTTGAATTACCAGTACTGGAAAATAGGTTTCTAATAGGAGTACTTCAGAGATCTGGATTTGGCCTCTGCTGTTAAATATTCTTTCAAAAAGGCGTCAGATGGCATCTTTCTAAAATTGTTTGATGGCAAAAAGTTTGCTAGAATAGATAAACATTTGGATGACAGAATCAGGATTCTAAAGGTCCTTAGAAGAATAGAAAAGGTTTAACTCTAATAAGATGAAATTTAGTATGGATATATGTGAAATACTGCTCTTGGGCACAAAAAAATGAACTCGACATTATAAAATGGGAGAGGTATGGTTTGGATACAGTTTATTTGAAAAAATCTGTAGTTTTTAGTCAATTATAATCTCAGAAATGAACAATGGTATAGCCCAGTCAACTAATCTAATACAGTATTAGACTATATTTTAAAAGGGTATTTTATCTGCAATTCGAGAGGAAATAGTCCTACCTTACTTTGTCATGGTCACATCACACTAATAGCATGTTTAATTAAGTTCTGGGCGCTATATTTTAGGCAAGTCTGATAAACTGGAGAATTCTATACTCAGAGTAGTGCAATTTAGATGGTAAAGACAACAAGATCATATTATATCCAAACGAGTTCAATGAATTAGGAATGTTTAGCCTGAAGAGTAGAAAACTTGGGCAGGAGCTAGGGTAAAGGTGATCACTGTGCTCAAATGTTAGAGAGTTGTCATACAGTTGAGCAAGTTAAATTGTTCTGCCTGGCCCAAGCAATCTAGGATCAGTGAGTAGAAGGTGATTTAAATTTATATACCACAATGTTCCAAAAATTAGAGCTACCCAAAGGTATAATAGGTAGCTATGATGGGAAGGTACTACATTCTTTGCAATGAAGATTTTTAGCTAAAAGCCTGAAAACTACTAATGGGATATACTCCGTAGGAGATTCTTATCTTGGCTTTATAGAATGGGATGGCCTCTAAGTTTCTTTCCTGCTCTGAGAATCTGTAATTCATAACTACTTAAAATAAAAGAGTTTATTATTAACATCTTGAGACTCATATATAACCATAGCTTTCTTTTTGTCATAGGGAAATGATACTGATTTTTTCCTTTTTAACTCTCACTCTGTTTGTCCCTTACAGGCAAATTTCAAAAGCAAATAGCCCTTGTGTTATATGTGAAACCAAAAGAACTTGCTTTATATGGTTTTCCTTCTAAAATCTTGGTGCTGAACCTACCCCCAGAGTTACAAACACAGCAAGCACAGACAATATTTTTCCAAGCCACCTGAGGGAGGTAACGTTTAGTCACAAGTGTTAGATAGCTCAAGTAATTTCTTGTTGCTGTTTCAGTCCATTAGAACAAGGGCAGTTAAGCTATTTCTTTTGGAAAGGTGACACTTTCATTCTGGTATTACACTTATGACCCATTGGAACAGTGTCAGTGACAAGGGAGCGGGACTGATAAACACTAACAGATTGCCAAGTACAAGACTATGTGAGCATGGATAAGAGTATCAACAGCTAGTAATCCAGTTCTGGGCAGTATTCGATTTTGAAAAGATGGCAGAAATCCCAAACCATCACCTCTGATCATAAATGATGATGTTTAGGCCACTCAGAATGAAGCACTGTAAAGTAAAGCACAGGTCTAGAAGAACAGAAAAAACAAGTTAGAAATACAGTCTCTGCAAAGGTTAATAGGTATGTATCTGTCATTTAATAGGTAATAATCTATCATTTATTGAATGCTAAGAAACAGAGATCTTAAGTGTAGAATACTGTAGCATGAGTTTACAATCCGTAGTATCCTGGAAGCAACAGGCATATCTTATTCCTTGCATCCATTCCCTCGTATTCCCCAACAAATATCATTATTTCTAATTTGCCCTTCCTCTTCTCTTCTGGGACATTTCAGTGACTCATCTTAGATGCCTCTTTCCAATATATTCCCAATATGTTTTTCAAACAATTTGGTGAAAACAATAGCCCTTTGACACTGTTGCCACTTAGAGGATAACCTCATGAATTTCAGGGCATGTTCCTTAACCAAAACAGGGGAAATATGTGACTCAACATTGGAAGGCATACCATTTGGGGATGATAATGCAAACTTTGAGTTGTCCCTTTGTCCTAGGACAGCTAAAGGAGAGTGCAGGTAAGACGAGTGAGAGGAAAGCTGTCAGACAGTATTGACCACTAAATGAGGAGATTAACTCACTCTGTGTAGCTTAAAGGGTAGACTCCTGGATTTTATTTTCTTATTCCTACCCCATCAAAATTCTCCTTAAAGAAATGGGGTAGTGATAACACTCTTGTCCCTCACAGTTGAAACATGGCAGCTAGAAGCACATAGCAGTTAAAGCAGAGGAATATTTGGATAGGTCTTAACTTTCTGGCTAACTTTTCCACTTTGTATTGTTTTTTTTGTTGTTGTTCTTGTTGTTTGTTTATTTGTTTTTCTGTGCATAAGTAATAAAACAGTAATCCTCAAAAAGACATTTCTAGCCTTGGTGGAAGTTTCTTGATTCTGAGAGTTTGGATGATTACATAGTCAAAGACGACTAAGAAAGAGAAGAATTCCACATCAAGAAAATTACCATTAGTGGGAGAATGGGCTCAATCCATTGCTTGGTTGGCTAAAGATAAGGCCTAGAGGGAGGCTGAGCAATGTTGAGTCAAATGTAATGCCAGTGAAGCATTCCTACAGAATGCTTCTTGTTTTTGATAATTTGGGTATCACCATTTTATTTTATTTGCCTATGAAATTTATTTCTATATGTTTTGAATCTTCTTTTACATTCTACTATGCACATGACAAGTTTTTTTCTTATTTTGTATTTAAGTTTTCATATTTAATTTACAATAGGTTTCTTTTTCTTTCCTCATTGTGTATTTAAGTTTTAGAAAAATAAATGAAAAAAGATACTCCAGAAGAAAAAAACAACAATATCAAACCAAAGTAAAAAAAAAAAAATCAAAATTGTCCCAATCAAAATCAAAATTTGGTTGAATTATTTAAAAAAATAAGGAAATAGATCTCAAGACTTACAAAGTGCCGAATTCTCTGGATTCCATGTTGATGAAAGGATATTAAATTTCAGACACTAGAAGAAGTTAAAAAAAATTTCAAGCAACCATAGGAAATGGTGATTCCCACCCAAAAGTGAAAGACAAATTCATGAAGTTTGTATATAATTTCTTCTTGGATGTCAGATCAGGAGACTATTTGAGATGTCTTCCTATGGAGGACATCTCCTTTAAAAAATATTTTAAAATGTTCCATCTTATTTCTCAAATTATATATATATATATATATATATATATATATATATATATATATATATATCTTGCTGTGTTTTTTTTTTTGTAATGCAAAGTAAGAACTTCCCCTTCCATGTCTGATAAATGTCACCCAGATTGCTTTGTCAAGAATGTGTTATCCAAAATGCATTTTTTTTCTTTTCAAAGATGGTATCCCTTCACATATTTTGTTTCTTTTAAGTACTTATGGAATGATAGGGCATGGTAGCAGTAGCAGTAGCCAAAGAGTTAATGGAAAGAATGGAGAGACAAAAAATACAAATTAAATCGACTCAATATTTTAATTTATAAAAAGATGATGCATGTAAAAAGTTTTATATATCACAAATCACTACACAAACTTTGGTTATATTGTTGATAAAGATGATAAAACATTAATAATGAAATTTATTGAATATTGAAAAACCAGAGTCTAAAGCTCTCTGACTATAGTGATGATGCAAAGTAATTATGAAATATAAACTGGAAAGGAGTTAATTCTTTCAAAAAAATAATAAAATTATCTTCACTAAACTATGAGGTAGTAATATATGAAAGATCTAGAATCATATGTCCTAAAAAATAACGGACCCTCCCCTTCCCATTCCTTACATACCATTTTGATTGCATGCACAAAATGTTTTAAAATTACAAAGAGGTGAAGAGGAATATCATAAATTTCCCTTAAATCACATTAATATTGTCACACCATTTCTCAATCATTCCTTCTCCTTTCACAACCTCTGAAATGCCAGATGTTTGTGTATTGATCCAACATGGCAACTGGGGAGACCTGATAATATCTAAATAAGCATGTCCTCCAATTCAACTCTGTTTAAAACTTGATTCCCTTATTCCTCCACAGTCATCCTCTTGGGGATGCATTAAACAGACTTTCTGACATCCTGGACAACTTTGGATGTGATGGCTCCCTTGGTAAGGAAATAAATATCAAAAGAAAGTGGAAGACAATATATAAACAACTTAGAAGTCTAAGACATATTTTGGGAGGTAAGTGAGCCTCTGATATCACAATATGCTTGCTGATAAGACCAACATTTATGCTAATCCTTTTTGGTGAGTTGGAGGTAGGACTGTTCAAAAACATGGCCTGGGGTCCCTTGTTGCCAGTTTCCTGTTCCCCTGAAGGGCATATCAGTACAGACCTGGCTGTGACCTTTATACATCTCTTCCTAGAAGTTTCTAGAGATATAAGAACTTGCACTCTCCCTGTATCATTTCTTCCAGGACCTGGAGACTACCTTGTCCTAGAAAAGGTTTAGCATCAAACCCTTTCTCCTTTTCTGCCTCAAACAAAAGATTCACCCCATGCTTTCTAGACTTATGCCATTTGATATACATATACCTATACCTGTACCTATACTTATATCTATACATACACACACACACACACATATATATACACAAATGCACACATATGTGTATATATACACATATACATATAGTATTTTTCCAAACATATCTCTTCCCACTGGCTTAGCTATACCGTATCCACAAATAAGGAAGAAAAACAGAAGAAAAAATAAAAGTAGGTCAGCAAAGTTAATGAATACATCAATTGAATCTCAAAATTTATGCAGTGTACTAAACCTGTAGCCTTCCACTTCACAAAAGAAAAGAGGTTCTGTTTTCTCATCTTTTTCAGGGAACCAACCTTGGCGTTTAAAGTATTCAGTTTTGTTGTTTTATTTTGCTTTTTCCATTTAAATTGTATTAGTCACTGTGTATAGTGTTTTCCTGGTTCTGCTTAACTTTATAGCTGCTGACATGTCTTCCCAGGCTTCTCCCCAATTATACATACATACATACGTACACACATACATACAAACATATATGTGTATGTATGTATGTACGTATGCATGTATATAATTACCTTCTCTTTTGAGACACCTTGGAGTAGGTGGCCTAGGTACTTAGAATTAGGATTTCTGGGTCAAAGTACAAATTTGATTCATTTTCATATCCTAATTCCAAATTGCTGTCCAGAGCAGTTGGGCTGCTCCAAAGTTTCCTAAAACCTTATCAGTGTAGCTAACTTCCCATAGCCTTTAGCCCATCTGCTATTCACATTATTTATCTTCTTTTTCATTTTGCTGGGTATGAAATGGAACCTCATTGTAATCCTGATTTTCATTTCTCTTATTAGTAATTCAGAACAATTGTTTATGTGGTTAGTAGTTGATGCCTGGCACATATTAGGCTCCAAATAAATGGTTATTGACTGACTGATTGACATATCTTTTGACAAATCAGTTGGCAAATATGCCAATTTCTCATAAGACAAATAGATGAATGTTTTGGTCTTATAGTACATAGTAACTGTCTAACACTACACAAGTTACTTTACTTTTCACTGACTTGGACTAAATCAAATGTTTATTTGTATCAGAAGATATTTTTCTGAACTTTCTACTTCATTGATGTAATCAGATTCAGACAAATAAATTCATCCTCAAATGTGAACTTCTCTTCCACTAAATTATAAAATTATGAGAGCAAAGTATTTCTTAGACTTCTTTATATCTGCAGCACCAAGCATAGGCCCTAATTCCCCTAATGGAGATCTGACTATGCCACTCCTTGCTCTAAAACCTTCATCAGCTTAATTTGTTTTTGTTGAAAAACTCCAGATATGTTATTATATTAGGAACATTTTGGGGCCAATCTCCACAATTTCATGATATCAACATGTCATTCCATTCTTGATTTTTTAAAATGTGAACAATATCTATTTTTTGTGCTTTCCATAACAACAATGTCTATTTCATAATATAAAAATGAAAGTACAAATTACTTTGCAGCATGGCAGTTGATGTAAACTGGGTATGTACTTGGTGGTGTTGCAGAAACAATAGTAATTCACACCTGTTTACTTGTGTTGCTCTCTGCTACCCACAGAAAAGTAGGCTGTTGTTTTTACAGATTAGGAAACTAGTCTATAGTGCATGTAGTACCTCTTTTGACCACTAGGGGACCTTACCCTCAGGCTTTTGGTCCATTGGCTTCATAGGAGGGTGTTGGTACTCAGGATGCATGTACTGTCTTTCCCAAGTGTCAGAGTATCCCCACTGTTCACCAAAGTGTGTTGAGCCAATACCCTGTCAGATTACATCCTGCTCTCCCCTTCCGCCTTCCCCCCTACACATAACCATAACAACAATGCTGCTTGCCTCTACTGTGGCTGTGTAAGACCAACAACGCCAGCACACAGAATGGCTGCCAGCATAAGTTCTTTGATCTACTTTTCTAAGGAAAGCAATTTTAAGGGGTTAAAATCTTACTTTAATTAAAGATGCATATACCACTCACTTAGTTCAGGGGGAAAAGCCAACACCCTGAACTTCAGAACAAAAACAAACAGAAATTACAAAGAGACAATATAAATAGATCAACATTTCTGTCTAACCAAATCACAGTACATAGTTACCATAGAAGCACCAACATCTTGGTTTTCAAAGCCAGGGTTGGGGGTGAGGGGGTTGCTGCTTCAATGGCTTACCCAGAGTCTCATCAGCAACACTCTTTCAATGAGTGTATCCCCAAAGTCAAAATGCCATGATCAGAGCTTTTATACCTTTTTCAGGGCCCTGAGGGCTCAGAACCTACTTAGCAAAAAAGGTATGGGGCCTGGGGCTTCACACCTAGTTAATGAAAGAGTGTGGGCCTGCCTCTAATCAGACCTCCCTTTGTTGGCCCCACATGAGGCCTATTCAATGGGTGAAAAAGATCTTTCACTTATAGATTTATAGATTGGCCTTACCATGGGCAGGCACATAGAGAGAAACACACACACACACACACACACACACACACACATACACAGAGTCTCCCAGATGGTAGATGAGAAAAAGAATAAGAGAAAGGAAGATCATTTTGGTAAGCAATCAGATAAAACAGAGGAAATGACAGGGAGCCGCAATTTGCCTCCTGCCTGATTTCAATGGCAGCTGGGAATTTCATAACTGCCAGTACAGTTAAGTGTTAATCCAATCTGGTCTTTAATACAACATCTGGTCCCATTCTGCAGGTCCTATACTTTTCCAGGTTAATGTCTTTGCTACTACATCTTTCCCAGATCCATTCAATCCAGCCTGTTTCTGCCCCAGCTCATGTTACTGTAGCAGAAGATGCAGCTTCAATGAGTAAGCAAATACTACCTACTCCCCACCAGCAGCTCCCAGTCTCAGAATCCCCTCATTCCCTGGCTGTACAGAAGGGAGAATAGTGACTGACAAGAAATTTATTCAGGGATAAACAGAAGTAACTTGAGAATGCTCAAACTTCTATGCCTATGTATATTTCATACCATTTCTTTTACCTTGCTAAGCTAACTCCCCCTCTTTCATCACCAACAGAAAGTGTTACAGACTCCTGTAACATTAGAATCACAGAATTTTAGTTTGAGAAGGAAACTCAGATGCCAATACAGAATGCATTGAAAAAGGTATTCCTACAACATTATTCAGCCAAGTAATCATCTGGTCTTTACTTAAAGAACACCAAAGTTATGGGGAACACACTCTCTCACAAAATGGCCATTGGCACTTTGGGATAACAAATTATTGGAATTTTTTTTCCTGATATCATATACAATTTTGTCTTTTTGTAACTTCCACTCAGTGCTCTTGGTTTTGCTTTCTGAAGCAGAGCAGAACTCTAACTCCTCTTCCACATGTCTTCCTTTCAAATGCTTGAAAAAAATTACAGTGACTTTCACCAAACCCTATGTCTTCCCTAGGCTAAACATACCATTATTTCTGCTGTTACCCATATGACATGGATTCACATCATTACACCATCCTGGTTGCCTTTCTTTAATGCTTTCCAACTATTTAATATAATCTCTTTGTTACCATTAACATATATTTGTCTCTGCTTGCAATTACTGTATTCAGATACCATACAGTCAGCTTTGAACTCATCATCACTAGGCTGATCCCAAGATATACTCATTCAGGATGGATCAAAGAGGAAATTTTTTATTATAGTCCTGGTTGTAGTAAATGAACTCTAAGTTCTGAATCTATGGTCCAAATTTCAAAGTCATTTTTACAGCAGTAGGATGCCACAAAGATCATGTAATTATTTTCATAAGAAATGGAACATTTGAGAAGTCATAAGTAAAGCAAAAGCCTCATAAAACCTAAAACCTTGTTCTTTAAAAGAGTGCCTTCTGTTGTGTTTGTCACTTGTGTTCTTTTGGAAGAGAGTTTTGAAATTCACTGTTTATATACTTTGATATGAATTTCAGTTTACCTTTTACTTAACACTTTTGAGTAAAAGAGAGCTAATTGATTTTTAGGAAACATTATGTATGTACTTTATGGGAACCATGAACTCACTAGGGAAAGTATTCCCTCTATCAAGAGAGATCAAAGCTGATGACATCTCACCATGCACAATCTTTTATTTGTGTATTTTTCTAAAATTTCTGTAGAAACTCTGTCCAGTGCTTGAGAGGCTTTTCTCTGGTTCCTCTCAACCGTCCTCGGCTGAGATGGTAAATTGGCCTGGTTGCTGTGCTTAAAGATTCCTGGGTTCCTGTCACAGCATTGGCTGTTATAGACATGTTTTATTGTTATTGTCTTAGATTCCATAAACCTTTAATGATAAGGATTTGATGTTAGTCCTTGAGTCAATCTTGTCAATGTTTCAGATTCAATGCCAAGTTGAACGTTTTTAGGAAGCCTCATATCTTCCTCTATTCTCTGGTTTCTAGTGCCCAATCTGAACAGAGGATACCGGGTCTATTTCATGTCTTTTTTTTTAACCAAGAGTGTAGACTCGAGACAATATGACCCTCATAGGTCCTGGTCTCAAATGTTACTTTATCTTTTTTTTTTCAGTTTTCCTTTCCTTTTCTATTACATTCATAGTTCCTGGTCTCCTTCATTAAGCAATAACACACTAATAGAATTTGACTATAAAGTGAAAGAGAGATGTGAGGACACTTGAAGCATACTTAAAATTCTTCTAAGGTATTTTTTAGCTCCTGTCACATGTGGTATTGAAATCTGGCAAGAACTTAGGATAAAATGACATTTGGGACCAGGACAACTAAGGCTTCCATTGTCTTGAATCTATATTCTTGGTGAAAAAACGAAAGATAAGCATAAGAGCATGACAGCTGAGTCTTTCTCTTTGACACTCTATTGTATTTACAAAGAGAAGGTATCTCCAATGATTAAGGGATTTTTAAAATTGCAATATACATGTGCCTCCAAACTTTACCAATGGAGAGGACTACATGAAGATGTCAAACATTTTGTCTAAGTTTTAAGACTGGATCAGGAAAGAATTTTCAGGGATAACAAACAGTGTAAAAAGGGCAGAGATTTTGAAGGAGTTTTTTATTGAAATATCTCCAGTCATAAGGGTGAACAAAACCTTCCTTGCTACTCTGTGGGTGACAGAGACTAAACAACTGATGGCTGATTCACAGCTTGAGGTAGATAATGTCAGTGGCCCCCACACCCAGATTTTCCTCCCACATGATCAGGCTGCATGAATTAACATGCAGCTCCTAGGGTTTTGACTTTTAGCACAAGCAGACTATATGTACCGGGTTACAATCTCAATTAAGGTGATACAACTGAAAATACTAAAAGATTATGAACTTGACTATTCTCTGAGATCTCTTTCAAATTCATATCTATGATTCTATTTCCAAACATTTCTATAATCCTAAATATGCTGTTTCCCATTAAAAAAGTCTCCGTAAGGGATTAACTTTTTTCAATAAAGGCCTAATGTTAAGCTTTGTATCTTCCTACCATCTAGAAAAGAATTTGCCACATTCTAGGCACTTAATTTATTTGTTGTGTGGTATTGAAATTGTGTGTGTATGGAAATGAACATCTGAATCATCATATATACTCCTTCGTATGTACATATGCACAGTTACATAACTTCCATATCAATTCAGAAGCAAGGTACAGTGAAATAAGCTTTGGAGACTTGGATTTTAATCCTAGCTCTGCCACTTATTTGACCTTGAAGAAGTTAATTCATCTCCCCGAGGTTGTTTCCTCATCTGTAAAATAAAGTTGTTAGACTAGATGACCTCTAATATCTTTTCCAGCTCTAATCTATGATATATGCAATGACTTCAATTCTATTGAGGAAGTTAATTTGATAAATGTCAACTGTGTGCCCAAAACTTTGGTAGGCGCATGAAATAAAAAGAAAAAAAATGAATCATGCTGATTCTTCAGTATCTTACATTCCCCTCTGCTCTATACTATGTAAAGCATACAATTTGTATCAAAAAATAAATGAATCAGATCTGTTCGCCACCAAAGCCTATGTCTTTGAATGCTGTGTTAGGAAAAATCAAGAACTGACAAGTTCTACCAAGCTGGAAAAGGTCTGTGTAAGAATGGTCCCAGTAAACCAGCTGTGTCCGCTGTTTGAGAAATAATGTAGCCATATATGGAGAATCACATTACAAGTGGACAAGATACTAGGCAATACATGATTTTGGCCATGGAAAATCTATGTAACTTGTAAAATTACAAAATGGCACTGACTATAGCCCTCTTCTGGTTTTTGTTCGCTTGTTTGTTTGTTTGTTTTTTCAGTAATAATTGTAGAATGCCAGAAAAGTGGGGAAGATCTGGATAAATCCTGTGGAGGATTAATGGAAGTAAACTCAAAAGATGCCAAGTAACATAGATTAGGACCTGCTGCTGGAGAAAGGGCGATCTACGTTAATAGTATACGGATCCATCAAAGTAAATAGGTTAAGAGAGCAATTCAGCAAAGAATTGTAGATAACTTTATTGACTATAGACTTATAACTTTCTCCTTCCTCAATATTTCTTCTATTTTTCTACCAACAGGTCATATTTTCCATTCCAGGTAGGCCACATTGCACAGCAATTCAGTCTGTAGAATTTGCATGTGATGTGAATTAGAAATGAGCAAGCAAATTTGCCCGGAAAATTTTTAATGTAAGTGGATAATTTCGTGATATTTTCATGGAGGAGATTTGAAATTGTATCTTTGAAGTGACTTGTGGAAAAAATGTTTATTTAATGAATTTTGGGGGTAATAAATGAAGGCAATGTTTTGCTGCTATTTTTTTTCTTCACTGTAAAATTCCTAGTAGGAGGTATTAAGAGATCAAGCTGATATGTTTGTCTGTTTGTTTGTGTCTGTGTGTATGTTTTCAGTGGTACTTGAAGTCAAGATCCGATTCCTCAAAAATCATCCACATGCTATTGATATATACATAGTACTTCCCATAAATTCTGTAGGGAGCAATATTCTAACTCCTCACTCCTCCCTAATGCAAGTTTAATTAGTTTTTCCTCAAGACTTGGTTGGCTTAGAAGAAACCAGAAGAACAAAAGGTTCAGACTAGTGACATCACTTTCTCATTGCCTGAGGACTAACCATCCAGAAGGTGCTCTAGGGTATTTCTTATGTTTAGTTAGTGGATTGTTGCTGCAGCTCAGGAAAGAGAAATTTGCTCAGCTGAATCAACTCAAGAAGTACTTCATGGCTATCTTTGTTGAATGTCCTCCTTGTCTTTTAGCTAATTGTTGGAAATCTTATTGGTATCTATCTCATTTTCTTTCACTATTGAACTTCAACTACTAGTGGATCAGCATAAGTTAAGATGAGGACAGAACAAGTGAATGTCATAAAACCATGTAAAATTCTATAATTTGAATTCTGCTTGTACTAATTTGAAATCAATTACTTAAAAATGAAAAATAATTAACCTGATTTTCATTTTACAGTGCTTACAATATATGTAATTTTATTGAATGTTAGACTTCTGAGATTTGTTTTGTTTTTCCATAGCAACATAGTTACAATTATTCATTGGAAGCTAATAGATGATTTTAAAATATTCAGAATTTTATTTTTCTACAAGTTGAAACATTTGAAAATGGAACTTTAGTTAAAAAAATTCAGACTTCAGGTATACACAATCAATAAATATTTAAAACTATCCTTAGTGCTTTATTATTATTCTAGGTAATAGCTAGGAACATCAATTTAAGAATTGCTCAATAGTGAGCTAATATGAGATGACTATAATAAGGGTAAGCAAGAGAAAGCCAAACTGCAATTGTTCTGCTTGGGTTTAAAGGGTAGAATCAATGAGTGTGATATTTAGAAAGACAGATTTGCCTTCATTAGGACAAACCTAATAGAATTATACCTATTCAGTGGTAGATTGGGCTTTCTTTAAGGTAGTAAATTCTCATCAATGGAATTCCCAAGTAGAGATTAGAAGGTTACTTTTCAGGAATGGTACAGAAGGGGTTACTGTTCAGGTATGGGTAGGACTTCACGGTCTCTAAGATTCCTTCTGATTTTATGCTTTTGTAAACCATACCTTTGAATATTCAATGCACTCTATTATTGATAAAAATAAGTGAATCATTATCATTGGCTCATATTCAGGCGGTAACCGGCTTTAGTGACAGATTCCAATAATTGACTATCTACAATGTACTTCAGATAGTGGATAGTACTGTGTAGAATTAAAATATAACAATAGTGCAGGCTATATGTTCATCATGGCTATTCATGGCTATTCTAGGTGACACTTGAAATGCTGGAGCAATAATGGTAGCCCATATGTGCCTTATGTTTTCCCTTCTATTGTCATAGAGGAAGTCTCACTTACACTATCATTTACTATCCATAGAGTGTAGCATAAAAATTTTCCCACCAGGTGGCATACTAGTATAGGTCAGCAGCCCAAGTATCCCCACTATCCTTGAAACAAGGGCAAAAGATTTTCTCTAGGTGCCTGCACAAACAGTCCAGCCTCATAAAGTCATGCAGCTTCAAAGAGTTGGAGAAAGAGAAATACCCACCAATTCTAGTTTGGTGTGAATCTAAAGTATGTTGATAGCTAGCTAGCTAGATGCATATGTACATATATATATATATATATATATATATATATATATATATATATATATATATATATATATATATATATATATATACATACTCATAGATATAAATAGGTATCTACATATAATTTTATATCTATATTAGCAATTACATATAAATCTATATCTATCCTCCTACCTATGTTAGGATAGTTACAAAATAGAACAATACATAGATCTGGAGCACCCATCATCCATTTTATGAGAAATTTTTCTCCCTTTCACTTTTCTATATTGATAATTTATAGGCATTCAATGTTTTGTGAGCATATGATTTTGTTAAAAATAATAAAGTAGCATTTTAAAAATTGTCACAACTTCCCTAGGAGGTTCTTTGCCCAAGTGTTACAAAACTCTTCCCAGGCAACCTGACACTATATTGGGGTACTTAGTAAACAGTCCTTTGCCACCTGGCATTGCAGGTCATAAAAGGGATTATATGAAGTGAGTTGTATATCTGGAACTTCTCTTGAAGACAAAAATTATAAATGCTGAAGAGAAGAGGAACTTTGAGGAGTGCCAAACATTTGGGCTGGGTTTTTACCAACTGTTAAGATGTTTAGTCACTTCCTTAGGTCTCCATCCATCACGATATTGAATTTCCATATTCTATTTGTTGGTTGACTTCCCTAAGTCCCTGTATGATTCAACTGTCATGCTCCCTCTATGTTCTCTATGTCTCTGCAAAAAGGAATATGCCTTATAGCAGCTGTTCAGCAAGCTGGGGACTCTTGGCCTGATTGTCACAGCTCCTATTTTTTACTGTTAAATGGCTGCCAGGAAGTCCTGTCTGGCTATGGCCATAACACCTGCCATAAGTTGACAATTCCAACTCTCCCTAATTCACTGTGCCTCACCTAATGGCAGTCAGCTATCTTTTCTTCTCCTAACAGCATCCTAATACCTTAATTCTCCTTCATGGTACAGAGGGAAGTTCAAACCTAGTCTCAAAGATAAACTAAAGAAGAGATCTATATCCAAGTGTTCCTTGATCACTACTTCACCCAAGTGTGGATTCCCTCAAAACTTTTGAGAGCACAGTGCCTGGCATATAGCACACATTTGATTAATGTTTATTGACTATCGAATGATTGCTATCTCTGATGAGAAGGGAAAGGACAATCTTTAACAACACTTGGTCAATTTCCTCACTGTTCTCTTGTTGGAGATTTCTCAACCTTAGGAGTCCTAGAATTGTCCAGAAGAGCAATTCCTTTTACCTGATTCTATTTGACTGGAGGGCAATAAATCAACAGGTCAGGGTAGAAAATGAAAAGTCTAATTAGCATCAATTGATGGGCATTTGCTAGGTGGTCTACAATCCTACATAACAAAGGGATATATAGATTGATAGATACACATACACACATACACATACACATATATGTACATATAGGTATACATACATACACACATACATCTGTGTGTATGTGGTTTTATACAATCTTAAGGCTATGTCAAAACCTTCCATTCTCTCTCTTGCCTTTAGTCTTCTTTTCACTTCACATTCTAGGCTCTTCCAATGGTTGTTGTGTCTCTACTGTGTTGCAAAGAACACAGTAATGGCATTTTCATAGAAAGTGGAGAAATGCCATTAATTTTCATGAGAGTAAATAATAAAACATAGCACAGAATCGTATTGATCTCAAGCAATAATATGTTAGGCTGGTGGGGAAAAACTATATTATATCAAGTTTTGTTTTTTGTTTTGTTTTGTTTTTCCCTTTCTACTTCTTATGATATTCATGTGATCCTGTGGGATATGGGATAGAACAGGTGATCTCACTTCTCAACAGATAATCATTTGAAGGGTATGCAGCAGCTGATGTTCCTCCCTTTTGCACAGCTATTTTTGAAAGAGAATTGAACTGGCATGTGTGCGGATCAGGCTTGGTGCTCATTTATGACATTGCTTGTTTATGACTTGAGATGGCAGCTTACAGTCACTGTATACCTTTGTGACGGGAGGTGTTCATTTGACAGCTGACATTAGATAGGACTGAAAAACAGAGGCTGAGTGAGATGGCAAGCAGCTCTGGCTCATGTTTCATTTGCAAATTAAAGCTAATCTACAGTGCCTTGGGCACTAAATCGCTGCTTGCCAGTTGGGAAGACTTTGGCCATTCTTTTGTTGTTGTTGTTCTGCATTATCCTGTTTATTTTGGAGACCCTAGGTAATTAGACTCAGCCAAATCTACCACATAATGACAGCAGACAAGTGAAATTCCAAGACTCCAAAACTGATTTGCATGAAGATGAATATAGATGAAGGTAAAGTTATCCAAAATGGGCTTTGCTTGAGGAAATATAATTCATTGTCAAATCCGTGTGAATCAACTTACAAAAAGCAGTCAGCATCTCATTGGTCTACTATTTTCCCCAGGATTTGACTAGCTAGAAGATTACATGCTCATTCTCCCTGTGACTGAAAAGTTAATAGAAGCCTGGCATCCCAAATGAAAACTCTTTCTGCAAACTTCCAGGACATTGCTTCTTTAAAATTTTTATTTATTTATTTGTTTTTAAATTGCACTTGTGTTTCACATAACTAAATAGCTTTCTGAAGGTTCCCAGAATCCTAGAATCCCAATGTGGGAAAAGAATTCCTCCCATCTCCCTGGAGGACTCCTAACTGAATTGGCCTCAATGTAAAAGTTGACAGAGCTACAGTTTATATTGAGTACCTTTCAATTGTACCACCCTCTAGCTTTGAAGTAATTTCTAGACATAAGACACAATCTCTGTTTTAAGTAAGTTTTTCTCAAAGCTCAGAGATGGAGAAGAGTGAGAAAAAGAGCCTGATTTCCTGTGTAGGTCATGATTTCTAAATTATTTTGTGTGTGTTGTGGTTGGTTCTGACAGTCTGGTGAAACCTACATAACCACAACCCCAACTCCATTCCTTCTCAGAATGTTCTTTCTAAGTGCATTAAATACATAGGATTGCAAAGGAAACCAAAGCTTAATGAATATATATATGCATATATATATATATATATATATTTCCCATTCATTCAGGGTCCCTGAAATCTACTGACTGATCCCTTGTTAACAACTCCTGTTTTAGGTAGTCTGGCTTTTCAAAATTAGAGCCATTGCTTCATGAGTGCCAAGCTTTGCTGGTCCTTAGTGGGAAGGAAAGGGTACAGTATTCTAGTCTCATGGGCCCAGAAGCAATTCTAATTATTTTAATTGCCTTCCTAAAGCCTTTTAGTGTGTGTGTGTAATATAATTTATTTATTTAATATTTTAGTTTTCAGCATTGATTTTCACAGAAGTTTGAATTACAAATTTTCTAGCCATTTCTTCCCTCACCCCAACTCCAAGATGGCATATATTCTGATTGCCCCTTTCCCCGGTCAGCCCTCGCTTCTGTCACCCCACACTCCCCATCCCCTTTTCCCTTACTTTCTTGTAGGGCAAGGTAGATTTCTATTCCCCATTGCCTGTATATCATTTCCTAGTTGCATGCAAAAACTTTTTTTTGAACATCTGCTTTTAAAACTTTGAGTTCCAAATTCTCTCCCCTCTTCCCTCCCTACTCACTCTCCCTAAGAAGGCAAGAAATTCAACATAGACCACATGTGTATCATTATGCAAAACCCTTCCACAATACTCATTTTGCTTCTTCTATCCTATCCCCCTTTATTCAATTTTCTCCCTTGATCCTGTCCCTTTTCAAAAGTGTTTGCCATTGATTACCTCCTCCCCCTATCTGCCCTCCCTTTTTTTGTCCCCCCTTTTTTATGCCCTTCTTCATTCTTTCCTGTGGGGTAAGATACACAATTGAGTGTGTATGTTATTCCCTCCTCACGTCAAATTGATGAGAGCAAGATTTACTCATTCCCCCTCTCCTGCCCCCTCTTCCCTTCCTACAGAACTGCTTTTTCTTGCCATTTTTATGCAAGATAATTTAGCCCATTCTGTCTCTCCCTTTCTCCCTCTCTCAATATATTCCTCTTTCATCCCTTAATTTGGTTTTATTTTTTAGATATCCTTTTATATTCAACTCACCCTGACCCTTGTGTTTGTTCTTCTGTTTGAAAGTCAAATTTTCTATTCACCTCTGGTATTCTCACTGATAAACTTGAAAGTCCTTTATTTTATTGAAAATCCATATTTTGCCTTGGAGCATGATACTCAGTTTTGCTGGGTAGGTGATTCTTGGCTTTAATCCTAGATCCATTAACCTCCGGAATATCATATTCCAAGCCCTTTGGTCCCTTAATATAGAAGCTGCTAGATCTTGTATTATCCTGATTTTGTTTCCACAGTATTCAAATAGTTTCTTTCTGGCTGCTTGCAGTATGTTCTTCTTGATCTAGGTGCTCTGGAATTTGGTGACAATATGCCTAGGAGATTTCTTTTGGGGATCTATTTGAGGGGGCAATCGGGGATTCTTTCAATTTCTATTTCGCCCTGTGGCTCTAGAATATCAGGGCAGTTCTCCTTGACAATTTCTTGAAAGATGATATCTAGGCTCTTTTTTTGATCATGGCTTTCAGGTAGTCCAATAATTTTTAAATTATCTCTCCTGGATCTATTTTCCAGGTCAGTGGTTTTTCCAATGAGATATTTCACATTGTCTTCCATTTTTTCATTCATTTGGGTCTGTTTTATAATATCTTGATTTCTCATCAAATCACTAGCTTCCACTTGCTACAATCTCATTTTTAAGTTAGTATTTTCTTCAGTGGTCTTTTGGGCCTGCTTTTCCATTTGGCTAATTCTGTCTTTCAAGGCATTCTTCTCCTCATTGGCTTTTTGGAGCTCTTTTGCCATTGAGTTAGTCTATTTTTAAGGTGTTATTTTCTTCAGTATTTTTGGGTCTCCTTTAGCAAGTCATTGACTTGTTTTTCATGGTTTTCTCACATCACTCTCATTTCTTTTCCCAATTTTTCCTCTACTTCTCTAACTTGATTTTGAAATCCTTTTTGTGCTCTTCCATGGCCTGAGACCAATTCATGTTTTTCTTGGAGGCTTTTGTTGTATACTCTTTGACTTTGTTGACTTCTTCTGGCTGTATGTTTTGCTCTTCTTTGTCTCCAAAGAAAGATTCCAAAGTCTGAGTCTGGATCTGAGAATGTTTTCACTTCCTGTTCATGTTCCCAGCCAACTCCTTGACCCTTGAGTTTTTCGTAGGAATATGACTGCTTGTAGAGTAGAGAGTACTTTGTCTCAAGCTTGAGGGGCTGCACTGTTGTTTTCAGAGCTATTTCTACCCAGCAAGCTCTGCCATACTGGTGTTCCTCCTCCCCCAAGAACCACCAAACCAGACCAGACTCAAATCTAAGCAGCCTCTGCACTACCTCTCTGATCTGGAGCTTAATTCCTCCCACCAGGTGGGCCTGGGGCCTAAAGCAACTGCACCTGTAGTCTTCAGAGCTGCACCATCTCTGCTGCCCCTGGGGAGGTGGCAAACTCCTTTCACTCAGTCCCCACAGTTTTTTTCCCCAGTAACCTTATGTGTTGTCTTTGGTGTTTGTGGGTTAAGAAGTCTGGTAACTGCCACATCTCACTGATTCAGGGTTCTAGGGCCTGTTCCAGGTGGCTCCAAGTCCAGTTGGTCCAAGTGCAGCACACGTTGGGCTCTGCTCCACTCTTTTCCCAGCTCTGTACTGTCCTGGGCTGGAGCCCTGCTTCCTCTGCTATTTCATGGGTTCTGCAGTTCTAATATTTGTTCTGAGCCATTTTAATAGGTGTTTGGAGGGTCTTGAGGGAGAGCTTTAGGCAAGTCCCTGCTTTCCAGCTGCCATCTTGGCTCTGCCCCTTCCTAAAGCCTTTTAAAGAATGTTTTTTTAATAGACCACTTTCATTAAAAGCACGTTTTAATGTTTCGTTACATAGCTCAAGTTGTTCTGTATATCCTAATGTTCTGTAGATTTCAGCTCATTCATTTCTGTTATATTTGTCTTGCCAGTTTTCCAATTTTGTCTTACAGATGCTTATTTTGTGTGTTCTAACATACCTTCACTTTTGAAAAACACTTCCCTTGGCTTTTAAATGTAAAGTAGAGTTGAATTGGGAAGAGAGGGGACAAAATGTTCAAGTTAAGAAAAAAATTAGATACTGAAGGGGTCATGTGGTATGGCATGAGAAGTATCACAGTACAAATGGTCTTGATTCTCAAGTGAAAACTACAGGACCAGCTGGAAACAACACTTATGGTCTGAGGTAAATAAATGAAATGAACCCTAAATTTTAATACAAGAATTGGAGACCAGAGTTAAAGAGATCTCATGAGGCATCAAGTTCTAGCTTGTTAATGTCTTATTTTATTGTTGATCTGTCCATCATTCTGATTGGGTCCTCAATTCATGTCCTACCATTAATTGAAGAACAATTTCATGTTTCATAATTAATTTTTAGTTAAATTTTATAATTCACATGATTTTTTTAAATGTATACACACATACACACATATATACATACATATATATATACACACACACACACACATATATATATATATATATATATATATATATATATATATATAACTGAACAGACTAAAATATTCCTTAAAATAATGGGAATGCATATATGCATGTATACAGGCACACTTATCCACAGACTTTTTCATCCCGAAGACTTCACATTCTTCTCCTACTAAGACTATGATAAAAAGTAACCTTCCTAGGCTATTCATTTTACAGCTTAGTGCATTAGTTCTTCAAGTTCTAGCTTTTCTTACTTCCATTAACATTGGCAGAAATGAGGAAAAACATCTCAGCAGCATTTTACTTTCCAGCTGAGTCCTTTCACAACAGAACTACAGCAAATTAGCCAAATGGGAAATATGAAAATTATTATGATACATAAGAGAAGAGAAGCTTTGGTCACGAGGACTTTAATCTGCATTGCAGTATGTCTTAGTAGAATAATCAAGGACTAATATCCACATTTTTTTCTAGCGTTTAAACTGGTAGGTTATTAAAGTAACTATTTGATTTTGGAAAAGAAATTTGACAGACTAAAATTACTATACTTGAAGTAAGTCATTTGCAGTAGAATTAAATCTCATACTGGGGTTTGACATGGATTTTTTGCCATTATTTAAAATCATAATTGGTCATGCATTGCCAACTTTCATTTCTTTCACTTTCTCAAGTGAAATAATTTAACAGATAACTTTTTTTCATTTTTATATCAGGTCTACTTTTCAGGGTTCAGAGTCTTCAATTTTGCAAATACGACTTTGAAGTGAGTAATATTTATCACTTACCACATTTAAACACTTTTTATGAAATGATAAAATAAAATATTAAAATGAAAGGCAGTATGCTATGAGAAATTCTGCTCAGAAAGACCTAGATTCAAATCCTGGCTTTAGCACATACTAGTTATGTGGGCCAGTCACCTAATTTCTCAGCGCCCCAGGCAACTTTCTAGGATTATAAATTATGGGCTAATGACTAGATCATATGACCAATAGAGATACTCGGCACACAGGATGTTCATTACAAGGAGATAATCACAGGTCCAGACCTCATCATCTGGCAAAGAGAATAGCAAGGTGTCTTATAATACTTATACTTGCATATCAACAATGTTTTTTTCAAGCACTTTCCCAACCATTCCTCAGTTTGGCATTCAAAGTCCTTTGTATCATAGTTATCCACCTTCTTTCCAGCCTTCACATACCTTATATTCCTTCTGCCACCGTGCACTGTTCTACCCAGTGACACTGGAATGCTTATTGTTTCTGGAAGATAATACTCTATCTCCTGACCGCAGTTATTTTCAGTGGATGCTTCTATACTGGGACAGTTCTTCCTCCTCTCTTGCTCCTAGCTTACCTAGCTTCCTTCAAGTCCCAGATAAAATCCTTCCTTCTACAGGATGCCTTCTCTAATACTTTTTAATTCTAGTGCCTTCCCTCCAATGGCTGTTTGCTATTTAGCCTATGTATAGCTTGTTATTTCATACACAATTTCAACACAGATATTTCATATTGTTATGTAGTGACCTCCCTGAGGGCAGAGACTATTTTTTGTCTTTCTGTGTATCCCTAGAACTTAGTACAATGTCTGGCACATAGTAGGTGCTTAATAATTGCTTATTAACTGACCGCCCCTGATTAATTTTTTATGCCAGTTCTGTGGACTACATAGGGCTTTTGTAATTTCTGCCTTGACAGAAGTCAAACACTACCAATAAATGGTTAAATAACTGCCCACAGTCCTACAAGAACTTAGTGACAGAATTAGTATTAAATGACAGGTCTCCTGATTCCTTGTCCAATGTTCTTTCTACAACATCACAGCAAATTGGATTTATAAGAATTTGATATACTTTACGAAGTTCCCATGGACTTTTTCTTTGTACACATCATGAAAAAATGCCTTTTTTCCTGTATTTTATATAGCTATTCATACTGCAAGGATCCTTAAATTTATCTGGCCCATCCTATAGAATTTCAAGAAAAAGACGATTCTTTCAGAATGTGTAAGAAAAGCAATTTTAATCATTCATTCATTTATCCTCAGCTATGAAATTCCTAAGATCACCTATCTGAATGTAACTGCCACAGGCAAACCCTCTACAGCATCTGCTATAAGTGGCCATTGCCCTACATTTAAAAAAATCTATTGGTATGGACACACTAACCATTTTGCTTTAAGGAAAGTGTGGTTAAGAAGTTTTTCTCATATTGAGCCAAAATTTGATGCTAAGTACCTCCTGTTTCTCCTAGTTTTGTCCTCTAGGGCCAAATGCATTATTCTTTCTTGATGTCCCTTCCTTCCATCTCTTTTTCCTTCCTTCCTTCCTTCCTTCCTTCCTTCCTTCCTTCCTTCCTTCCTTCCTTCCTTCCTTCCTTCCTTCCTTTTTTTAATATATAGAATGTAGAGAGGATACAGAGGTTAAATCATTGTAGATTTTCTGTTTTATTTTTCATTGGTTACCTCTAGGCCTAAGTCTTCAGGAAATAGAAAATTGGGAGAAAGTACTTTTTTTTTTTATAAAGACAAGGAGCTTTTACTATAAATAAGAGGTTGAAGGGTGTGGGGGAAGGCAGAGACACTGGGGCTTCCATAATTTAGAACACTCTTCAGGGTCCTCCCCCATCCCTGCCAGAGGGGGATCAGTGCAAAGAGCCAAGATGGAAGGGGAGGCGAGGGGACGTCTGGCTGGCTGCCATCACATGCAGGGGAGTGAGAAGGGTAACACTGACTCTCTGGGAGGGGTACTGTACAAAAACTTACTTTTGATTGCAAAAAAGGAATATATTTGACATTAAGGGAAACTTAATATTGGGGAAGAAGAAGACCAAAAAAGCAATGCATAGTTTCTATAAGAATTGTAGCAAGATTAGTAATGACACTGTGTAATGGTTGATGTTCTAGATCTGGAATCATAAAGAGCTGAGAGCAAATCTTGCCTTAGAGAACTATATTAGCTTTTGGACCATAGGCAAGTATTTCCTACATTGACAAAATGTCATTAATAATATCACCTATATCTTGGAATTGTTATGAGGCCTAAATTTATTTGTAAACTTTAACTTCATATATAAATGCAAGCCATTTATGTTACCCATACAATTACCACATTAATCATAATCATAATCATAATAGTCTTCATTCATTTTGGCTTACAAAATGTTTTATCTTAGCTGCATCCCTCTTTACAAGCTATAAGAAAAAAAATAAAGAAAATTTAATGAAGAATAGTAAAAAAAAGTTTTTCAGTTTTTGGAGGCTTGTCATTAACCTAATCTATTATAGAAACAAAAAATCAAATTTTATATTTACAGTCATAACTTTTGAAACTTAAAATTCTATCTTTAAAGTCAGGTAAAAAAAAATTATGTGATTCTACAAAGTAGATTTCCTGTGGAAAAACAGTGCCTGGAAAATATATACCTGTATAAACATGTATATATACATATCTGTATAAGCATATATATGTGTTATTAAATCAGTATTAAAGTCCTCAAATATTTTGAAAAAATATTTTGTTAAATAAAATTATTTACTTTATCAGTGGCAGCTTTGGAATTCAAAGTTTCAATAGCTTAAGTTGATTAGGTATCTTAGAGAAGTTCATGATAAATGGGTGTGCCCTAAAGAGTGGGAACTACCAGGTTCCCCAATGATATGTGAACTAGTCCAGGTCAGAACAGAATAGGTCAGTGATCCATTGATAACTGTAAGAAGATCAGGCCTGTAAGTATGGTGAGATACAAATGTGAAGTCTTAAAATAAAATAAACATTTATTAGAAAATATATTCATGTAGATGATTTCTTTAAAATGCTACCTTCTTTTTGTGTTTTACTATGAATACTTTGCAAGTCCAGTCAAAGGGTTTATTTGACTACTTTAAATATAATCTACTTTAAAGAAGCTGAAGTCAAGTAAATCAGACATCAAAATAGTCTGACAATTATTCAAAATATGGGAGAATTGAACTTTCTAAAAGACATAAGCTTATTAGAAGCAAAGATAATAAAATAAAAATGCAGTGTTTCTTAGTTCTTTGCTCTATATCCACAGACCACACACACACACCCCATTTGTCTTTTTCTCTTCTGTATGACTCTAAATAATATCCTTAAATAAGTTGAACACAGAGGTCTCCTAAAATCCTAAGTGAGATAGTATAGATTACCAATAGAAGATGCCTAGACTATCTTGTGGTATTCCATCCCTCATGTCAGGTAAAACTACTCCCTCTGTTTTTTTTTTTCCTTTGCACATTTATTTGCTGACAACCTTGCTTCTTATTCAAAACTCCTTGTTTGTGATGTGATATAGTCTGTCCATGATCAAATGTGATACTATTTGCAAAGCATTTAGCGCAGTGGCTGTCACATCATAGGCAGGTCATAAATACTTGTTCCCACCATGACCTAGATACCCTGATTCATTGTCCTCTGGAGAATCCCTGGATTTAATTTTTCAGTGGCTTTAGTGTTTCAGTCAAAATACTGATAAGCGTCTCCAAGACAGACATATGTAGTCTTTTCATTACATGTACTTAATACCCCCCCCAAATAAAACAATTGAGTGAGAAGCTTATTACCAAAAATTTACCCACATTAGGACAGACCTGAATTATGTCAAACCGTTGGTTCATGCCCAAGATTGAATGAAATTAGAAACCTGTAGTCAATCTACTTGTTAAGTATACCAATTTTGCTTAGCTATGGCATAGAAAGTATATCATTAAATATGTAATATTGGTTTGCCTTAGTTTCCAAGCATCTGTATTTTCCATAATTGGCATGAATGTCAAGGTAGAAGCTCTGACCATTTAGTGAAGTAGCTTTTGTACTTAGACTACTAGAAAGCTTTGTTAGTGATTCAGGCGTCTGTCCACTAGGCTAATGAAGTATTGAGTAGAGTTTCAATTATGTTATAAGAGGAAAAAAAATACCCTATCTTTTATGGAGTAGGATCTTAGGAAGAATAAATCCAGCCAATATGGCAGGAGCCCTAGTAGATATTGCTCCTGTCATGCCCTTAGTGTTTTTTTTTACTTTATTGTTAAATGATTGATTGATTGAACATTTATAACATAAGAAATTATCTGCTATGTTAAAGAAATAATTATATACCAGATAAACAAAATACCAGATGAATAAAATTTTGAACGTATGAGGTCTTCAAGAACATCCATTGCATATAAAGTCATTGAATTTAAATATCACTCACATACATGAGGAATTATCCTTAGATATCTGATCATATCTCTTTTTATCAATGGTCTTTTCTGAATTTGTGTCCTATATTTTTAATAAAAGAGTTTGCAAATGAAGCATCTTTTTTTTTAAAAAAAATTATGTCATCTTAGTATTACTTGATAGAATTCTAACCCCTCTATTTCATTGAAATTAATTGCCTAATCTCACTCCACATAGAAGACCAAATAGGTCTTAAAAGGTGCAGAGTATGATTCAATGTTGGGGGGAAAAATGTTTCATGATTGAAGTCATCAGCACTTTTCCATAAAATTATATTAGAGTTATAGTATAATTTATTATCTTCTGTATATAGCTTTACTCTAGGCATAATGAATATTACTTAAAATTATAATAAGTAATACTTATGCAGTGATTTTACATTTTGCAAAACCCTTTGTATATCAAGAACAATTCACATGTTTATAGCATTTTAGGATTTGCGGTGCACATTATCTTTTTCCTTTAAATTAATTTAATTTTTAATTAACAAAAAATCCATTTTTCTATTCATCTCAACCCTCTCCCAGTTGAAAAAGAGATAGACAAATCTGTTATATCAAGACATAGTCAAATAAAATAAATTAATACTGTCCAAAAATACATGTCTCATTCTATACCCTGAGACCATCAACTCTCTGGGAGTGGGAAGTATACTTCATGACAAGCCCTCTAGAACTATGATTGGTTATTATGTTGAGAAGAGTTCTTAAGGTTTTGTAAGTTCTTTGCCTTCAGTTCTTTTTCTTGCATTATGTTTATATATATATATATATATGTATATATATACATATATATACATATATATGCATATATGGAGAGAGATATACACATATACATATATATATACATATATTTTAGTCATTCCCCAATTGATATATACCCCTTTAGTTTCCAACTTTTTGATACCACAAAAAGAATTCCTATTCATATTTTTTAAACATATAAATCAGTTTCCTCTTTCTTTGACCTCATTGAGGTATAGGCCTAGTACAGATTTCACTGGCATAAAGAATACATGTATACATATTTCAATATATTTTTGTGTATATTTTCAAATAATGTGCTTAAGCACAATATACTTTACAGACATTATCTAACTTAAGCCTCATAATAACCCTCTGATACAGGTGTGACAATGATTCGCGTTGTACAAAAGCAAAAACTAATGCTTACATGGGTTTTGTGACTAACCAAAGTCACATTGGATATAGATAGCAGATTCTGGGTTGAAAGCAAAATTCAGGTTTCTTATCACTGCTAATTCTCATCACGCTTACTAAAGAGCCAAAAATGTTTGAAAAATTTAGTCTCAGCAACTTGTACTTTTAAAGTCCATAACAGTCAATCCCGACTTGAAAAGGAAGCATAGCTTCCTTTTCCCTTCACCTTCTTCCTTCCCTACCCACTGCAGTGTTGGTAGTTATTGTGGCCCAAATCATTTCATCTTCTCCTAAAAAACAGACAACCAGATGCAGGAACTTCAGACAATTCTTTCTATATACCCTTAATATAAAAGAGTGGAAAATATTTCCAAGATTGAAGGAGAGGAGAAACCTGTGTTGGAAAAATCTTCTCCTCGTAGGAGAAAAGCTATGAACTCTTGAGCACATGGATATAGATGCATCCCTATGTCAACAGCTAGTGAAGCCAATTGTGAATGAATGACACTAATATAGTAAGTGGTCAGAGTCTTATCTATCTCACTAATGGCTTAAAAAGTGAAGAACCAGGACAGAATGTTGATGTTTCCCTGCCTCTCACTGTGTCTTATGAATTTGTGTTCTCTCAACCATGTCTCATAGATTCCTAATGAACTAGTATCACTTAAACTCTTAAATCTTGGTTGCTTTCTTCTTGTAGTTTTACAATATCTGCTGTCTATAATTAAAGATAAGCTGATTCTCATTTAATTTGAATGTGAATTTGGTATAAAAGAATCGACCATGACAAAAAGGAACCCATGGACAATTACCTTTGATTTTATCATGAACCCAGTGCTTAGCATAGTAGTAGAAGCTTAATAAATGTATATTGATTAATTGATCAATTTTGCCTATATTGAAATTTCCTCTGTCTCTGTAGACTCAAAGAGTGGCTTTCCATGAGTGTACACCCAAAAGTAAAACACTAACCTTCCAGCACATATGCAGTGTTCAGGGCCTGAGGGCCCAAGGTTCACCATTTAGGGTGTGAGAAATCACTAAGACCAGATTGTGGGAAAGCATCCCATCATATGCAGATCAAGGACTCTCAGTCTTAGTGCTGAGAAGAATTCCAAGACAAAAGATGGCACTTTATCTTCCCCATTCAAACAAAGGCCAGACTCATTAAAGGCACTTAATAGCAACTAACAAACAAACAAAGAAAACCCTTGCCTGATTATCATTACATAATCCACCCCTTCCACCATCCTTGTCCTTGGCCTTAGTTAAATGGCCTTGGATCCTGCAACAAATAGAAGCATTATACATTGCAATCACATTCAGGGAACTAAATCATAACAAAACATATCATTCAGTATCATGCCCCAAAATACTTGTTCACACAACACTGTCCACCCCTAGGTCACAGTAAGTGAATCTCTTTAGTCAATACAAAGTCATTCTCAAGGGCATGTCCTTCTCCCCACACTGCACTTGCAGTCTTCCTTCTGGCACCCTTAGATACCGGCATGTTTTAATTGGCAAAGGTCCAAGGAAAACAAAAAAAAAAAAGGTCAAATAAAGTTTTCTTGGGAGTCTATTCTCCCCACTTTGCTCCAACATCCCGCTTGCAAATACTGAGGGGCAGCTGGGCAGCAAAGCCAACAAGGTGGGGTCCTGGGAGTCTATAGCACTTCCCCCTATCCACCATAGTGAGCTCCACTCTCCCCCTTGCTCCCAAACCATTCCAGGTGAAGGCAGCAAAAAAAGCGCACTCAGAGCCTTGCTACAAAGTTTCCATCTTGCCCCAAGGCTGAACTTCAAGTTCCTGGATTCCTTGTAGTCCAGTTCCTGCTGGCTGCTCCTGGCTTCTGCTGGAATCTTGATGCAGGCAGCTCCCAGCTCTGACCTTTCCCAAATTTTCACACAAGCAGTCCTGTGCTCTGGCCGGGTCAGTATGTCAGCAGCCATCTGCTTGTAGTCTCACCTCACCAATTGCCCCTATTGAGTGTGAACAAAGGTCATTCTCTGCTCCTGTTTCAAAGATACAATACAATCTCAGGACAGTCACCTTTCTAGCACATTCTGGAGCCAGGCTAATCCACTCAAGCCCAGGCTCTGACCATCCCCACTTCCTGCAAGCTTCTGCTTGTTCTCTTCCTACAGCCTCTGCTCTGGCCTGTCTCCTCCAGAGTGCTAGTGGGGTAGGAAGGGGGACAGAGAGGTTATCTCCCAGGGCCCTTGCTCTGGGCTCCCAGGAAACCACTCTCATAATTGCCACTTGCCTGTTCCCTTTCAGGCCTCTACTGCTCCTGGGGCTCTACAGAACCATAGCCACCACAAGTATAAAGAGCTGCACAGTAACTGGGACATATCCAAACACTATCTCCATACTCCTAAAGTCCATAGTTTCCTTTCAATCTGCAGATGCTGCTGACACTACTCCATTTTGTAAAAACAACCTTGCTAGCAGCTGCTGTGGCTGTATGAGACCAACAGTAACAGCACACAGGAAGGGCTGCCAACACAGGTTCTTCGATCTGCTTTTCTAAGGAAAGCAACTTTAAGGGGTTAACAATCACAGTTTAATTAAACATACATATATCATTCACTTAGTTCAGGGGAAAAGATCAACTGCCTGAACTTTAGGGCAAATACAAATAGAAATTACAAACATCAACAGACTGACTTTGTCTGATTAAAATCACAACTCATACTTACCAGAGAAGCACCAACATCTGAGATTTTCTAAGCCGTGAGTGCTATTTGAATGGTTTGCACAGAGTTTTGTCAACCTTTCCATTAGTACACACCCAAAAGTGAACCGCTAACCTTCCAGTATATAAGCAGTGTTCAGGGCCTGAGGGCCTAAGGTTCACCATTTAGGGTGTGAGAAATCACTAAGACCAGATTGTGGGAAGGAACCTCATCACATGTAGATCAAGGACTCTCAGTCTTAGTGCTGAGAATCATTCCAAGACAAAAGATGCCACTTTATCTGCCCCATTTAAACAAAGGCCAGACCCATTAAAGGCACTTAATAGCAAAAGAAAAAAAAATCCTGCCCTGATTAGCATTACAGAGTTAAGATCTGAAACTATGTTTTCTTTATTACAAATCCAAACCACTATCTACTGTGCTATATTGTCTCTACATTTTAAAAAGTCCCTAATTTTCTTTACGGGAATAGTTTTAGATTTTGCATGACCTTCTTCCTACCTCAGTGAAAATGAATTCTATATCATGAAATTTTCTTGAATTTGTTTGCACAGCTGTTATTTCAATATTTTTTTTCTTTCTTCCCTTTAATTTTGTAAATAACTTGATTGAGTTTGAATAACTATCTGTGCATCTCCACTGCTTTGCATAATGCCTCATGTGGAGGTATTAATATAGTTTGTTGAATTTTCTTGTTGTTCAGTCATTTTGAATCATTTCTGACTTTCCATGACCCCATTTGGAGTTTTCTTGGAGGAGATACTAGAGTGGCTTGTTATTTCCTTCTGCAGTTTATTTTACAGATGAAGAAATTGAAGCAAAAAAGGTTGAGTGACCCACCCAGGGTAACACAGCTAGTAAGTCTGAGGCCAGATTTGAACTGAAGAAGGTGAGCTTCCTTCACTCCAGGCCCTACACTCTATCCACAGTATCACCTACCTCCCTAGAGTTTGTTGAATTACTATTCAACTAAAATTAGTTGATAATTATCAAGAAGAATTATACCAAATAATTTTTTTTTAGGATTTTTCTTTTAATTTATTTTTGACATGTTTGGTTTTCAGCATTGATTTTCACAGGCGTTTGAATTACAAATTTTCTCCCCATTTCCTCCCCCCCCACTACAAGATGGCGTACACTCTGGTTGCCCTGTTCCCAAGTCTGCCTTCCCCTCC
>CM053624.1:302401510-302422629 GCA_028646595.1 Phalanger gymnotis
TATGCATGGGGCCCATGTTGAATTGCTTGACTTCTTAGGGAGGGTGGATGGGCAGGGAACAGGGGAGAGAGGAAGGGAAAGGGGGATGGGAAGGGAATGGGGCGACGGAGGGGAGGGAAGACTGGGGAACAGGGCAACCAGAATGTACTCCATCTTGGAGTGGGGGGGGGAGGAAATGGGGAGAAAATTCAAACGCCTGTGAAAATCAAGGCTGAAAACCAAACATGTCAAAAATAAATTTTAAAAAAAATTCAAAAAAATAAATAAATAAATAAATATTTTTTAAAAAAATTAGATTGGAGCAAGTGGAAGCTAGTGATTTTATGAGAAATCAAGATATTGTAAAACAGGACCAAAGGAATGAAAAATGGAAGACAATGTGAAATATCTCATTGGAAAAACCACTGACCTGGAAAACAGAACCAGGAGAGTTAATCTAAAAATTATTGGACTACCTGAAAGCCATGATCAAAAAAAAGAGCCCAAACATCATCTTTCCAGAAATTATCAAGGAAAACTGCCTTGATATTCTAGAGCCAGAGGGTAAAATAAAAATTGAAAGAATCCACCAATCACCTCCTGAAAAAGATCTCTAAAAGAAGACTCATGGGAAGATTGTTGCAAATTCTAGAGCTCCCAGATCAAGGAGAAAATACTTCAAGCAGCTAAAAAGAAACAATTTGAGTATTGTGGAAGTACAATTAGGATAAAACAAGATCTAGCAGCTCCTATATTAAGCAATCAAAGGGCTTGGAATATGCTGTTCTGGAGGTCAATGGAGCTAGCATTAAAGTGTCCAAGAAGAAGACAAAATCTATGGACTTGTCTCAAAAGTAAATGGGTTTTCTTTTTATGTAGAATTTTATAAACTAATTGCTCAAAAATACAACTTTTAAAAGTAGGAGTTGCAACATAAAAACTAAAGATTTTATTTACAAGGTGCTGGTGACAGTACCTAATGGAAATTGGAGGACTTCAGGAAAGATACTGACACAATTGGAACTTCTATTAGAATTATCATTAACAGTGCTACCTGATCAACAGAATATGAACTTTTGACAATTCGAATTTCCCAGGTAGTAGTTATCAACAAAATTTGCAACTGAAATAATTCATTAATGGAAGTGGTGTGTGTGTGTGTGTGTGTGTGTGTGTGTGTGTGTGTGTGTGTCTGTCTGTCTGTCTGTCTGTCTGTGTTGGAGGGTGGAGGTAACCAACATTTTATTGGTATAGATTTACATTATTTATCAAGTTCTCAAATATGCCTTTTTGAGTTGTTCATGTAAATATTGTGTCTGCCAATATTCTAAAACTGCAGATTTTTAAAAAATCTATTGTTTTGTAAAATGTATAAATTATGTGTACTTTGCTCAGCTGCTAAGTGTTTCAAATGATCTTTTGGAAAACGTTTGGTTGCAAGAGGTTTAGCAAACAAACAACAAAGAGAAAAAAACAAGGCATAATCATTTTTCAGATTTTGTCTTTCAAGATGTCCAAGTCTCATGAACTGAAAATGAAACCTTCAAGGAAGTATTCCAATCACTTCATAGAAACATTTTAGTATACTGGACAGATAGCATATGCATTTTCGAGTTTTTTTTAATAGTGTTGATTTTACTTTTTGAGGGGTGGTAACTTTCTCTAAATGGATCATAATAAATCATATGCTGATTCTATATGCAGCTGATATGCATGGAAAATATGTTTACAACATCCTCAAATTTAAAGATTTTTAAAAATGAGATTGTTACATACCAAAGTGTTTTTCCAAGAGGGTTTTTCTAATAGAAATCTAATTCAGGGCTTATGAGTTTAAAAACAATGCAATTTTAAAATAAGTATTCATGTAGAAAATATTTTGTGAGATAGTATGTGGTACTTTTGTAAGTAAATTAAACTATTTTTATACAGTTAATCTCCATGAATTCTTTTTTTGCAATTTTTATTATTTTATTTTTCCCCAGTTCTGTTTTTTTTTATTTAATTTATTTAATATGTTTAGTTTTCAGCATTGATTTTCACAAGATTCTGAATTACAAATTTTCGCCTCATTTCTACCCTCCCACCCACTCCAAAATGGCATATATTCTGGTTGCCCCATTCCCCAGTCAGCACACCCATCTGTCACCCCACTCCCCTCTCATCCCCCTTTCCCTTCTTTTCTTGTAGGGCAAGAAAAATTTCTGTGTCCCATTGCCTGTGTATCTTATTTCCTAGTTGCATGCAAAAAACTTTTTTTTTGTTTGTTTTTGAATGTCTGTTTTTAAAACTTTGAATTCCAAATTCTCTCCCCTCTTCCCTCCCCACCCACTCTCCCTAAGAAGGCAAGCAATTCAACATAGGTCACATGAGTATCATTATGTAAAACCCTTCCACAATACTCATGTTGTGAAAGATTAACTATGTTTTGCTCCTTCCTAACCTATCCCCCTTTATTGAATTTTCTCCCTTGATCCTGTCCCTTTTCAAAAGTGTTTGTTTTTGATTACATCCTCCCCCATCTGCCCTCCCTTCTATCATCCCCCTTTTTTATCTTCTTCCTCCTTCTTTCCTGTGAGATAAGATATCCATTTGAGTGTGTATTGTATTCTTTCCACAGGTCACATCCAATGAGAGCAAGATTTAGTCATTCCTCCTCACCTGGCCCCTCCTCCCTTCCTAGAGAACCGCTTTTTCTTGACACCTTTATGTGAGATAATTTACCCCATTTTATCTCTCCCTTTCTCCCTCTTCAATATATTCCTCTCTTATCCCTTAATTTGATTTTACTTTTTTAGATATCATCCCTTCATATTCAACTCACCCTGTGACCTCTCTCTCTGTGTCTCTCTGTCTCCCTGTCTCTCTCTCTCTATATATATATATACATATATAATACATATATATGTATGCATATAAATATATATGTATACATACACATATGTGTATATATATACATATATATATATATACATACACACATACATATACATATTCCTTTCAGCAACTATGATACTGAGGTCTCATGAATCATACACGTCATCTTTCCACATAAGAATGTAAACAAAACAGTTCAACTTTAGTAAGTCCCTTATGATTTCTCTTTCTTGTTTACCTTTTCACGCTTCTCTTGATTCTTGTGTTTGAAAGGCAAATTTTCTATTCAGCTCTGATCTTTTCACTGAGAAAGCATGAAAGTCCTCTATTTTATTGAAAGATCATATTTGCCTTGGAGCATGATACTCAGTTCTGCTGGGTAGGTGATTCTTGGTTTTAATCCTAGCTCCATTGACCTCCGGAATTTCATATTCCAAGCCCTTCAGTCTCTTAGTGTGGAAGCTACTAGATCCTGTGTTATCCAGATTGTTTTTCCACAATACTCAGATTAATTTTTTTCTGGCTGCTTGCAGTATTTTCTCCTTGACCTAGGAGCTCTGGAATTTCTAAGTTCTGTTTTATGCTTATTTTATCATCTATAGTATTTAGTGAAAAAATACACATATTGTCTCATATGATCATTTCTATATTTTCATGGAGAATAAGGTTTTGTGAACTGCAAGTATCTGTATTAATGTATGATTATCTGAAGTCTGAAATAAGCTGTTACTATATCAGTACTTCTATAATCAAACTACTCATTTTTGAGCTTACCTACAAAAAGATTGTCAGCTCCTACTATGCTTTGTATCATTTTGTTTTATTTCCATAAAAATTAAAGGGCATTTGAGATAAAAAAAATAAAGACATTTTAAAAGAAAGAAAAAAAATTGAAGGAATTAGAATAGACAAAGAAGAAACTAAATTATCACTTTTTGCACATGATATGATGATTTGCTTAGAGAATCCTAGAGAATCACGTAAAAAAAAAAACTACTTGAAATAATGAACAACTTTAGCAAAGTTGCAGGATATAAAATAAGCCCACACAAACCCTCAGCATTCCTATACATTACTAACAAAGCCCAGCAGCAAGAGATAGAAAGAGAAATTCCATTTAAAATTACTATAGACACTATAAAATATTTGGGAGTCTATCTGCCCAGACAAACCCAGGGCTTATATGAACATTATCTTGAAACACTTTTCACACAAATAAAGTCAGATATAAATAAATGGAAAAATATCAGCCCCTCATAGTGGGCCTGCTAATATAATAAAAATGACAATTTTACCTCAATTAATTTATTTATTCAGTGCCATACCCATCAAACTAGCAAAAGTTTATTTTACGGAGCTGGATAAAATAATAACAAAATTCATCTGGAAGAATAAGAGGTCTAGAATATCTAGGAAATTAATGAAAAGAAATAATAGGGAAGGTGGCCTAGCCATACCAGATATTAAAGTGTATTATAAAGCAGTAGTAATCGAAACTACCTGTTAACTGGCTGAGAAACAGCATTGTGGATCAATGGAATAGGTTACGTACACAAGATACAGTAGTCAATGACTATAGCAATCTACTCTTTGATAAACCCATAGAATCCAGCTTCTGGGGTAAGAATTCACTATTTCACAAAATCTGCTGGGAAAATTGGAAAATGGCAGGGCAGAAACTGGGCATAGACCAATATCTTACTTACCATATACCAAAACAAAATCAAAATGGGTTCATGATTTAGGAATAAAGGCTGATACTATAAGCAATTTGGGAGAGCAAAGAATAGTTTACCTATCAGATTTAAGGAAAAGCAAAGTATTCATGACACAAGAGATAGAGAGAATTACAAAATGCAAAATAGATAATTTTGATTATGTTAAATTGAAATATTTTTGTATAAAAAGTCAATGCAACAAAGATTAGGAGGGAAGCAGAAAACTGGGAGAAAATGTTTACAACTATTATGTCTGATAAAAGGCCTCAGCTCTAAAATATACAGGGAGCTGAGCCAAATTTATAGGAATGCAAGTTATTCCACACTTTAGAAACAGTCAAAGGATATGAACAGGCAGTTTTCAGAGGAAGAAACAAAAGATATCTATAGGCATATGAAAAAAAATGTTTGAAATCACTACTGATTAGAGAAATGCAAATCCAAACAACTCTTAGGTACCACATCTCTCCTGTCAGATTGGCTAAAATGACAAAATAGGAAAATGATAAATGCTGGAGATGATGTTGGAAAATTAGAACACTTACATTGCTGGTGGAATTGTGAACTGATCCAGCCATTCTGGAGAGCAATTTGGAACTATGCCAAAAGGGCTATAAAAATGTTCATACTCTTTGACCCAGCAATACCACTTCTAGGGTTGTATCCCAAAGAGATCACACTAGTGAGGAAAGGACCCATATGTACAAAAATATTTATAGCAGTTCTTTTTGTAGTAGCAAAGAATTGGAAATCAAGGCGATGCCCATCATTTGGGGAATGGCTGAACAACTTGTGGTATATGAATGTAATGGAATACTATTGTGCTATAAGAAATGAGGAAGATACAGACCTCATAATAACCTGGAAAAATCTACATGATATAATGCTGAGTGAGCAGAGCAGAACTAGAGGAATATTATATACAAACATAGATATATGGATTCTGTGATGACTAACCTTGATAGACTTGGCAATTCTCAGCAATACAAGGTACAAAGACAACTCTAAATGACTCATGATTGAGAGAGCTATTTACATCCAGAGAAAGTACTATGGGGATTGAATGCAGATTGAGGCAAACTGTTTTCTCTCCTTTATTTTTTCTCTTCTTTACAATTTGACTATTGTGCAAATAAGTTCAATGGGAAGTTATGTGTAGAAGATATATAGGATTCCATGCAGTCTTGGGGAGGGAAGAAAGGGGAAGAAAATCTGGAACATGAAATCATGTGGAACTGAGTGTTGTAAACTAAAAGTAAAAAATCTGAGTAAAAAAGTCAAATCAATAAACTAGCATATCAGTAGGATAGCTATCACAGATCTTAAACCTAAAAAGTAAAATATGAGCCAACTTATCCTATTCTTTACCCTAAATCACTCTTTCATAAGGATAATGGTTTTTGATTAAATTGTCTTCACTTACTGCAAGTAATCTGTACAAAATCTAGCTTCCATTAGAAAAAATTCCTGCTCACAACATCCCATTCACTTTTTTATTTTCTAGTTCATTTCTATGGAAAGAACACAACGAAAATTTTACTGCATAGACAGTTTTATTCTTTTAAGGCTCAGTTGGCTCAAAGCTCTTTAATAAACTCTCCATTCAGTCCTATTAGCCTTCCTTTCCCCAATGAGTATCAACTGTCTTATATGAAGAAGCTTATTAAAACATTACACAGTAGTGCTCAGCATATAGCACATTTTTCCTGCTATTACCAAGTAATGGTTCCGTTGACCTACAAACTATATAATTATTCGCTCTTGATCACTCAGTGGTTAGAATGTAGGAGAACCTCATCATAAGACTTCCATTAAGGAACAACCAATTAGCATGTAATGTAAGGGGCATTCTGAACTGTGTCCTTAAAAATATAAAGTTTTGCAGCATTCCATGACTATATATACGTGACTACATAACTATAAATTGGTTCCTTTTTTTTCTACATGTCTAAAAGTATAATGACCACCTAAATTGGGAAAAATGAATGAAGAGCATATCTAATTCAAACCCACAAATATTTTATTTTATTTTATTTTATTCTTAATGTTCCTTTTTATTTAATATTTTTAGTTTTCAGCATTGATTTCCACAAGAGTTTGAATTAGTTTTCTCCCTGTTTACACTCTTCCCCTCACTCCAAGGTGACATATATTCTGATTGCCCCATTGCCCAGTCAGCCCTCCTTTCTGTTACCCCACTTCCCCCCATCCCCTTTTTCCCTTACTTTCTTGTAGGGCAAGACAGATTTCTATGCCCCATTGCCTGTGTCTTATTTCCTAGTTGCATGTAAAAGCACCTTTTTTTGAACATCTGCTTTTAAAACTTTAAGTTCCAAATTCTCTCCCCTCTTCCCTAACCACCAGCCTCCCTAAGAAGGCAAGCAATCCAACATAGGCCACATGTGTATCATTATGCAAAACCCTTCTACAATATTCATGTTGTGAAAGACTAACTATATTTTGCTCCCTCCTAACCTGTCCTCCTTTATTCAATTTTCTCCCTTGACCCTGTACATTTTTGAAAGTGTTTGCTTTGGATTACCTCCTCCCCCTATCTGTCCTCCCTTCTATCTTCCCCCCTTTTTAAATCTCCTTCCTCCTTCTTTCCTGTGGGTTAAGATATGCATTTGAGTGTGTATGTTATTCCCTCCTCAAGGTGAATCAGATGAGAGCAATAATCACTCATTCCCCCTCACTTGCCCCCTCTTCCCTTCCAACAAACTGCCTTTTCTTGCCACTTTCATGTGAGATAATTTACCCCATTCTATCTCTCCCTTTCTCCCTCTCTCAATGTTCTTCTCTCATCCTTTAATTTGATATTATTTTTTAGACATCATCCCTTCATATTCAACTCACCTTGTGCCCTCTGTCTACATAATATACTTACATACAAGTATATATATATATATATATATATATACATATATATATATATATATATATATATATATATATATATAGGCATATTCCCTTTAGCTACCCTAATACTGAGGTCTCATGAATTATACACATCATCTTTCCATGTAGGAATGTAAACAAAACAGTTCAACTTTAGTAAGCCCCTTATGATTTCTCTTTCTTGTTTACCTTTTCATGCTTCTCTTGATTCTTGTGTTTGAAAGTCAAATTTTCTATTCAGCTCTGGTCTTTTCCCTGAGAAAGCTTGAAAGTCCTCTATTTTATTGAAAATCTGTTTTTGCCTTGGAGTATGATACTCAATTTTGCTTGGTAGGCTATTCTTGGTTTTAATCCTAGCTTCATTGACCTCTGGAATATCTTATTCCAAGCCCTTCAGTTCCTTAGAGTAGAAGCTGCTATATCTTGTGTTATCCTGATTGTGTTTCCACAATACTCAAATTGTTTCTTTCTGGTTGCTTGCAGTGTTTTCTCCTTGATCTGGGAGATCTGGAATTTTGTGACAATATTCCTAGGAGTTTTATTTCGGGATCTTTTTTCAGGAAGTGATTGGTAGATTCTTTTAATTTCTTTTTTACCTTCTGACTCTAGAATATCAGGGCAGTTCTCCTTGATAATTTCTTGAAAGATGATATCTAGCCTCTGTTTTGGATCATGGCTTTTAGGTAGTCCAATAATTTTTAAATTATCTCTCCTGGATCTATTTTCTATGTCAATGGTTTTTCCAATGAGATATTTCACATTGTCTTCCATTTTTGATTCCTTTGGTTCTGTTTTATAATATCTTGTTTTCTCACAAAGTCACTAGCTTTCACTTTCCCAAATCTAATTTTTAAGGTGGTATTTTCTTCAGTGGTCTTTTGGATCTTTCAAGGCCTTCTTCTCCTCATTGTTTTTTTGGAGCTCTTTTGCCATTTGAGTTAGTCTATTTTTAAGATGTTATTTTCTTTATTATTTTTTTGGGTCTCTTTTAGCAAGTCATTGACTTGTTTTTCATGGTTTTCTCACATCATTCTTATTTCTCTTCCCAATTTTTCTCTACTTCTCTTAATTGCTTTTCTAAATCCTTTTTAGCTCTTCCATGGCCTGGGACCAATTCATGTTTTTCTTGGAGGCTTTTGATGTAGGCTCTTTGACTTTGTTGACTTCTTCTGGCTGTATGTTTTCATCTTCTTCATTGCAAAAGAAAGTATCCAAAGTCTGAGTCTGAATCTGAGTTCATTTTCAATGCCCGTTCATGTTCCCAGCCAACTACTTGATCCTTGAGCTTTATGTCTGGGTATGACTGCTTGTAGAACAGAGAGTATTTTTTCCCAAGCTTCAGGGGCTGTGCCGTTGTTTTCAGAGCTATTTCTACATAGCAAGCTCTGCCACACCAGTGCTCCTCCTCCCCTAAGAACCATTAACCAGGACTGTGACACAGATCTATGCAGGCTCTACACTCCTGCTCTGATCCTCTACTTAATTCCTCCCACCAGGTAGGCCTGGGGCTGGAAGCAACTGCAGATGTTACTCTGTAAGCAGCCTCAGAGCTGCCCCTCCTCTGCCATCCCTGGGACAGTGGCTGACCAGGAACTTCTTTCACTCAGTCCCCACAGTTTTTTTTCCCACTAACCTTTTCTGTTGTCATTGGTGTTTTTGAGTTGAAAAGTCTGGTAACTGCCACAGTTCACTGATTCAGGGCACTATGGTCTGTTCCTCCAGGCTCCTGGTCTGGTTGGTCTGGATTCAGCCCACACGGGGTTCTGCTCTGTTCCACTCCCAGCATGGTATGATAGATCTTACTCAGCAACAATTCAAGCTGTCCTGGGCTAGAGCCCTGCTTCCGTCTTCTATTTTGTGGGTTCTGCAATTTTAGAATTTGTTCAGAGCCACTTTTCTAGGTGTTTGGAGGGTCCTGGGGGAGAGCTTTAGGGAGGTCCCTGCTTTCCAGCTGCCATCTTAGTTCCCCCCCCCCCCCCTCGATATATTGTCTTTAAAAGTAATCATAAAGTTCTTAGGAGTTAGTTGCTGTACAGTCTTCCATATAAGTACATAAACAGTTTAACTTTTTTGAGTCTCTTATGATAACTTTCATGTTTAATTTTTTATCCTCTTCTTGAGGCTTTAGTTTGAACATCAAATTTTCCATTCACGGTCTGGCATTTTCATCAGGAATGTTTGACACTCCTCTATTTCATTAAATATCCTTGTTTCCCCTGAAAAATTATACTCATGTCTGCTACATTTGTGATTCTTTGTTGTAATCCCATCTTGTTTGCCTTCTAAAATGTCATTTTCCAAGCCTTCTGTTTATTTAATATGGAAGCTGCTAAATCTTATATGATCCTTACTATTACTCCATGATATTTCCATTTTTTTTTCTGGCTTCTTCAAGTATTTTGTCTTTGACCAGGAGCTCTGGAATTTGAGAAAATATTCCTGAGAGCTTTTGTTTAGGATCTATTTCAGCAGATGATCATTGGATTCTTTCAATTTATATTTAAACTTTTTGGATCTAAGATACAGGGCCAGTTTTCTTTCATAATTTCTTGAAAAAAATGTTTAGGCCCTTTTTTGATTGTGATGTTCAGGTAATCCTATAAATCCTAAAGTATATTTCCTCAAACTTTTTTCCAATTTGGTTCTATTTCCAATGAGATATATTTTCTTCCTTTTTTTCAATATTTTGCATTTTTGATTGTTTCTTGATGTTCCATGGAGTCATTAGTTTCCAATTGTCAAATTTTAATTTTTAGGGAATTACTTTCTTCCGTTAATCCCTTGGAACTGATGAAAAGAACTCCTCTCTACCAATTGTTATCTAGAACTGTTCTAAGAAATAGAGATGCCAATCAGCACCTTCTATACCCAGTGCTAACAAAAGGCTTCCAGGATTCTCTTTATGACACCCTTAACCTTTCTGGACTGAGAATTCCTAAAGATGCTGCAGGTGCCACAGATGTTGCAGTGACCTCCAGGGCCCACTGCTCATACTGCTGTTGTGTTCTGGGCTGGATTCTACCCCAGAAACACAGACCTCTGTGACTGAACTACTTAGTTGTCTTAGGGTGGAATAATACCTCGTTCTGATCCCTTATTGCTTCTGCTGCTCAAAATTTGATTTGAGGAGTTATTTTGCAGTTGTTCACAATGGAATGTTGGGGTTGCTGCCTGTACTCCATGTTCTTGGCTTCTTAAGTGACAAAGTTGTTTAAACAAAATGCTAAAAAATGAAAGCAAATTGCAAAACATTGAGGACTGAGTGGATAATGAGGAAGTAGAGGGCATATATTTACTAATCTTTCTAGAAGTTTATCAATGAAAGAGAGGAGAGAGATAGGACAGAACCTAGAGAAGTGGGCATGTTCAAGGCATTCCATACGGCAAAAAGCTTGCCAAGTGGATTGTCTGAATACAATGTGTGTGTACATATGTGTGTTCATATATATGTGTGTGTCTATGTGTGCACATACATATACATTTAAGTATATACTCACATATACACAAATACATGCATATATATACTTTATATATGACATGAATATATACATTATATATACACATGTATATACATGTGTGTATATGTGTTTGCATATATATATAAATACACATGTAGTGTGTGTGTGTGAACGAGAGAGAGAGAGAAAGAGAGAGAGAGAGAGATACCCTTAATTAAAGAAAATGACCTTCCTTTACAATTCTTTATTACTGTTTTATAACTTTTATAACTGTATGCCAAACTGGCTTTAGTCTGGCTCCTGGATGACATGTATTATCAGAGGCTCTGTGGCTTTCTGTCATGATTGAATTAGTTCCACAACAAAAAATACTGTTTTGTTGGGTCAGTCATTCATGTATGCCTGGAGTCAAAGTTGGAATTTTTCTGGTCTACCATTTTCTACATTTTTCTCATCTTTCCTTTTCCTCTCTGTTGCCCTTTCCAATGACTCCCTGTCTTAATATGTTACCCCAAAAAAATAATTTTCTAGAAGACAAGCAGGAAGTTAAAATAGTATTAGATTTCTCTCCAAATAAATATCCAATTAGGTCTTTTAATTATTTCTGTCAATAATTGCTCATTTCCTCCTCATTAATAAAATGCTAAATATCACAGACACAATGTTTCTTCAAGATATCTAATAAACATTCAAATAGCATCCTGGGGCTATTTGTACTTATGTTTCTCAGGTGTTGGCACTTCTATAGTTCATTCAATCATACCATCTTTCAGTCAGCCAATCCGAATCAAAGCTGTTTTGTTTTCCTGGGACACATGACAGAGGCAGGAATGTTTTCAGAAATGAATGTGAGTGACCTCTCGTATGCATTGGTAATAATTATTCCCAGAATTTACCTCTCTGAGCTCTATATAATTTGTGATTTTGGTGTTGCACATCTGTGTTTATGTATATGGCATATTCACAATCTCCATTCTGTTTACAAAGATCCAGCTCACTGGTATTTGCAAAGGATTTGCAAACCAAGTATCCCACCATGAGGTAGAAAACTCAGAATCTGAGGCAAAGGAATCAGAATTCAGAAGGAAGACAACGTCTTAAGTATCCTCAGTTTTTTTGAATATATATATATATATGTATATATATATACATATATATATTCTCAATTACATGTCAAGACAATTTTAGGATTCTTTTTCACAAGATTTTGAGCTTCAATTTTTTCTCTCTCACCTCTTCTGAAAATGGTAGGCAATTTGATATAGACTATACATGCAACATCGTGTAGAACATATTTCCATATTAGTCATAGTTGTGAAACAAGAAATAGATCAAAGGGAAAAAAACATGAAAAAGAATAAAGTAAGTTAAAAAAGTATGTGTTGATCTGCATTCATAGTCCATCCATTCTTTTTCTGGATGTGGATAGCATTTTTCTTCATCAGTTCTTTGTACTTGTCTTGGATCGTTGTGTTGCTGAGAACTGAGTCATTCATAGTTGATCATCACAGAACATTGCTATTACTGTGTACAGTGTTCTCCTGATTCTGCTCATTTGGCTTTGCATCAGTTCATACAAGTCTTTCAAGATTTTTTTTCTGAAATCTGCCTGTTCATCATTTCTTATTGGACAATAATATTCCATTGCATTCATATAACACAGCTTTTTTAGGGATTCCCCAATTAATGGACATTCCTACACAGAAAAACAAAAATATGAGAGTATATGTAGGAGAAGAGTATCAGCAGCAGCTACAAACAGTGCAAAGAAGTCAAGAAGGATGAGAATGAAGAAAGATCTTTGAATTTATCAATTAAAAGATTGTTGGTAAGCTTGGATTTTACCACTACAATCTTTATCAAATCTATTCCTTTCTATGTACTCATGTAACTTCTTCCTCAATTCCTTTTTACCTCTCACCTCACCTGGATTATTTCAGCAGAATCATAATCGATGATGCTGCTTCCATTCTCTTCTCTCTCCATTCCATTCTCTACATCGTGGCCAAACTGACATTCTTTAAAAATAGATATGATTAGGGAGTGTGTCTGCTCCCTATCCCCTCTCAGTATTAATGGTAGACACAACACAGTACAGAAAGATCACTTACTTTCCTAGCTTAATATGAGTCCCTCACAGTTTTTTTTCTACTTTCTTTTCTAAGAATAGGCCAGAGACCTTTGCTCCTGACCAAAGGATGCTTCAAGCCTTATCAACTTCCTCATAAGAATTATAGTTATGGAATTTCAGAGACAGTGATTGGTTGCCTCACAGGAGATTATTTTCCTGACAACATCACTTCTCAAAAGACAACATCGTCTCTAACAAGAGGATTCAATAGCTGAAAGACTAAAAGGAAGCCATGTCAGGAAATGTGTACTTTTATGTTTCCTAGACAGTGAAAGTCTGAATTGAATATACATTATCTATTCAACAGTTCCAATAAATTCTTTATCTTTTATGAAACTATTACAAATTTGATAGGCTGTTCTATATTTATCTATGTTTATTTATATGGATCTTTAAGTTAGTTATTTTCTGATTTAATATTTTTCCAGTTAACAAAAAAACTATTTTTCTCCTTTTATCCTCCAATTGAAAAAAAAATAAAGAACAAAACCTTTGATTCACTTGTTTTAAATATATTAAGTAACCACATTTCCACATTGGGCATGTTCAAAAATTTGTTTTTTTTTTCATTGTTAACCTTGAGTCCATCCTCCTCATCAGGTGGGGAATAGTTTGGTTTATCTTCAGTTGTTTATAGTCATGGTTAATGATTACATTGCTAGAGTCATTAAGGTTTTTCTTTTAGTTTTTTTTTTTCTTTTTGATGTCTTCAGTGTATGAACTGCTTTCTTGGTTCTGACCCCCTGTGTATTTGTATGAAATTTATTGTTGTTTTTTAAAATCTCATTTCCAAATTCTTATATTTCAATAGTATTACATTCATACATTATAATTCTTTTAGCCATTTCTTAATTGATGTTTCCTCTCTGTTTCTAGTTCTTTTTTTTTCAGACAAGTGGCTGTTTATTAAAATCCTTCCAGTCTCGGGCTTTTTTTTTCTTCTTTTCTATTATATTATTCTGCCTCTCTGGAAAGACATGAGAAGGGGGTGGGGCAGAGAGGCTGGGGCTCAACCCCCAGAACAGCCCAGTCCTCCGTGGCTCAGCCTCTGGGGTAAGGTCAGGGCTCAGGTTAGAAGGCTCCTCAAAATGGAGGCTGCTTTCTCCTGGCTCCCAGAGTCTGTGACTGGCATCTGTGACCAGGGGCCATCAGAAATATCAGGCCTCCAATTCAGATTCACGGACGTTTTCTTCCTTCAGGGCAGGCCAGGCACTAGAATTCCCTGGGACTGAGTGCAGCAATTGAGGGCAAATCCAGGGGAGGGGGCAAAAGAATCACTTTAAGAGGATACCTCTTACAAGGCTCCAGAGCTGAAAGGCTGATACCAGTCTCCTCCCCCCCCCCACCCCAAGACAGACAAGACAGACAGACACACACAGACACACACACGGGGCCAGTGACACAGCTGTGGGCCTGTGAGCTTGGGAAGGACCCTGGAGCTTCAACAACAGGAACTAGGGGGTAAGGCTGTGAATTTCTCTGCTGACCCTCAGGGATCATGGGAAATTTTTGGCTTCCCTGGGATTCCATGTTAGATCATCTGTCTTTCTGTGTTGTGTGTCTGTCTGTGCCTCCCTATATAGCTATCTCTACTTCTCCCAATATCTCTTTCAATGTGTGCCTCTGTGTGTGTCTGTCACTCTAGTTGTCTCTCTTACTGAAAAGAGACTCAGTATGTGTCCATATCCGTGTGTGTGTGTATGTATGTGTGTGTCTATATCTATAGGTGTATGTACCCTCAGGGGCCAGTCTGCCGTGATGGACTGAGCCAGGAAGTAAGAGGTCACTGGGTAGGTGGAGGGCTCCTCAAAAAGGTGTCCAGCAGGCTCAGAAAGGCACTATTTGCACTTGTGGATGTAGTAGCCGGTGACATAGCTGATGATGAAGATGACCCAGAACAGAACGATTCCACTTGCCACCTTCATGGCTATGTCCAGCTTCCCAGTTCATAGTCTGGTGCAGATCCGCTCACAGTCCACGCCTCCCGAAGACGACATAGTCATGCTGACCTCATCCTGGCTGTTGTTCCATCTGTTGTACTGGACGCTGCTCTCCTGGGGTTCCATCATTCCAAGGCAGGAGTGAGAGACCTTGGGATCGCAGGTCTCAAGGTCTATTGGTCTGCTGCTCTGGTAGATGAAGTCCCCCAATGGAACCTTGCATTCTTCTCGGTCTTCGGAAAGGTGTTGGGTGCAGAGGTGTTGTCCCCGACTCTCACCTGCAGCTCCCCACCTGTCTCCCAGCTCCGCCTTTGGGCCAAGATGTGTCTTGGATGAAGAGTCCGTCTGTTTCTGGCCTTTGGCAGAAGTTGCTGTGGGGAGTCTTACGAGGCCAGTAGTTCAGCTGGGTTTTTCTGCGTGGGGTGGAAGCTTGGGATTAAAGAAAGCAGAGGAGGAGGAGTGGGAGGAAGAACGGGGGAGGAGGTGGGGGCTGTCCCTCTGGCTCCTAGCTGAAGAAAATCTGTTTCTAGTTCTTTATCATTACACAATTAACTCAAATGAGCATTTTTGTATCTGTTCTTATTCCTTAGAACACTTTGAAATTTGGGTCAGTTTTAAAATTATTTTCAGTGGTAGAGGAATTGAATAGCTAACTTACATTTTTACTCATGTTGTACACAAGTAGTTTTCTAAGAGGCACTCTTCTAATTGCATTTTGGAGATTAATCAAATGTGAGTCTGATGTTTGTTTTTCATGGACCTTTGTTTTAGAGATTTCCTTGGAGTTATATTGGGCTAAAGAAATAACAAGCCAGAATGATAACAGTCTGACAACAACTAGTGCTTTTGGGTCACCACCTCAAGATGAACCTGGTTAATTTTAATTCATAGTCAGAGTCTCATATAAGGGGACTTCTTGGGTCATGAATAACAGCTATATTTTTACTTGTATCATTGGGTCTGCATACAGAACACAAGCTGGTAAAAACAAAAACCCAAAAGACTAGTTTTGCTTTGCCAACAATTGATAAATGTGTTATGCTTGATGGACCATATTACTTCTCTACTCTCCTATTACTTTTCCAATCTTAGTATTCATCTCCCTTCATTCACTCTCTATTCCAGTCAACTAGTCCTGTTTCCAATGTAAGATATTCAAACTCTATCCTCCATGGCTTTGTACATACTGTCACATATGTCTGAAATATTTATTCCCCTATCTCTGCTTCTTTGAATCCCTAGCTTCCTTCAAAATATGAACCACATCTTAAATGAAGTTTGTTTTCTTTATTAGTTCTCTCCATTCAGATACCACTTTGCATTATTTGTATATACATTGTATTAATGTGCTTGTACATTTCAATCTGTTTTCCTTCTTGAGTAGAATGTAAGCTATTTGAAAGCAAGAATTGCTTCATTTTTGTAGTTTTATCTTCAGCATCTAGTATGATGCCTTGTTAATAATTAGGTGCTTAATAAGTGTTTGCTAATTTTATGTTGAATACAATCTATTTTTAAAAACATTTATTAATATTTCATTTCTCCAGTTACATGTAAAATAATTTTTAATATTTTTTTTCAATTTTGAGTTCCATATTCTCTCCCTTTCTCCTTCATTGAAATGTCAAGCAATTTGACATACATCATAGAAAGGAATGCCCTTTAAATCAGTTAGTATTGGTTACTTCGATTTATTGTAGGATTACCTTTCCCTTCCTTAGGAAGAGCTAACTATATAATCTAGCATAAATATTCCCTTAAACCCAAATTACCTGTACATTTAGTACATACATAGCTTGATAAGATTTGATAGCAGATAAGTAAGAATAAGGAATATATACTTATAGGAATAAAATAACCATATTGTTAAGTTAGATATAGAAATCTTTAATGAGGATTATATTGTCATTTCTGACAGCTGGAGAGTGGGGGGGGTTGACTTCAAGCTTACTGACTGTAAGTTCTTCTTTTTAGTAAGTTAGTTCTTCTTTTCAGTGAGCTATATGGACCCATAACTGACACCCCTTAAGAGACCACTAAAAGGTACCTCGCCAAAATATTCACAGACTGATAGACATGACTTGTAATACAATAAAATATTAAACCTAATAGTTGTCTCACCCTGGAAATGACCCATTATACCTCTGACATACCACACTCCAAATGCTGACAATAATTACAGTTTGGGTTGGGAAAGCCCATAAGAAGTAACCTAGTCAGATGGCCTATCTTTTGCGATAAAATCACATTCAAAACATGCTTTCTAAGATTGCAAACTCCTCTTTTTAATATAAAAATAAGCTCTGTAAATCATCCATTTTTTCTCTGACTACTGAAGAGTCAGAAGACTTGATTTGTTTGCAAATTCTAGCTTTATAAATAATTAATTATACTTGGAATCTTTGTACCCCAGACTTCTTTATTTCAGATAATAAATCAATATTACACATGTGCACTCATGCAAAACATATTTCCATATTAGTCATGTTGTGAAAGAAAATATTGGGAAAAAAAAGAAAGCAAAAAAAAAAGTATACTTCAGTCTGCATTCAGACTTCATCAGTTCCTTCCCTGTAGGTGGATAGCATTTTTTATCCTAAGCCCTTCCGAATTGTCATGGATCATTCTATTGCTGAGAAGAGATACTTAATCAGAGTTGATCATCATAGGATATTGGTGTTACTATATGCAGTGTTCTCCTGGTTCTGCTCCTTTCACTTTGCATCAGTTCATGTAAGTTTTTCAAGGTTTTTGTGGGAGCATCTTGTTTGTCATTGCTTATAGTACATTAGTATTCCATCAAAATTCCAATCATATATGACAACTTGTTCAGCAGTTTCCCAATTGATGGACATCCCCTTAATTTCTAATTCTTTGGCACCGCTAAAGGAGATTCTATAAATATGTGTACCTATGTGTCCTTTTCCCTTTTTTAAAAGCCCTTTGGGGTACAGACATAGTAATGGTATTGCTGGGTCAAAAGGTATGCATGTTTTTTGCATTTCTCTAATCAATAGTTATTTAGACCATTTTTCATATGACTGTAGAAACTTTGATTTCTTCATCTGAAAATTTCCTGTTTGTGTCCTTTGACCATTTGTCAATTGGGGAATAACTCTTCTTTTTTACAAATTTAACTCTCTATATGTTTGAAAAATAAGGCCTTTGTCAGAGAAAATAGCTGCAATATTTTTAGTTATGATTATTAGCTGTGTATTTCCACCTATCTTATTCCCCCTTGTTTTTTCCTACTCCTTCTCCCCTTTCACCCTGTCCATCCTCAAAAGTGTTTTGCTACTGATTATCTCATCTCCCCAATCTACCCTCCCTTCTATTAGATCCCCCCTTCTCTTATCCATGTGGCTATAATTTAGCTATAAATGACTATAATATTCCTAGGAGTTTTCATTTTGAGATGTCTTTCAAGAAGTAATCAATAGATTTTATGGATTTCCATTTTACCCTCTTATTCTAGGATAGCAGTGTATTTTCCTCAATAATTTTTGAAAGGTGGCATTCAGCCCTCCCCCCCCCTTTTTTGGTCATGACTACCAGGTAGTCCAATAATTCTTAAATTATTTCTCTTTAATCTGTTTTCTAGGTCAGCATTTTTCATTGATATATTTCACATTTTCTTCCATTTTAAAAATTCTTTTGATTTTTCTTTCCATTTATATTTTACCCTCTGGTTCTAGAATATCAGGGCAATTTTCCTTGATAATTTCTTGAAAGATGATGTCTAGGCTTTTTTTTGACCACAGTTTTCAGGTAGTCAATAATTTCTAAATTGTCTCTCCTGGATCTATTTTCCAAGTCAGTTGTTTTTCCATTGAGATATTTCACATTGTCTTACATTTTTTTCATTCTTTTGGTTTTGTTTTATAATTTCTTGATTTCTGATAAAGTCATTAGCTTCCATTTGTTCCATTCTAATTTTTAAGGAATTATTTTCTTCAGTGGTCTTTGGTACCTCCTTTTCCATTTGGCCAGTTCTGCTTTTTAAGGCATCCTTCTCCTCATTAGCTTTTTGGACCTCTTTTGCCATTTGGGTTAGTCTCTTTTTAAAGGTGTTATTTTCTTCAGAATTTTTTGAGTCTCCTTTAGGAAGCTGTTGACTTCTTTTTCATTATTTTCTTGCATTGCTCTCATTTATCTTCCCAGTTTTTCCTCTACTTCTCTTACTTGATTTTCAAAATCCTTTTTGAGCTCTTCCATGGACTAAGACCATTTCATATTTTTCTTGAAGGCTTTGTTTGTAGAAGCTTTGATTTTGCTATCTTCCTTTGGTTGTATGCTTTGATCTTCCTTGTCACCAAGAATATGAGGAAATACCTTTTCACCAAGAAAGTAACATTCAAGAGTCTTATTTTTCCCATTTGCTCATTTTCCAGTCCAAATCACTTGACTTTTGAACTCTTTGTTAAGTGGAGGGTGTGCTGCCTCAAGCTTCAGGGGTTTTGTGCAGCTATTTTCAGAGATATTTCCAGGGACCTGTAAATTTTCAGTTCTTCTAAAGTGGTATGATCAAAGGAAAGGTGCTTACTTATGCTCTGGTTTGTGAGCAAACACAAGCCCTCTCCACATTCCACTCTCCACAACTGCCACAAGCTCTTCCACACCAGTGTTCCTCCTCATCCTGGGACAATACAAGTCACCCATTCAGTTCCCCCACCCTCTGTAGGCCAAGAGCTCCAGAAGCATCCACTGCTGCAGCAGAGGTTCTTGCCATCCTGGGCCTGGGGCTGGGGCTAGATTACCCTCCTCTCTCACCCAGATGAGAGACCTTTCCCACTGATATTCAAAGCTGTCTGTCTTTTGTGGGTTGAGAAGTCCAGAAACTGCCTCAGCTGCCAGGGATTCAGTGACCTGAGGTTTGCTCCAGCACCATCTATGCCAGCGTGGCCCATGCTGGGCTACTCTCTACTCGGGCATGGTGCAATAGACCCTTCCTGTCAAGCTTTCCAGATTCCTTGGGCTGGAAATCTGTTTCATTCTGTCATTTTGTGGCTTCTGCTGTTCTAGAATTTGTGTAGAGTCATTTTTTTGCAGGTACTTTGAGGAGTTTTCAGGGAGAGCTCAAGCAGCTCCTGCTTCTACTTCTCCCTGATTTTTCTTTGTTTCCTGATATCTCATGGAGTCATTCGCATTCAATTGCCTAATTCTAATTTTAAGGAATTATGTTCTTCAGTGAGCTTTTGTACCTATTTTCCATTTGGTCAAACCTACTTTTTAATCATTTTATTTTTGTTCAGTGATTTTTTGCAAATCTTTTTCCATTTGGCAAATTATGCTTTTTAAGGACTTTGTTTTTCCTCTTCATTGCTTTTCTGTGCCTCTCTTTCTTTTTCACTTACTCTGTTTTTTTATAAGGTGTTATTTCCTTCAGCATTTTTTAGTATATTTTATTCAGTATTTCAGTATGTTTATCAACAACTTTATCAAGCTGTTGACTGTTTTTCATTATTTCACTGAATCAGTCTTAGTTTTTGCCCCATTTTTTCCCTCAAACTCTTATTCGATTTTAAAAATCCTTTTAGATCTCTTCCAGATTTTTTTTTTGCATCATGAGACCAATTCATATTTTTCTTTTTTTAAATTCTTTTTTTAATATTTTTATTTAATATATTTAGTTTTCAGTATTGATTTTCACAAGAGTTTGAATTACAAATTTTCTCCCCATTTCTACCCTCCCCCCCCACTCCAAGATATTCTGGTTTCCCTGTTCCCCAGTCAGCCCACCCTTCTGACACCCCACTCCCCTCCCATCCCCTTCTCCCTTCCATTCTTGTAGGGCAAGATAAATTTCTAGGCCCCATTGCCTGTGTATCTTATTTTCTAGTTGCATACAAAAACTTTGTTTTTTTTTTTTGTTTTTGAACATCTGTTTTTAAAATTTGGGGTTCCAAATAATCTCCGCTCTTCCATTCCCACCCACCCTCCCTAAGAAGTCAAGCAATTCAACATGGGCCACATGTATCATTATGTATAACCCTTTCACAATACTCATGTTTCGAAAGACTAACTATATTTTGCTTCTTCCTAACCTATCCCACTTTATTGAATTTTCTCCCTTGACCCTGTCCCTTTTTGAAAGTGTTTGTTTTTGACTACCTCCAAC
>CM053624.1:302430617-302441101 GCA_028646595.1 Phalanger gymnotis
TTTTTTGTTTTAATTTCAATATATATTGTTTGATGATGTGCTTGAAAATGGTGCAAAATATATAAACACACCCCTGTAAATGAAATAAGACATTACTTCACGGTTTTACAGTGATCGTGTTAAATGCCTACTAATAGGTTTTCATTTGCTCACAATTTGGGACACCGATTCTTTATCTAAAATATTTTTTCAGATTCAAATTGCTTAAATGTGTGGATTTTTTAAAAAGTAATTTAGTGGTGCATGCTAACTGTTCCATTCCAAAAAAGGAAAAGCAACCATGTTGAATACTAATATGCTTAAATTTTTTTCCTCCCAAAGTGAGCATATTTTTAACCTTTGTTAATATTTTGAAGTTTATTTTTGTGTCTGGTCAGCTGCAAATGGCACAGGTGTTCTTAACAAAAGGAAACCTGGTTTTCAAAACAGGCTATGGGAGCACAAGCTGAAGCTTTAGTGCCTTCTAGTATTTTATATGTGCTAGTCATTCTCAGTTCATACTGAACCTAGATAGCTATTCCACCCACCCCCATAGAGAAATGTGCAAGTAGTATGAAAGAACAGCTTCTTAGTTCACCTAATACAAGAAACAGGTTAGGTCTTTAAGGACAGGTTTATAGCATGAAGCAAAAATACAGTTTAGGGACCATCGGTTTTATACTCTTGTAGCTGAAAGTGAAGCATGTTCTCATTTTGCCTAAATCAAAGGAAGCCCTTTAATTCTCTACATTGGATGGCCTTAATCATTACCTTGCAATCATTTTCTCTAGTGCTGGTTATGTGATGTGCAAAAACTGTACCTGAAAGAGGTAAAGGTATGTATGGCTTTTTCTTTTTTTTCCCCCAAAGGGTTAAATTTACTTGAGTTTAAACTACAAGTCATTAGTCATTCTTGGGGTCAGCTTTTTGTAAGAAAGCACTTACATAGGAGAATGACATTTATGAAGATTTTTTCCAAAAAGCTCAACTCATGCTTTCAGAATTCCTTACATCATTGCTAGATTTTCCCAAGAAGTCATACCTTTTAATTAGCTCTTAATATTAAATCAAGTATAATTATTTTAATGCAACATAATACAATCAAATTTACTCAGTTGCCTTACCTCATGGGAAGTTACTTCTGTAAATTTAGAAAGCTGAATAGTGTGCTCCTTACCTGCTTTTCATTTGATTTTCTTTTAATGGTTAATACTATTGAAACTAAAGTTTTGTGGAGAATGGAAAGTTGCCCATATTTCAAGTAATGAATCCTGGTTTGATTATGAAGCTGCTTAATCACTCTTCATATGTTCAGAATTATAGTTTTTGCCACTGTGTACATTAAAACTTTGTAAAATGCTTTACTGTGTAAAGTATAGATGGTCATTTTTAATGCTTCAGCCACATTCAGTTGGCTGGTAAAACAGCTTATTCTCATAAAAGAGTAACTTGTGTGGATGGAAAGACCAGAGGATTGTGTATTTTGCAACAACTCTCTTATTTATGATATGTAAGTAGTATAGAGCAAACATTGTTTGTTATCCTTAATACCATTTCACTAATAAAACCAAGTGTTTTAGAGGGAAGTTTTTGTTTATGCATTTCAGAAAAGCGTTTTAGTATAATCCTGCCCTAATTCTACTTGGTTTAGTAGAGACCTTTCATTTGAAAAGTACATGCTTATAGACTGTCTATAAAACAGTCACTTAAGGCTCTGTTTTTTGGTTGAACTCTGATCTCAAGTAAATGAACCTTGTGTTAGTTAAAAAAAAAGAAAATGGTGCTTAACCTGAGCTTTGGAGAAAATCAAAATATTTTTAGAGACTGAGTATAGAGGGAAGTAACTTGCATCAAGGGAAGACAGCTTGTATAAAGGCAAGGAGATTTGGTAATACAGGATAGTATGTCATCCCACTATATCTAACAGTGTTCAGGTAAATAATAGCTATTTAATAAATACGTATTATTATATATTTTTTTAGATTTGAGAAACAAGACATCTCTTGGTAAAACACTCTGATATGATAATATAAATCCAAACTGTGCATGTTTTTAGCTGTATTGGATCACTTACCTTGGTTTTGCTATGATATTAAGACACCAGACTAGAAGGATCTAAGTGGTACTTCTATATGAATTAAAGTTTAGAGGCAAATTTGCTTTAACGGACCCATTTATATATAAGATGTCCTTTGTTACCTTGTACTTTTGGAGAATGTGAGATATCCTTTAAATTTTCATTTTTATGCATTGGTATTCTAGATTTGTCATCGCAATACACCTCTTCATTGACATGATATCTGCCAATGATGAGTTTTACAGATTTAGCTTTGTTTCCTGTTCATTCTAGCTCTTTCTGCCAATTTAAATTCTAAGCAATATTCAGGTTTTGATATTGCCCAACTTCTCTCATTCTAAATAACTTTACAGGTGATATCTTGTTAAACTTTTTAAACAGTGATTTACTCTCATCAGCACTATACTCTAAGGTTTTCACTCTTCATTTCAGCTGAATGATCTGAATTATTTCCTGAATGTTTAGAAGTAAAAAAAAAACAAAAAAACTTTAAATGGAATATGTCCTAGAGGGAAAGTGATCATTTTATAAGAAAATCTATCATTTAGTAAGTTTATTTTTTTTCCTCCCTCTCATTTACTTTTCATTCCTGCTCAGCAATAAATTTTGGTTTTCTTCAAAAAAGGCATAATTCTCTTTAAAGACAACTACTAATGGAAAAGGTATTTTTTTAAAAGCTCGTCCTACAATTTTTTAAAAAAAAATTTGAGATATAGTAGGAATACAATGAATTCATCAATCAGGAAAATGATATTTTTCCACAGAAAATAATTATCTACAAATATGTTCCAAAATTGTTTTTGTTCTGAACTATTTGAATGTGTTCATGTGGAATTAAACATGTGAGTCCTTGCCAACATATAGTAGAATATTTATTTAAGATTCCAGGGAGCCAAATAATTATGGATAATGGATATAGGTAAGGACTTACATGGAAGGAATAAAATTGTCCATCAATAGTTTGATGTTTTAATGGCATAAGAGCACCAGGAAATAGTTATTACCTCACCTAAATTTCAACCTTTTAAGCATAACAAAATGATAACAATAATATAAAGCCACAGAAGATATTAAAAGTTACTACCAACTTACTTTTTAAATTTATTTTTTTACTTTCTCAATTACATGTAAACAGAAAATTTTAACTTTTTTTTAATTTGAGTTCCAAATTCTCTTTGTTCTTCCTCCCTCTTACCCCTCCAAGAAAAGGTAAGTAATTTAATATAGGTTATATATGTGTAGTCATGCAAAACATTTCCATAACAACCATGTTGCAAATGAAAAGATAGACTAAAGAAAAAGAATAATAAAATATAAAAAGATACTTCAATATACATTCTGATTCCATCAGTTGTTTCTCTGGAGGTGGTGTGTCGATAAAGGAAAATGGGCACTTAGTTTGGGGGTGCCCTTGAGGAGTTTGGCTTTTGTTTTGAGTGAAAGTACTTTCACCTGTTCAGTGCTAAGCCCCAGGCCCAAAGCCCTATCAGGTGTGAAACCTGTGTGGGCATAGATTAATGACTTAAGAGGGGCCAACTCAGGAACCAATGGTCTCTGCTCTCTGGTCTCTGGTCGTTGAGGCGTGGCTTGAGAACGCCAGAGGCTTGGCTGCAAGGAGAGGCGAGAAACTACAGCTGAAAAAAGCCAAAAAAGAGACGACTCATGTGTGGACCTAGGAGTTGGAGCGAGGACTTGAGGCCAGTGAATATGATTTATGCCATCTTATTTTTCTGTGGCCTCCTGGTTACTCTTGTGAGGCGGGCCTACTGGGCCTGGAGGCTTGTGATCACAATATTGGAATGGGGAGGTTGGTTCATTAATTTGTTGCTGTGAGCCCTAAATAAATTTTGTGATGCCTTCTGCTTAGAGAATTCTATATACCTTGCGATTTCGAACCATTCAGATATATATATATATATATATATATATATATATATAATCTTTTTTGATACACACACACACATATATATATATAGACATATATATATATATATATATATATATATATATATATATATATATGATCCTTTTTGAGATCATAAATTAGGCCTTCCTACTACAGGTGGATAACATTTTGTAATCATAAGTCCTTTGGAATCATCTTGGATCATAGTTTTGATCACAGTAAGTACATCTTTTACAGTTGATCATCATACAATATAGCTGTTTTGTGTACTGGGTTCTGTTCATTTCACTTAGTAACAATTCATGTAAGTCTTCCCAGATTTTTTCTGAAAGTGTCTTGCTTGTCATTACTTATAGCAAAATAACATTCTATCATGATCGTAAACCACAATTTGTTAAGCCATTCTTCAATTGATGGGCATCCCCTAAATTTCCAATTATTTCCTACCACAAAAAGTGCTGCTATATATACTTTTGTACAAATGGGTCATTTTCCTTTTTCTTTGATCTCTTTGACGTACAGCCCTCATAGTGGCATTGCTAGGTTAAAGGGTATGCACAGTTTTATAGGCATTTTGGCATATTTCCAAATTACCCTCATGATGGTTGAATTAGTACAGAACTCCACCAACAGAATATTAGATTTCTTCTGAACACTTCCAGTTCACATCCTTTGACTATTTATGAATTAGAGAATTATTCCTTATAAATTTGCTTAGTTTTCTATATATTTGGGAAATAAGGAGGTCTTTATTAAAGGAATTTTCTGGGTATTTCTCCCCCACCCTCAACCAATGGCAACATTGGTTTTGTTCATGGAAAACCTTTTTACTTTGATGTCATAAAAATTATCCATTTTATATCCCATAATGCTCTATATCTCTTATTTAGTCATAAATAATTCCTTATACATAAACTTAACAGATAAAATAGTTCATGTTCCACTAATGCGCTTGTTACATCACCCTCTATTTTGAAATCATGTACTCACTTTGGCCTTGTCAAAATATTTTGGACACACCATATTTTTCTAGAGCTAAGGCCCGGCAAGTAGGCTGTCCTCTGAGCTTGGCATGACAACAATCCTTTGTGCTCTGGGTGATCTAACGTTCTGGCAAAATATATTGCTTTGACCAGCACCACGTGTACACTGAGGGATTTGTGCCCCCAAATTTCTCAGGGACCTGAAAGCTAATTTGGTGCAAACTAAAACCATCTATCACCTCCTTTGACATGCTCACAATCCACATTTTCTGCTTCCCTGCTAATCTTTGTTACATTGGCTTTCTTATACAAAAACATTTCAACTTAACACAATTAAAATTATCTATTTTGCATTTTTTAATGCTCTCTATCTCTTGTGTCATGAATTCTTTGCTTTTCCATAAATCTGATAGGTAAACTCTTCCTTGCTCTTCCAAAATGCTTATATCAGCCTTTATTCCTAAATCATGAACCCATTTTGACTTTATTTTGGTATATGGTGTACAATAATGGTCTATGCCCAGCTTCTGCCCTACAATTTTCCAATTTTCCCAGTAGTTTTTGTGAAATAGTGAATTCTTAGCCCAGAAGTTGCATTCTTTAGGTTTATCAAAGAGTAGATAGCTATAGTCATTGACCACTGAGTCTTGTGTACTTATCCTATTCCACTGATTCACTGCTCTGTTTCTTAACCAGTACCAGGTAGTTTTGATGACTGTGCTTTGTGGTACAATTTAATATCTGGTATGGCTAGGCCACCTTTCCTAGCATTTCTTTTCATTAATTCTCTAGTTATTCTAGACCTCTTGTTCTTCCAGATGAATTTTGTTATTATTTTATCCAGCTCTGTAAAATATTTTTGGTAGTTCTATTGGTATGGCACTGAATTGATAAATTAATTTAGGTAAAATTGTCATTTTTATTCCATTAGCTCGACCTAACCATGAGCAAATGATATTTTTGCACTTATTTAGATCTGACTTTATTCGCATGAAAAGTGTTTCATAATTATGTTCATATAGTCCCTGGGTTTGTCTTGGTAGATGGACTCCCAAATATTTTACAGTGTCTACAGTAACTTTGAATGGAATTTCTCTTTCTATCTCTTGCTTTGGGCTTTGTTAGTAATGTATAGGAATGCCGAGGATTAACGTGGGTTTATTTTATATCCTGCAACTTTGCTAAAGTTGTTCATTATTTCAAGTAGTTTTTTTTTTTTTATTGATTCTCTAGGATTCTCCAAGTAAGTCATCATATCATCTCCAAAAAGTGATAATTTAGTTTCTTCTTTGACTATTCTAATTCCTTCAATTTCTTTTTCTTCTCTTATTGCTATAGCTAACATTTCTAGTACCAAATTGAATAGTAGCAGTGATAACAGACATCTTTGTTTCACCCCTGATCTTACTGGGAATGAATCTAGCTTATCTTCATTACAGATAATGCTTGTTGATGGTTTTAGATACATGCTATTTATAATTTTAAAGAAGGCTCCATTTATTCTTTTCTTTCTAGTGTTTTTAATAGAAATGGGTGTTGTATTTTGTCAAAGGCTTTTTCTTCATCTATTTAGATGATCATATGATTTCGGCTAGTTTTGTTGTCAATATGATAAATTGTGCTGATAGTATTCCTAATATTGAACCAGCCTTGAATTCCTGGAATAAATCCTATTTGGTCATAGTGTATTATTCTGGTGATAAGTTGCTCCAGTCTTTTTGCTAATATTTTATTTAAAATTTTTGCATCAATATGCATTAGGGAAGTGGGTCTATAATTTTCTTTCTCTGTTTTGACTCTTCCTGGTTTGGATATTAGTACCTCATTTGTTGTCATAAAAAGAATTAGGTAGTACTCTTTCTTCTTCTATTTTACCAAATAGTCTATAAAGAATCAGAATTAATTGTTCTTTTAATGTTTTTTAATAGGAATGGGTATTGTATTCTGTCAAAGGCTTTTTCTGCTTCTATTGAGATGATCATATGGTTTCTGCTAGTTTTGTTGTTGATATGATCAATTATACCGATAGTTTTTCTAATATTGTTCCAGCCTCGCATTCCTGGAGTAAATCCTGCCTGGAGGTAGTGTATTATTCTCATGATAAGTTGCTGCAATCTTTTTGCTAATATTTTATTTAAATTTTTTGCATCAATATCACTAGTGAAATTGGTCTATAATTTTCGTCCTCTGTTTTGATTCTTCCTGGTTTAGGTATTAGTACCATATTTGTGTCATAAAAACAATTTGGTAGGACTCCTTCACCTATTTTTCCAACTAGTCTATAAAGCATAGGAATTAATTGTTCTTTAAATGTTTGATAAAATCCACATGTAAAACCATCTGGCCAGGGACATTTTTTTCCTAGGGAGTTCTTTGATGGCTTGCACAATTTCTTTTTCTGAGATGGGGTTACTTAGGAATTTTACTTCCTCTTCTGTTAACCTGAGCAATTTATATTCTTGTAGATATTCATCTGTATCACTAAGGTTGTCAGATTTATAGGTATATAATTGGACAAAATAATTCTCAATTATTGTTTTAATTTACTCTTCATTGGATGTGAGTTCACCCTTTTCATTTTTGATATTGGTAATTTGATTTTCTTCTTTCTTTTCTTTAATCAAATTGACCAAAATTTTATCAATTTTATTAGTTTTTCAATAAAACCTGCTCTTTGTTTTATTTATTAATTCAATAGTTTTCTTAATTTCAATTTTATTAATCTCTCCTTTGATTTTCAGTATTTCTAATTTGGTACTTAATTAGGGATTTTCAATTTGTTCTTTTTCTAGCTTTTTCAGTTGCATATCCAATTCATTGATCTCCTTTTTCTCTATTTTATTCATGTAACCATTTAGAGATATAAAACTAACCCTAAGAACTGCTTTTTCTGCATCCCATAAGTTTTGGTATGTTGTCTCATTATTGTCATTTCCTTGAATGAAGTTATTAATTGTTTATATGATTTGCTCTTGCCTCTCTCATTCTGTAGAACTAGATTATTTAGTTTCCAATTAATTTTTAGCTTATTTTTCCATGGTTCTTTTTTTCCAAATAATTTTTATTGCATAATGATCTCAAAAGGATGCTTTGAGTACTTCTGCCTTTCTGCACTGGATTGTGAGGTTTTTATGCCCTAGTACATGGTCAGGTTTTTTTTTGAAAACTAGATTTTATTGATAATTTTTGTTTTTATACTGTTTCCTCTTTTATTGTTCCTCTTTCCCCCTCCCACCTCCTAGAGAGTTCATCCCTTATAACAAAGATTTTTTTTTTAAATAAAGAGGAAAAAGAGAAAAAAAAGGTGAGTAAAACTAATTGATGCCTCAAACAAAATCTCCATTGCCTCTCTGTGAAGAGGAGGGTAGTATGCTTCATCATTCATCTTCTGGAATGGTGGTTGGTGACTGCACTTACAAACAGTGTTTCCAAGATGTTTGGCTTTACGATGTCGTTATTGTATATATTCTTCTCATGATTCTGTTAACTTCAGTCTGAAACTGTCCCTTTCATCATTTCTTATGGCAAAATAGTATTTTATTAGTTATAAGTCATTCATTCATTCAGCCATTTATTGCCATTCTCCAACTAATGGGTACATCCTTAGTTACCAGTTCTTTGTCAAAAGAAGTTTGGCTCCTTTTCCTCTTTCTTTGATCTCTTCGGGGCAGGGGTTCAGAGTTAAAATAGTGGTATCACTCAAAGCATATGTACAGCTTGGTGACTTTGGGGGTATTCTTCCAAGTTTCTTTCCAGAATGGCTAGACCAATTCACAGCTGTTTTCTCACAACTCCTTCACCATCTGTCATTTTCCTTTTTCGTCCTTTTTGTCAATCTCATAGGTAAGAGGTGAAATGCCTGAGTTGTTTTAATGTATACTTGTCTAATTACTAGTGATTTGGAACAATTTTTCATATAGTTGGTGAAAGTCTGGACTACTTCCTTTGAAAATTAATTTTGTCTTTTGACTATTTATAAATTGGAGAATTGATCTTATGCTTATAAATTTGAATGAGTTTTTTTAAATTTTTTTTATTTAATTTATTTAATACATTTAGTTTTCAGCATTGATTTTCACAAGAGTTTGAATTACAAATTTTCTCTCCATTTCTACCCTCCCACCCATTCTAAGATGGCGTATATTCTGGTTGCTCCAGTCAGCCCTCCCATCTGTCACTCCACTCCCCTCCCACCCCCCTTTCCCTTCTTCTCTTGCAGGGCAAGATAAATTTCTATGCCCCATTGCCTGTGTATTTTATTTCCTAGTTGCATGCAAAAACTTTTGTTGTTGTTGTTGTTTTGGAACATCTGTTTTTAAAACTTTGATTTCCAAATTCTCTCCTCTCTTCCCTCCCCACCCACCCTCCCTAAGAAGGCAAGCAATTCAACATAGGCCACATGCTTATCAACCCTTCCACAATACTCACCTTGTGAAAGATTAACTATGTTAATCCTATCCCCTTCCTAACCTATCCCCCTTTATTGACTTTTCTCCCTTGACTCTGTCCTTTTTTAAAAGTGTTTGTTTTTGATTACCTATCCCCCTATCTGCCCTATCTTCTATCATCCTCCCTTTTCTATCTTCTTCTTCTTTCTTTCCTGTGGGGTATGGTACCCAATTGAGTGTGTGTGGTATTCCCTCCTCAGGTCAAATCCAATGAGAGCAAGATTTACTCATTCCTCCTCACCTGCTCCCTCTTCCCTTCCTAGAGAACTGCTTTTTCTTGCCACCTTTATGCAAGATAATTTACCCCATTCTACCTCTCCCTTTATCCTGCTCTCATCCTCTATTATCCCTTAATTTGATTTTATTTTTTAGATATTTTATTTTAGATATTTTATTTTATTTTTTAGATATTCAACTCACCCTGTGCCCTCTGTCTATATACATATATATATATATATATATATATATATATATATATGTATAAATACATATATACACACACACCCCTATATATATATATACATAGACACACACATATGTATGTATATATATATATATATATATATATGCATACACACACATATATACATATATATGCATATTCCTTTCAGCTACTATGATACTGAGGTCTCATGAATCATACACATTATCTTTCCATTTAGGAATGTAAACAAAACAGTTCAACTTTAGTAAGTCCCTTATGATTTCTCTTTCTTGATTACCTTTTCATGCTTCTCTTGATTCTTGTGTTTGAAAGTCAAATTTTCTATTCAGCTCTGGTCTTTTCACTGATAAAGCTTGAAAGTCCTCTATTTTATTGAAAATTCTTATTTTACTTTGGAGCACGATACTCGGTTTTGCTGGGTAGATGATTCTAATATTTAATCTTAGCTCCATTCACCTCTGGAATACTGTATTCCAAGCCCTTCAGTCCCTTAATGTGGAAGCTGCTAGATCCTATGTTATCCTGATTGTTTTTTTCCACAATACTCAAATTGTTTCTTTCTGACTGCTTGCAGGATTTTCTCCTTTACCTGGAGCTCTGGAATTTGGAGACAATGTTCCTAGGAGTTTTCTTTTTGGGATCTATT
>CM053624.1:302441201-302482242 GCA_028646595.1 Phalanger gymnotis
CAGGTCAGTGGTTTTTCCAATGAGATATTTCACATTGACTTCCACTTTTTCATTCCTTTGGTTCTGTTTTATAATATCATAATTTCTCATAAAGTCACTAGCTTCCACTTGATCCAATCTAATTTTTAAGGTGGTATTTTCTTCAGTGATCTTTTGGACCTCCTTTTCCATTTAGCTAATTCTACCTTTCAAGGCATTCTTATCAATATTGGCCTTTTGGAGCTCTTTTGCCATTTGAGTTAGTCTATTTTTTAAAGTGTTGTTTTCTTCAATATTTTTTTCAGTATCTTTTTGGGTCTCCTTTAGCAAGTCATTGACTTGTTTTTCATGGTTTTCTTGCATAATTCTCATTTCTCGTCCCTATTTTTTCCTCTACTTCTCTAACTTACTTTTTGAAATCCTTTTTGAGCTCTTCCATGGCCCGAGACCAGTTCATGTTTTTCTTGGAGGCTTTTGTTGTAGGCGCTTTGACTTTGTGGACTTCTTCTGGCTGTATGTTTTGGTCTTCTTTGTCACTAAAGAAAGATTCCAAAGTCTGAGATGGAATCTGAGTGCATTTTCACTGCCTGGCCATGTTCCCAGCCAACTTACTTGACCCTTGAGTTTTTCATCAGAGTATGACTGATTGTAGAGCAAAGAGTATTTTATTCCAAGCTTGAGACTATGTGCTGTTGATTTCAGAGCTATTTCTATACAGCCAGCTCTGCCACACCAGCAGTCCTCCTTCCTCAAGAACCCCCAACCCAGACCTGACACAAATTTTCAGCCGGCTCTGCTCTCCTCTTCTGATCTGCCAATTAATTCCTCCCACCACGTGGACCTGGAGCCGGAAGTAACTGCAGCTGTAGGTCTGTAGCTGCACCTCCAATGCTAATACTGTGGCGATGGCCCAACCACAAACTCTGTCCCCCAAAGCTATTCCCATTAACCTTCTCTGTTGTCTTTGGTGTTTGTGGGTTGAGAAGTCTGGTAACTGCCACAGCTTACAGATTCAGGGCACGAGGGCCTGTTCAGCCCAGCTCCTTGTCTGTTTGGTCCTGCCACTGCCGCCCACACTGTGCTCTGCTTCCCTCTTCTCTGTGCGTGATAGACCTCATCCAGCGACCATCCAGGCTGCTCCGGGCTGGATCTCTGCTTCCCTCTGCTATTTTATGGGTTCTGCGGTTCAAGAATTTGTTCAGAGCCATTTTTTATAGTTTTTTGGAGGGACTTGGTGGTGAGCTCACACAAATCCCTGCTTTGCAGCCGCCATCTTTGCCCATGGTCAGTTTTTGAGTATGTGCCATGTGCCACTGAGAAAAAAAAAAAAAAAACTGTATTCCTTTTTATCACCATTCTGTTTTCTCCAGAGGTCTATCATATCTGCCTTTTCAAAAATTCTGTTCACCTCCTTAACTTCTTTCCTGTGTATTTTGAGGTCAGATTTATCAAGGTGAGAGGGGGAGGTTGAGGTCTCCCATTATTATACTTTTGCTGTCTATTTCTGCCTGTAACTCCCTTAACTTCTCCTCTAGTAATTTGCATGCCATACCACTTGGCGAATATATGTTAAACAATGATATTGCTTCATTGTTTCTGGTGCCTTTTAGCAAGATGTAGTGTCCTTACTTAACTTTTTTTTAATTAGATCTATCTTTACTTTTCCTTTGTCTGAGATTAGGATTGATACATCTGCTTTTTTTACTGTAGCTGAAGCACAATGTATTTTGCTCCAGCCTTTTACCTTTACCCTGTGTGTATCCCCCTGTTTCAAATGTGTTTCTTGTAAACAGCATATTATAGGATTATGGTTTTTAATCCAAGCTGGTATCTGCTTCTGTTTTATGGGAGGTTCATCCCATTCACATTCACAGTTATGATTACTCTCTGTGTCTTTTATCCATCCTATTTCCCCCATTTATGCTTTTATTTGTCCCTTTCCCCTTCCAATCCTCAACAAAATTTTGCTTTTCACCAATGCCTTCCTCAGTTTACCCCACCTCTTGATTCCCCTCCTTTATCTTGCCATTTTCCACTTGTTACTTCTTTCTTCCCTTCTGACTACCCCCCTTCCTATTTTCACCTTTTCCCCTCCTACTGCCTGTAGGATAAGTTAGATTTCTTTACTTATCAGGGTATATTATTCCCTTCTTGAACCAAATTTGATGAGAGTAAAGCTCACATACTGCTCTTCTCCCTCCCTTCTTTCTGTCTACTATGATGTGTTTTTGTGCCTCTTCATTTGATGTAGTTTACCCTTTTCTGCTACCTCCTTACCTCCTCCCCCAGAACCCTCCCTTTACATCTCTTAATTATGGTTTTTATCCTTAAATCAGTTATATAATTCAGGCATCCACAGTCTGTGTGTATCTCTTTCAATTATCATAACAATCGTACTATTCTCAAGGGTGACATATATGTATATATGTACATATAGCATACATAAGATGATATAACACTATATAAAGATGTAAATAATTTGCCCTTATTGATTAATAAAGTTTGTGGGGGTTTTCCCCATTTACCTTTTTAATGTCTCTCTTGAGTTTTGTGTCTGAAGATCAAATTTTCCATTGAGTTCTGGCCTTTTCATCAGGAAGGTCTGGAATATTTCGTTGAATATCCATCTCCTTGCCTGAAAATTTATGCTCAATTTTCCTGGGTAGTTGATCGTTGGTTGCACTCCCAGCTCCTTTGCCTTTCAGAATATCATATTCCAATTTCTCCTGTCATTTAACATAGAAGCTGAAAGATCCTGTATGATCCTGACTATAGTTCCACGATATTTGAATTGTTTCTTTTTGGCTGCTTGTGGTATTTTCTCCTTTACTTTGTAGTTCTGATATTTGGCTGCAATATTTCTTGGAGTTTTCAGTTTGGGGTCTCTTTCAGGGGTGATCAGTGGATTCTTTCAGAGACTATTTTACCCTCTTGTTTTAGCACCTCTGGTCACTTATCTTTGATAATTTCCTCAAAGATACTGTCAAGGCTCTTTTTTTCATTGTGGATTTTCTGTAGACCAATAATTTTTAGATTGTCTTTCCTGGATCTATTTTCCAAGTCAGTTGTTTTTCCTATCAGATATTTCACATTTTCTTCTATTTTTTTCATTCTTTACATTTTGTTTTATTACTTTTTGATACCTCATACTAGAGTCATTAGTTTCCACTTGCTTAAGTCTAATTTTTAATGAGTGGCTGTCTTCCTTTTGCTTATGAGTCTCCTTTTCCAGTTGGTTGATTTTACCTTTCAGTCTATGGTTTTCTCCGTTTAAATTTTGAATCTCCATATTCATTTTGCTTATCTTATATCTTAAAGACTTGATTTAATTAGTGAGGTTTTTTTTTCCATTTTTTTCTTTTACCTCCCTAATTTGGTTTTTAAAATTCTCCTTTAGCTCTTCCAGTAATGCTTTTTGGGCTTGAGAGCAGTTCACATTTCCTTTTGAGGTATCATCTGTGGGTATGTTATCAATTCTATCCTCTTCCAAATTGGTATTTTGATCATCCCTGTCTCCATAAAATGAATCAATGGTCCTCTGTTTTTTCATGTTCCTCTTCATGTTGGTTAGGTTTTTCCTGGCTATATAGTGGATTTCTGCTTTTAGATCTCAGGGATCTCTGTCCCAGGTTTCTCTTTCTGGGAATTGTGAGTCTATTTACTGGCTTTGTGTATTATACTCTTCAGTTTCCTGAGGTGTGGGGGATTGGTCTGGCTGCCTGAAGTCTCCTTTTCCCCTGGGGCTGCTCTCCAGCACTGCTGCTCTTCAGCAGTGGTCTCAGCTGTTTGTTGTCTGTGCTGGGGTCTGCTGCTTTCCTTGGGGGTTCAAGAGTACTTCTGGGCTCCTAGTGTTGACCCCTGCTGGCTCTGCCCCTCTGGGACTCAGGAACTCCCACTGCTAGGCCACTGAAGCCCCATTTCTGTCTCCTCTATTGCAGCATTTTTTCCCCAAGGAATTCTCTGGGTCAGAGTGGGGGTGGGGAGGAATTAGAGCTGTTTACCTGGCCATTATGTCTCCCAGAATTTCAAGAAGTCACATTTCAATCCTTTGGGCTGCAAGCCTCAGGAGTGGATGTATCAAGGCCAGAGGCATTGTGCTGCTGCCCCTCCTCACTTCGACAAACAACAAACTCCCTCCCTGTGTTGGGAGGCCTGGGGATCTCTGCCAGTTTCTAGGCACCCAGCTTTCTCCCAGCCTGTCTTGCTGGTTCTTTTCCACAGCTGCTTCCACTTTGGTGCTGTCTGGTGCAGCTCTGCACATGGAGCACTCTCCCAGCCTACAGGTACATCCTGTTGAACTTCTGGACTCTCGTGGCTTGGAAATTTGCCCCACTCAGACTGCTAGCAGCTTCTAACTCTCAAATCTTCTCAGATTCACTTTTCTACTGGCATCTGACAGAACTCGTGAGAGAGCTCCATTAAGATGCTGTTTTTATGTGGCCATTTTGGCTCCACCCCAATCCTTCCAAAGTTGTCTTCTTTCACACTTTTTTCATTAAATCCATTTATATAATATCCTTGACCTTTTGTCATTCCAGATGAATTTTGTTATTATTATTTTTCATAGCTCTATAAAACTATTTTGTGGTAAATTGATTGGTTTTGTTTTGTACTGAATTAGTAAATTAATTTAAATAAAACTGACTTTTGGTAAATGGGCTTGGCCTACCCATGAGAAAATTAATATTTCTCCACTTGTTTCAATCTGACTTTATTTATGTGAAAAGTGTTTTATAATTTTGTTCATGTAATTTCTGCCTTTGTCCTGGCAGGTAGATTTCCAAGTATTTTATATTGTCTGCAATTACTTCAAATGGAATTTTTCTTTCTATCTCTTTCTGTTGGATTTTTTTTGATAATATAGAGAAATGCTGATGATTTCTACGTGTTATTTTTATATCCTGCAACTTTGGTGAACTGGCTATTTCAACTAGTTTCATAGTTTGTTCTCTAGGATTCTATAAATATATCATATCATTCACAAAGAATCATAGTTTTGTTTCCTCATTGTCTATTCTAATTCCTTCAGTTCTTTTTTTTTTTCTGACAGCTATCATTTCTTGTATAATATTGAATAATTGAGCCTTCTATCTTATCTGCATTACAGATAATGCTTGCCAATGGTTTAGATAGATACTACTTAATATTTTAAGGAAAGCTCCATTTATTCCTTTGCTTGCTGGTGTTTTTTAGCTGCAATTTCTGTTATATTTTTTCAAATAATTTTTTTCTGCATCTATTGAGAAACTCAAAGGCTTTCTATTGGTTTTGTTATTTATATGGTTAATTATGCCAATAGTTTTCCTAATATCACACCAGTCTTGCATCAATGACATGAATTGTACCTGGTCAAAGTATAGTCTTTGGGATACATTGATGTAATCTCAATCCTAGAATTTTATTTAAAAAATATACCATCAATATTCATTTGGGAAATTGGTCTGTAATGCTCTTTCCCTCTTTTGGCTCTTCCTAGTTTGGTTATCAGTACCATAGTTGCGCTATAAAAGAAATTGGCAGGACTCCTTTTTGCCTATTTTTCCAAGTAATTTATCTAATGTCAAGATTAATTATTTTTTAAATGTTTGGTATAATTCAGTTGTTATTCATGTGGTCCTGTGGATTTTTCATCACAGACATGCTTGTAGGCTTATTCAATTTCTTTTTCTAACATAAGATTATTTAAGTATTTTTTTTCTTCTGTTAATCAGGATTCTTTTATTTTTTGTAAATATTCAGTCATTTTACTTAGATTGTCAGGATTATTGCCATGTTATTGGGCACTATAACTCCTAAAAATTACTTTACTTTAATCTTCATTGGTGGTGGTTACCCTTTTCATTTTTATACTCTTAATTTGGTTTTCTTCTTTCTTTTTTTTAAATCAAACTAACCAGTCATTTATCTATTTTATTGGTATTTTTTCATTAAAAAGATCTTAGTTTTATTTATTAGTTAAATGGTTTTCTTATTTTTAATTTTATCAATACCTCCAATTTTGGGGATGTGTAATTGGTATTTAATTGGGGATTTTTAATTTGTCCTTTTTCTAGTCTTTTTTTTTTTTGATGCATGTTCAATTCATTGATCTCATTTTTTCCTCCATTTTATTTATGTGAGCATTCAGAGGTATAAATTTTCCTTTAAGTACTGCTTTGGCTGCATCTCAAAAATTTTGATATGTTGTTTCATTGTTGTCATTCTGTTTAATGAATGTTTTCCCACTCATTTTTTAGATTAGATTATTTAGTTTCCAATGAAAGATTCCTTTAATATTTCTACTTTTCACATTTATCAGTAAGGTTTTATGTCCTAATACATAGTCAATTTTTGTTATGTATGCCATGTACTTCTGAGAAAATGTGTACTCCTTTCTATTACTGTTTGAATCCAAGAGGGCCTTGAATGAAGAGCCTGCAAAGCATCCCCTGAAGTCTCCTTCTTACTAGTTATTTGATCCATTTATCATTCATGTGTTGAGAATTCCAGAGCTGCTGCCTTGATAGTACAACTGCTCCCAAGTTGTGGCCTGCACTGCCAGCGCCATGCTTCTAGGGATGACTACCACCCCAGTGAGATAGACCTTTCCTACCAATGAGACATAACTTTCTTACCAATTCCCTAAGTAATCTTGGGCTGGAAAATTGTTTTGTCTGCTGTTTTGTTGGTTCTGCTGCTCCAGAATTCAATTTCAGGCATTATTTTAGAGTTGTTAGGAGGGATATTTGGGAGAGCTTGGGCCAACTTAGATAATTTACATATTCAGTGCCATAGCAATCAAATTATAGGGAAAAACTGATAGGAATAAGAAAAAATACAACAAAAATAACAACAAAGTAACAAAACATCAAGACTATCTGGAGAATTGATGAAAAAATGTGAAGGAAAATGACTTAGCCATACCATATTTCAAAGCAGTAAGCATCAAAATAATCTGTTACTGCTTAAGAAATAGAGTGGTAGATCGGTGGAATATACTAGGTACATACTACACAGTAGCAAATGACCATAAAAAGTTAGTGTTTGATAAACAAAAATATCCAAGATTTTAGGACATTAATTTACTATTTGACAAAAATTGCTAATAAACTGGGAAGTAGTATGGCAGGCATTTGGTATAGAGCAACATCTCACACTGTATATGACAAGATAAGGTCAAAATGAGTGCATGAGTAAGACATAAAGGGTAATTTCATAAGAAAATTAGTGGAACATGGAATATTTTACCTTGACAGTAAAATCTGATAATCTATGGATAAGGGAAGTATTACTGACCAAACAAGAGATAGAGAGCATCATGAGATGTAAAATCAATAATTTTGATTATATTAAATTGAAAAGGTTTTGCACAAACAAAACCAATGAAGACAAAATTAGAAGAAAAGCAGGAAACTGAAAAAAATAGAGGTTTTTCTGATAAAGGCCTAATTTCTGAGATATATAGAGAACTGAGGCAAATTTTTAAGAATAGGAGTCATTCACCCATTGCTACGTGATCAGAGCATATAAATAGGCAGCTTTCATAAGAAGAAATCAAAGCTATTTTAGTCATATAGGAAAAATACTCTCAATCACCATTGAGTAAAGAAATACAAATTGAAATAATTCTGAAATACCACCTTACACCTATCAGATTGACCAATATGACAGAAAAGGAAAATGACAATTGAGGGAATGCGGGAAAAATAGAGACACTAATGCACTCTTCATAAAATTCTTAAGTAAGTCAACCATTCTGGAGAGAAATTTGGAATATACAACTGTGCATATCTTTTGACCCAGTAATATAGCAGTACTATGCCTGTATCCCAAAAAGATTTTTAAAAAATGAAAAATACATATATGTACAAAAATATTTGTAACAGCTCGTTTTGTGGTAGCAAAGAGTTGAAATTTCAGGGGATGAGCATCAATTAGGGAATGGCTGAACAAATTTTGGTATATGGTTTTAATGGTACATTATTGTGCTATAAGAAATGATAAGTAGGTTGATTTCAGAAAAACCTGGGAAAACTTACATGAACTGAGGCTAAGTGAAATGTGCAGAATGAGGAGAACATTGTACAGAGTAACAGCTATATTACACAATGATCAGTCGTGAAATACTTGGTTACTTTGATGAATACAATGATCCAAGACAGTCTTGAAGGACTTATAATGAAAAATGCTATCTACCGCCAGAGAAAGAACAGATGGAGTCTGAATGAAAAGTAAAGAATGATTTAAAAAATGTTTATTCTTGATTGTTTGATATTGGTCTGCCTTTTCTTTTGCAACATTGTTTTTATGGAAATGTTTACATATTTAATATATATATCAAAATAATTGTTTTCTCAAGAAGGGGAATGGAGAAAGAGGGAGGGAAAGAATTTTAAATTCAAAATTTAAAAAAAAATGAATGTTAATTTTTTTTACAAGTAAATGAGAATTTTTTAAAGTATCCTTTGTTTCACATTAAATGGTGTGTGTATAGACTCCCTGATAACCCTGACTTCTTGGTAATATGAAGAGGAAGCAAACTTGAAATTTCAACACTTACCTGTGTGACTTTGGGCAAGTCTGATATTATCCATGGTATTCAATTTCCTCATTTGCAAATTGTCCTTTAGACTCTAATGTCTTTCAGCTAAAAATCTATGATCCTAGGAAGTAAAATAAAAAGTGAAAAATATTATTTCAGGAAATAATGCAAGGTACTTGCTCAGATCTATTACAATCAGAAAGCAAAATGAAAATTAAGTATCTATCAATCACTTATTGAAAGAAATTCTAAGATAAAAATACTGAGCAATGTTATAGCCAAAATCTATAACTTCTATTAAAAATAAATGTTGTGCAGTGAAAGGAAAGAGGTGAAATACCAAGTAGACTTTCTCCCTTGTTTGTCTACCATAGACCTACATTGCTCTAAACTACAAATAATCCATCTATCTCTTTCTAAAATATTGCTCAAAGTTTTAGGGGATATCATGAATTTTTTCCTTTAAGATTCAACATAGATGTCATATACTTCATGAAGCTTTTTCTGACCCCTTTGCCACTCTCCTACCCCCATTTCAACCTTAAGTAAAATGATGTTTACCCTCAATTATCCAATGGCTACCCTTTTTATTATTTCAATGTCACTTTTTGAGATTTCAATATCTTTATTTTTGCCAATGTCAATAATATCAATGTTCTATCATTTTTCATGTTCATTTTTTTAAAAAAATCAGTACTTTAATGTAGTTAGGTCATTACTTTTTCTTAAGTTTGTCTATTTTGCATTTGTTTGAGAAAATTAAATCATTTGTTCAACAGACAATTGCTAGGGATAGAACACTGTTCTAAACACTGAAGGGTAGCACATAAATAAGAAAGAGTCTCTATCCATAGAGCTCACATTCTAATAGACTGCAAAATTCCTTGTTGGTTTTTTTTCCTATATCCATGTCAGGGATCCTTCTAAAGTAAGGCTAAAACCCAATACTTGCTTTTCTCACTCTAAGATCCCAAATTACTTTTTACCTTTTTATGTTCTAGAGTAAGGAAAGATATTTCACCTATTTATGCTCTTAAATTTTGCACTCTGGATTTTTTAAATAGATACCTAGATTTGGCACTAAAATGGGGCAATTTTGCTTTATTTATTGTTACATTCTTTAAGCAACGTGTGAGTTTTTTCTTTAGAATATCTCTCATGCTGGAATGTAATTTCTAAAAGTGTGAACAGCATCTCACTGCCTTAGGTTTTTACCATTGGATATTCTTCCAGCATTTTAATCTCCTCTATTCTTCTTGATGCCTTTAGACTCATCTCAGGACTAGTGGATGCAAATGTATTGGATGTAGAAAAAAATCTGTTGTCATTTTCAAGGTTACTGTTTTACATTCTGTCAATAGTGTATCTTTTTTCAGATCAAGGTCATATAGGATGTCTGTCTTCAAACACAGTATTTGTAATACTCCCTTTGTGTTGGTCAGAAATGAATCTCTTACATCAACACCAGGTACAAAATACAGAGCATCATAGAATCAGAGATTTGGATTTTGAATGTACCTTAGAGATCATTGAGTCCAATGGCTCTTATTGTCTGTGTGTGTGATGAACCCTTTTAACAAATTGTGGGAGTCTATGGATGCTTTCACAGAATATTTTCAAAGTCAAAAATTAAATAAATAGGATAATAGAAACCAGTTTTTGAAATACAATGATCAAAATATGTCTTCAAAAAGATTTTAGAAATGTGATCTTGTCCAAAATCTCAGGAAACTAAGATTTAGAGAAGATAAGTAACATATCCAATGTCACATAGCCATTAAGAGTCAGTATGGATTTGAATCCAGTTTCTTCTGTTATGATTCCTGTACTCTAAAATCTGTGGGCTGATTTTTCTCAGTTACTGGGACACATTTCTATTTATAAAATAGAATTCAATTTCAGTATTGTTTAATAACATAACATAGGATGGCTTAAAAGGGGAAAAATATAGACATGAAAGACATGGATTTGGAATTGCTGGACATAGGTTTGAAACCTACTTCTCTCTATTATCTCTGCAAATCATTCAGCTTCCCAGGGCCTCAGATTTTATTTCTAGCATATTTCATTTTGTAGAGATGAAAAATGGAGAATTATTTATCCCAAACAGATGGCAAGTTTGTATCATAGCAGTGGCTATGTGCTCTCAAACCATTGTGCCCAAGGATTCGAACAGATGTTCCTAAATGACATATTTTAGCCATCGCATATTTTATTAGGGGGATTTATATTCACCATATGAGACACTGTTTATCTTAAGTTTGTTGGTAACCGACCATTCTCACACTAATGTTTTCTTTCTATAACTAGTCCATGTTCCAAAATAGATCTGAATTTACATGTATCCAAGAACATATCTTGGCACTTCTCATTATTAAATCACCTCTTTGGCTTACTTGTCCTAATCCAGATTAAAAACAAACAAGAATCTGAAAACTTCTAAAGTTAACTCAGCCAGACATACTTGCTATGGAAAACTTACAGGCTAAATAGAAGCAATTTTCAATCAGGGATGCCAAAGCTATCTTTCTTTAAGTTTACAGCCACCTCTTTATTGTTGTGGAAAAAATGCCAAAGATTTTCTTACTGAAATTATTATTTTAGAGAGCCTCCAAAAATCTATGAGGGGAGGTAGAGAGAGGAGAAAGATGCTTGTGATACCAGGAATGAACATTGCTCTGTTTAAAGAAAGTAGTAATATGGTTTCAACGCTCTCCTTCATTTTTGTTGCTCTTCTTGAATACTTCAAATGGTATCTAATTTCTCATGACTCTTCCCCTTCCCAGAGATTGCTCTATTTCTCATATAGCTCATTGGAAATGGAGTTCTCCTTTTCTTCCGGGGCACACTTCCATTACTGACCTAGGCATCGTGATAAATGTAGTGATTTTCCTGTCATATATCCCTGTTCTACAAGTGTGATGTAGCCCAAGTAGATGATCTATCCAAGAGCAGCACCATGTATTATTATTACCTTCTACTTACCATAGTTTCCTGTGCCCAGAGTTCCTTAAAGATGTTTATTGTACCAAAAGGAATTGAAATAGCATGACTGAATGTTCTATTTTCTACATGTGTCTTAAACTGATTTTTCTTTAAATTGCTACTCAAAGAGGGATTGTGGTCTGCCTTAATGAAAATGGTATCCAAATTGAAGATATGCCTATCTTTGAACTGTTAAAGTAATAATATGATTCTTCTCATGCTTGAAAATTATTCCCTCTCATAACATTGAAGAAAAATTGTAATCCAGCCTCTATGTGAAGACCACCTTTGAAGGGAAGTCCACTATATACTAAAGAAGCTCAGTATACCTTTAAACAACTGAAACTGTCCTCTGAAATTTCTTTCCATATGAAATACTAGAACAAAGATATTCTTTCATCTTATCTCATGTAACATAGTTTTCAGTTCCCTTACTGCCTTGGTTGACTTCTCATATCTTCTTGAGCCAGTCAGTTAATAAGTATTTATTATGTCTAGGGAACTGTGCTAAGTGATGAGGATACAAAGAAAGGCAAATGACATTCCTTTCCCTCAAGGAGCTTACAATCTAACGAAGGAGACAACAAGAAATAGATATTTACAAACAAGCCATGTACAGAATAAACAGGAAACAATGGCTAGGCGGAAGGTACTAGAATTAAGAGGGATTGTGAAAGACTTCCTACAGACAATCTGAGTTTAGTTGGGACTTGAGGAAACAAAGGACACCAGAAGATTGAGCTGAAGATGAAGAGCATTCCAGACATATAGGATAGCCAGAGAAAAAAGTCAGAACTAAAAACTTGAGCAAAGACACAGAGAGGATCTTGCTCATGGAATAAGAAGGAGGCAACTATCACTGGATCTAAGAGTACAGGATGAGTATAAGATGACTGAAGACTGGAAAGGGGTGTGTGTGTGTGTATGTTAGACTATGAATGGCCTTGAATACCAAAATGTAAACCTTCTCTTCCAAGGCCCTAATTGTTTATCTATAGCAGTATTTTAACTACATGTGCCTTCTGAAGATAACAATGTTTTTAGTTCAATACTTCATAATTCTTGGGAATTTTTTTTGTATTCCTTTTATCAGTATTATATGTTGCCCTGTTAACTAGCAGAAATTGGTAATGGTTTCCAAGACTGATAAATTTCTAAGAGCTTTTGTGTCACATACCATAGGAAAAAAGCAAACTTGCTTGTGCCATTTCCAAGTAGCTTTCTCAATAACCCTCAAATATCACTCTTGAGCTTTTCTTCCTCTGACCACTACCACTATCTTCATGTCATCTATAGATTTATATTGTGATTCTTTAAGTGAAAGAAGGTTTTTTTTTTCTCCTAAATGGATATAGCTCTTTGGGGTAGATGCTCTTACCTATTATTTATGTCCAATGTTTGATTACGTTTCTTCATTTTGTTTCATATTTTTACAAACTCTTGACATAGGGCAGGACTTCCCTTTGCCTCTTCAGAGATCTATATCTATATCTATCTATATCTATATTTATGTCTATATCTATCTCTCTATATATAATACACATACAGCTTTAATAATTTCTTTCTATTTCATTTTCTTGTGTTATATAGGGCAAAGATGTAAAACATATGTCTTTTGGATCACATGAAGACCACAACACTTTCAGGCCAAACCAGACTAAATGGAAATTGTGAAATATTTAACAGAATAAATGAAAATACACTATAAATTAGCTAATATTAAATTTAAATATTAATATGCAGCCAAAAGGGATTCTTATATATGGTTCCTGTTTCTTTTTTGAGTTTGACACTGGTGATATAGAGAATGGAGTTTTCCTCTAGCCCTTTACCCTCTTCCTCATGAGAGAAATTAATCTGTATATTGTTGACATGGTATATGGGTGTTACTTAGCAGTGGAAAAAACACATAGTTCTCTCTCAGTAGATCAGTAAAATACTCACTTTCCATAATTGTTGGAAACAAGATCCTCATTCCTCTACTTGTTATTCTGATGGTAGTTATTGGGGCCAACTTTGAATGGCAAACTGTCTCTCCATTAAGAGGCTCCTGAACAATGTTTTATTTATTTGCATTGGTCTTCCTACCTTTTCTCTTAATGTACCTGTAGTTTGTTCAACTTCTTTTGACTGACAATAAGCTGCTTCCTGTCCAATTCCATATGTATTATCTATAAGAGGTGTCTCAAAAAGAATTCAACAACCAACCAATTCATATTTCCTCTTACCTCTTCTATTTTCCCCAACTGGTCATACATTAAAAGTGTCATTTCTTTTCTGAAAAGCAATTTTTTATTTGTTTATTGGTTTTTATTCCTGCTAGTGGTATACTTGTTCTTTGTGTAAATTTTTACAAGTTGATAATGGGACCCAGGCTTGACAAGTCTTTGAAATCATTCCATTATATCCTGGATCCACACTCTTAGAAAATAACATGCTTCATTAATGTGCAAGTCAGGTTGATATCAATTAACAGAGAGTGCAGTTACCTTCCAGTCTCCATGCTTGTCTCTTGTTCTTTTGAATTGTATTGAAAGTCTTCTTTCTTCTTGATACAATCGATTTTTTATCATTTCTTGGAGCATAATAAGAGACCTTCTCCTACAGTTTTATTTCCTTTTCCTCACTAGAGAAACAACATGGTGTAAGTGAACAGAGCAATAAATTTATAGCCAAAAGAATTGAGAGTGAATTCTGACTCTTTCATTTACTACAGGTTTATGTAACCTTAAATGAGCTACTTAAACTTTCTGAGCCTCAATGTCCTTCTACATCAAATGAGGGAAAGTATAAACCTATTATAGATCGTTAGCAAAGTCCTCTACCTCAAAATCCATTGAGGGAGCCAGTATATATTTGGTGAACATATAGCTAGTTATTAAGTTCCTTCAGTGCTCCCCTGAAATACCACTTCTTATGGCAAACTTCTCCTGATCCTCCCAATCTCCTTTTAAGGAGGAAACGATATTCTTCCTTAACTTGTTACATTTCATAAAAAAGTTTGCTAAATTGAGTTGGATTAGTAGTAATACACTCTGCATATAATTGAAAAAGTTCCTCGTCCTCCATACTTTCTGGAACTGAGATCCTAAATCTTAAATTACTGTTGGTGCTAACTGCTATGATACGCTACTTATTTTCATTTCCCATGAGCCAATGAGATTCTCTTGATGGTGATGCTGGAGTAAAGCTTTGTCTGTAGCTGGCTTTCATGTTTTTTTTTCCTCTGTCTTTCCCTTCCTTTACTTAAGACCATAAGGTCATAGGGTTTTGAAAGCTTTTTGTTTAGATGACATCTAGAACTAGTCCTTCATTAAGTGGCTATAAACCTATATATAAGTAAGGAACTATGTCCCCTGTTCCTAGGGAATACAAAGGGAGGGATGAAAGGAGGGAGAGAGAGACAGAGAGACCGAAAGACAGAGACAGGGAGAGTTTCCTTAGAAGAACTTATATTCCGTACTGTTACTTTTTCTTTGGCTAAGGAACTATTTTATTCTGATTAGCACATTTCTCTTACAGCATCTATCTCTCTGTCTATCTATCTATCTATCTATGTATCTATCTATGTATCTATCTATCTATCTATCTATCTATCTATCTATCTATCTATCTATCTATCTTTTCATTTTTTATGCCTAGTTACCCTCAGTTGTTGTAAGAAGATTTTTAAGGAGAAATATTACTTGCCAGTCACTTTTCACCTTTTCTTTCCTCCCACCATAGATCATAGTTTCAGACATTGTCTTCCTGTATCTGTTTTCCCTGTTTTTTTATCTGTATAGCATTTTATAATCATTATGTTCACAGCACCATTGAAAATAGACAGTATAGCTGTTATTGTCCCCTTTACACAGGTAAAGAAACTGAGACCAAGTATGGTCAAGTGACCAAAGTTATATACTTAGTCCATAGAAGATCTGGAAGTCCAACACAGTTCTTATTTCAAAGGAAAAATGAGTGCAAAGAAAATTCATAGATTTCCTAACCAAAGCATATGTACACACTAGGGGTTAGTCTCCATGTATGTGATGATGATTCTTCTGGAAGAAAATCTTTGCCCATTGTCAGAAGCTTTGGAGAATTTCTGTAATATATTGATGATGCATTCAGAGGTTTTAATTTGTAGATTGCTGCTATCATCACTCTGCTTCACTCTGCATATAGTAGTATAATACTATTCAAAGAGATCGCTCACTTCACTGGATAAATCTAATTGAATCCACACCCTCTTCTTGTCAAGCCCATTCTATATCCAATTTGGAATTCTGATAGTCCACACATACAGTTTTCTGTGAGGCCGTATGGGAGGTACAGGATTTCCTTTGCTGTAAATTCTGATTCCTTGTTTATCATTGCTTTGAATCTTAATAGCAGATTTTTGTGACTTCTCTTTGTCCATATCCTATGTAATTGTCAAATCTACGTATGTATCGAAGCTAAAAAAAACAAAAGAAAAAAATTCAGAAAAAAAATGGGTTAGACATGGAGAGATGAAAACCCAGTTGTGTACGTTCTTTTTACATGCCAAGTCACTGAAGCAGAAAGTACTCATATGATGATGTAAAACATAAAGTGATACAAGAACTCCTTGACAGAAAATATGGGAAACTTAGAGATGATTTTTACCTAATTACAGTCTGGTATCTGGATAATAAGGTGATTCCTGATTAACTTCTATACCCCAAGTCAGTCCATTGTTATTTTCCTTGTTGTATAACTTAATAATGCCTACCTCCTTGCATAGCAAGGAGTCTACTAATTGTACTATTTTTAACATGACATAACTTGATTGTGTAATTTTTTTTTCCAAAGTGAGGGAAATTTTCATTTTAACTACTATTCTACGTGTGAATCATGCAAATACCTCAGACTTATAAAATTAATTTACTCCGAAAAGCTCAAACAACTTTCATTTACTAACCTGGTATCTGTCTCACAACCATGGGATAACTGTGATATTTACATGAAACAGTACATAAGAAATATAACTATCTTCCTTTTGCATGGTGTGGGAGTCTTGAGACTGTAGTTCAGAACTGCTATTACATTGGTATAAGAAGCTCCCAGGGCAGAAACTTCCTCTAGGAATTTATATTGATATTCCCATTATATGAGTCTTAGAGTGTATTTAAACAGTACCCTGGGACATTGAAATTTCAAATGTATTACCTATGGTCCCACAGTCAAATATCAAAGATAGGATTTGAACCTAAGACTTCCAGTATTCAAAGCTGATCCATTAGCCATAGTATTATGCTTCCCCTCGTTTTCTTAATAGAGACTTATAAACTGAGACTATGGGGTTGTTCTGTAGGTCACTAATCTACTCAAAATTAGAATTCAGACCTTTCATACAGCTGTAGTATAGGTAAGATGAAATGCCTTCATGCCATATTAACAACATACATTTTTATAATTTTCAGACAAAGATATTTCTTTCCTCCCTCAAACTTTTGAGGTACATATAATCAATACTATTATTATAGAGAAGAAAAAGATAAAGATAAAGACTTGGATATGGATACAGGTATAGATGGGAAACATGGACTCACAGAGTTAAATCACTTTCCCCAGGGTTACATTGTGTATTGAGCTAGTAAGGCCAGAATTTGAATTTGAAGAATTTAAAGAGATTACTCAGCTCTTTAATTCTCTTTCATTCTAATAGCACAGAATATTGCCAAGATATTTTACCTGCATTGCTGAATGTCAACATTTGCGTCCTCAAGAAAGATTCTTATTGGGTGGAAAGTCTCATGTCACTTTGACCCCATTGGAATTTTCTATTCACTATCATGTTGCTATGATATTGCTGGGTCATTGGGCCCAGAGATACTGTGGCCTAACGACCTGTGCTGTAACGAGAACTCTGGTGATCGATGGGTCACATTATTAGTAAATATCTTGAGAATCTCATCCACGCAATTTCATCAAGTGTGATTACATCATCATAAAATGAATTCTTGTTCTCAGGATGTTCCCATTTATTTCAACATCATTACATAGAACCTGTTGACTGGGACAGCAATATCTATTCATTTTCACAATCCTGAGATATTCTTAGAGCATAGCACCCTTGACTTTGAGCTCAGTGTATAGGTCAAGTCACATCATTTATCACCAAGTAAAAGGCATATAATTTATCACAAAATAAAAGAACTTCCACTGAAGCCATCTTCTGCTCTCTTACTTAGCTCAGAAGTGACCTTGGGTTCTTCAAAGCTATGTCAGAAGAGCAATAACTTCTGCAGATACTTCTATGATGGAAAGGCTCTGAATGCTACCCCAGAAATGAGCATTGTGTCATGTGAAGATCTACTTAGCTAAATATGCATAGACTTATCCCATCTTAAGGAGAGTCACCACAAAGGTAACAATCTGGGCAAAGAATGACTATTTACTGAGGCATAGGAGAAGCTTTAATCTGCATCAGTAGAAGTTCTCACAGTGATGAATTCATAACTCTTTGGTAATGAAAAAAATCATTTATCAAATAAAAATTATCAAAAATATTTAACACTTTTTTCATGGTCCTTACCTTTCTTAATTAAAGTTAAAACCCACCCATTTAGAATCTATTCTGGATTTTCACAGAAAGAATTCGGAGACCCCTTTGAAAAACCTCTCCAGTACCCTTGATCAACCAAATAGCTGATCATAAATGCTAGTGGTGTATGACATATCAATGTTTAAATCCATTGGTAATAGATATAAAATACTTTTCATTGAATTACAAAGAAAAATAGTACTAGCATCTGAAATCTCCTCATCACTTACTGGAATTAAATAATTACTTATAACCTGTATGTAGGAGAGTGCTATGTGTGCATATATGTTTATGTGTGTATATTAACACATATGTACACATACACAAGTATATATATATGTGTACATCTATATCTGCATATGTAAATATGTATGTATGCATATACACATGTATATATACATATGCTCATGCATGTGTGTATATATATGTATTGTGTATGTGTGTGTATACAGAGAGAGAGAGTTCTCACATTACTCAATTCTAAGTCCTCTCTGCTAGTGCATCCTTATCAAATGCCTTTACATCCTTGTCTGCCCAGTATCTTAGTCTGTAATTAATCAGAGACTTCTTTTGTTGGCAAGATGCTATACACCTGGAATGGAAAGCTGCTCTGCACGCCATTACCATGGTGCTTGCTTTATTTCCCACTGGGCTCCCCCATCAATCATCAACTCTTGTTTACCCTCTTCCAAAATAGTCCATAGCATCTAGTGTCAAATTTTTGCTGTAGTTGTTTCCTCTGGGGAGGCCAGCTTCCTTTTCAATGTACTTTGATTTCTTTCTTGGTCATTGTTAGGATTCCCTATGGAATCATGTCACACATCACCGATTCCTATCCATATGTGTCATGGCTTGTTTTCTTGTCGAATGTTTTATTAAACTTGCTATTCTCTTTTTTATCTTCCCTCTTAGTGGGAATACCCACTTTTTCCTCCCCTTTTTCCCATGTGCTGGTGGTTTCTTTTAAAATGTTCATCCCTGCCAATTCTGGTGCCATCTGGAATCTGGGAAATATGTACTTCAGAGTGCAAAATAGCTTTTCATGCACAACAGTACCAACTGTTGGGAAGTTTTATGAGCATGTGTCTGTTTTACCCCCACCATTTAAACTCTTTCCCTGTATTGATGAGTAGGTGTTAACGACTAAACAGAGGAACAATTTCTGTCTCTTATTTAACATTTCTAGCCAAGAAAATAAAGATGTTTTGTTTTTATACTACACAGCACTAAATTCTGAAGATGGAATTCTGAGGCTTTGGTGTGAATCTGAAAAAAATAAGATTATAAAGTTGTACTTGGAATGTATACTAAAGAACACACTTTATATAACTTAACTCTGCAGTGTACTGCTGTCTTCCAGTAAAGGCCTAAATTTATTCCTCTACATGAAGTAGAAATGATCTGGGTTCTCAAGGACTATCCCAACTGAAGTCTAATTATTCTCACCCAACTAGAAAGTATGGACTCAATGAAAGATTGCGTTTCCACTGCCTAAGCATTAGCCTAGGGAAGTACAAAGTGACTCATCACTAGAAACTTAGCTACTTGGTATGTTTTTTATTTGGTATTTTTGTTTGTTTTTTTTTCTTTTTCTCCAAGGATTGCCATGGAACCATATTACTTTCCTTCATCTATCCTCAGTTCTAGGTAACCAAGACTGTTAGCTTATCTGCTATCTAACCACCTTCCTCTGTACTTTTGCATGAGTTGTCTACCACGTCTTGAATTCATCATAACTGTTGCCTTGCAGGCTAAAGTTATGTCGTCACTACCTACTTAATCCTTACCTAACCCCTAGTTATTTGCTTGCACGTTATCTCTCTCTCTCCCCTCTCTGTCTTTCTGTCTCCTTGTCTCTGATATATATTACATTTACTTGTTTGTATCCATACTCTATTCTCCCCAGTACAATGTAAACCCCTTGAGGACAGGCTCACATCTATTTTAGATATATATCCTCACCACTAAGTCCAATGTCTTGCATGATGTGGGCAAAAGTTGTTAAATTTATTTGAAACAATCTACTAAATGTGGAACTGCCAAATTAGTCACCTTAAAGTACAGATCAGACTACATCATCCACACTACTCAATAAAAGCTTGCGGCTCCAAGGTCTAATATAAAATCTTCAGTTTGGTATTGAAAGTCTCTTTCAACCTGACTGCTCCTATCATTTCAGTCTTATATCTTACTCCCAAACATGAAATTTACAATCGAGTGATGCTGGCCTTTTTGTAGTTTTTCAAACAATACATTCCATCTACAGACTCTAGTCATTTTCCCTGACTCTATTCTAGGACTATGATATTCTCCTCACCTCTACCTGCTGACTTCCTTTAACCTTCAGCAAACTTCCACCTTATATAAGAAGCCTTTCCAAATCCATCTCTTTTTTATTTTCCACTGTTGTTTATTATGGTGCCTCACACTGAGTAGGTGCTTTATAAATGTTTAAAATATTGGATGAGAATACTGAAGTTAACAGATGGAATTGTCTCAAGAGTAGGAAATGAGTTCTGTTTCAGACACAATTAGTTTGAGGTGCTAGTGAAATATGCAGGTAACATGTCCAGCACTTATCTGGTATGTGAAGGTAAAGTTCATGACAGGTTAGGCTGAAATTAGATATAACAATTTGGGAGTTGTTGGTAATAGCTAAATGGATATGATTTTATCACTTCCATGCAGCCCATCAATATCTTCTCTTCCTGAATGATTCTTTTTTTTTCTTTTCCATTTTTTTAGAGATACGAAATATTTCTTTTTATAAAATTTTTTTCACAAGAGTTTGAATTTTGAATTTTCTCCACATTTCAACCCTCCCCCCACTTCTAGATGGCACATATTCTGATTGTTCTGTTCCCCAGTCAGCCTTCCCTTCTGTTACCCTACTCTCCTATCCCCTTTTCTCTTACTTTCTTGTAGGGCAAGATAGATTTTTATGCCCCATTCCCTACATATATTGTTTCCCAGCTGCAAGCAAAAGACAAGTTTTTTTAAGCATTTGATTTTAAAACTTTGAGTTGCAAATTCTCTCCCCTCTTCCCTTCTCACCCATCCTCCCTAAGAAGGCAAACAATTCAACATAGATCACACAGGTATCATTATGTAAAATACTACCACAATGCTCATGTTGTGAAAGGTTAACTATATTTCCTTCCATCCTATCCTGTCCTCCTTTATTCAATTTTCTCCCTTGACCCTGTCCCTTTTCAAAAGTGTTTGCTTTTGATTACCTCCTCCCCCTATCTGCCCTCCCTTCTATCATCCCCCCTTTTTATTCCCTTCCCTTTACTTTTCTGTGGAGTAAGATAGGCAATTGAGTGTATATATTATTCCCTCATCAAGTTGAATCTGATGAAAGTAAGATTCACTCATTCCCACTCACCTGCCCCCTCTTTCCTCCCAACAGAACTGTTTTGCTTGCCACTTCTTCGTGAGATAATTTACCCATTTACCCCCATTTACCCCATTCTATCTCTCCGTTTCTCCCTCTCTTAATATATTCCTCTCTCATCCCTTAAATTTATTTCATTTTTTAGATATCATCCCTTCATATTCAATTCATCCTGTGCCCCCTGTCTATATTCCTTTAATTCTTCTCATCATTGCCTTTTTGGAGATCTTTTGATATTTGGGTTAGTCTGTCCTTTAAGATGTTATTTTCTTCAGAATATTTTCGGTCTCCTTTAGCAAGTCATTGACTTATTTTTCATTGTTTCCTTGCATCACTCACATTTCTTTTCCTAATTTTTCCTCTACTTCTCTTACTTGCTTTTCCAAGTCCTTTTTGAGCTCTTCCATGGCCTGTGACCAATTCATGTTTTTCTTGGAGGATTTTAATGTAGGCTCTTTGACTTTGTTGACTTCTGGCTGTATGTTTAGATCTTCTTTGTCACCAAAAAAGGAATCTAGAATTGAGTTTGAGTCTGCATTTGAGTCTGAGTTTGTTTTTGCTGCCCGTTCATGTTCCCAGCCAACTACTTGACCTTTGAGCTTTTTGTCGGGGTATGACTGTTTGTAAAGTAGAGACTACTTTGCCCCAAGCTTTAGGGTGTAAGCACTGCTGTTTTCAATGCTACTTTTACTCCACCTTAACCCCAAGATCTGTCACTAAAGTGCTCCTTCTCCTCCAAGAGCCTCCAATCAGGATGACAATACAGATCCAAGCAGGGCACAGCAAGAGAATCTGGCTTTGTGCCTACAAAGCGCTCCTTGCACTCCCACTCTGATCAGCTGCTAGAATCCTCCCACTGTGTGAGCCAGGGACTCGGGAAGCAGCTGATGCTGTTACTCTGGAAGCATTCTCAGGAGTTTCCTGCTGCTGCCACCAACACCTCTGCACCACTTCTGCCATCCCCAGTGCTGGTAATCAGACCACTCTGAACTCAATTCCACCATTTCCCCCTAAGCTGCTCTTTGATGTTTGTGGGTTGAGACATCTGGTAACTGCCACAGATCACTGTTTCATAGCCCCAAGGCTTGTTTCAAGTGTCTGGGGCCAGATTTGAATGCAGGAAGATGAGACTTCCTTACTCTAGGCTAGCACTCTATCCACTGTGCCAACTAGCTGCCCATGCAACAAGTCTAGTCATTTATAAAATCAGTGCTACTCCACCTAGTGTCATAGAATAACTTTCTGACTCCTTCTACTCAGTTATGTATTCATCTTCAAGTCTTTAAGACAATTCTATTTGACCACTTGTAGGAACTTCTTTATTGTCTGACTTGTTATCTTTAGTTATAACTACCATCTTCTTAAATAGAGGGTAACATCCTTGAAGGTAGTGTTAATGGTTATTAATTTAACTGCAGTACTTTTCAGGTAATAGGCATGTGCTTGACAGATTTTGGTTGTTTGTTTTAATTTGAATTGAACTTGCTTGTGGCGCAGATTGCAGATGAATTATTTCAAAGCAATGCAACAGAACGTGTGAATTTCAATAGAGAAAAAAATAAACTTTAAAAAAGCCAGTACTGTGAGAGCAGAGAAGAAGAAACAATAAATTTCTCTTCTGGTTCTGAATTTGCAGTACTAAGGAATAAAAACTGTTATTCTGGGGCTTTTATTAGCTATTTTATAGACAGGAGAGTTTATCTGACTCAATCTTAAAGTTCCCTTTTCCCCCTTTGTCTATAAACATATAGTATATTCAACGGATATTTGCATTCTAAAAATTCTTTTTGATACATCAAAACTCTCTTTGGCAGTTAAAAGTATTTGAATAAATAAACAAGGGCAAAAGAAATAAAGATAAAAATGCTTGATGAAACAAAAATCATGAGATTATAAATGTTTACAGATATATCTGAATACTTTAATTATTTGTGCATTGTCAATCCCCAAATGCATATTTCTCTTTTTATATAATAGTACCCATATCATCCTTGCCTTTGTGCTCATTTCTCTTACCTTTTCTGTATATAAAATCTGAATGTATTGCTATTTAGTTAGCTCTATTAAGTTTAGGTCAATATGCATACTATTCATTTTGTTCTATTTTCTTCACTAAGCAAAATTTATTTTAAATTTCATCATTTCTCCTTGCTCTCCATAGCTAATCTTTTTATGATAATATAATGTTTCATAGCATACATAAACAATTATTTATCCATCTACCAGTCATTTGGATACAGTTTTCTCAGCTTTTCAATTTGTCTATTGCAAACAGCATTGCCAGGAAGATTTTTGTGCAGCTGTGTTACCCACATCTCCCACCTTTGACAATAACATATATGACATATATTCTAAGTAGATGGAATACTGAGTTAAATGATATACACATTTTTTGCAGCTCATATAATTTCATCTTGTTTTTGATAATGTTTGGACCCATTCAGAACTTCATCACAAGTTTATTAACAAGTCTATTTAGCCACATTTATGTCAACTTTCCATTTTATCACTTTTTATTATATATGTTAATTTGATGGATTTCATTTATTTTAATTTGTATTTCCCTAATGATTAGCTATAACTCTCACAATCCTTCTTCATGTATTTGTTGATAATTTCTATTTTTTTTCCTTCTAGAATCATTTGTTATATGCATCAATTGCTTATCTTTTTGGAGTACTATCTTATACATTTATGTCAACTAGGAATGGTGTACTTTCATGAGAGATGATTTCTGCAATGATTATTTTCTCAGTTTGTTTTGATCCTTCCTATAACCTTAATCAACTATTTTTAGTTGTGCAAAATCCTTTCTATTTTACACAATCAACTCAACCTATTTCTACAAAGACCAGTTGGGATGCCTCCCAATGGCATAGAATGGTCTACATTCCCAATACCTATGATAAAACAAAAACAATTACTGATAAGTTGTACCATGCTGGAAATATTTTTTGTGTGATGGTGGCAACAAAATAGTTATACTTTCTCAGGACAAATCTGGCTAAGTATGAAGAGGCTAATTATCAGTAAGTTTTTCACTCAGTGATGAATTCTTTGGACATGAAACCCATAAAATAAAATTCATAGGGATTAGACCTGTGACTTTAATGATAGAGGAAATTCCAATGAGCAAATTCTCTGTACTAGTGCAAGATGGAGTTTTCTCTATCCCTCGTAATCTTAGTTTCTTAAACCACTGAAAGGCAAAATGATTTGGCCAGGGTTATAGACAGGATGTGTCAGAGAGGGGACTTTAATCCAAGTCTTATTGGCTTTAAATCATCTCCCTATGCGCTATGCGATATTGTCTCAAAATTAAAATATATATATATATATATATATATATATATATATACAAAATGACTTTTAGTGCTATGAGGGTTCCTTCTAAAGTATTTATAGTAGATTGGTGGAAAAGAAGATGGAGAATGCTAAGGATACATAGTTTTACATAGCCTATAAATTTTAGCTTAGTTTTTGTTTTAAAAATGTTTGTCCAGTGAAAAGACGTACTATTGAAGGAAATAAATCATATTTGACTTGACATCCTCATTGTAAATGAACTCAAGAGATAGAAGTCAGTTGCAACTAATTGGCAGGATAGCTCATGTTCTCCTTTCAGAATCAAATAAAAGAGCTGGCAGAGTTGGTTTTCTCATGTATCAACAAAGAAGATATACATACATATACGCAAACATACATACATGATGAGACACTTGGTTATAACATTGAGATCACGATGAGCGATCAGAGCATTGCACTTGGTATTTTGAAATTTCCAGTGGGTATCTTGATGTAAAGTAAATAGTGATGAAGAACATTACTAGGAACATCAAAACCATCATACTGAAGATATTTCTCATTCTGTCAGAGATTATTTTCTTTATATAAAATGGTGACAAAGAGTAGGGGAAGCACCAGTAATACAAGTCAATACAGATATATAATACAGATGATGGTGTCTCCACATAATAATAGATCTGTGTCATACTTTCAGGGTCGATTTTCCAAAATTGCCCAAAAAGTTACATACCTTTTGGCTATGGGTATTTTCTCTGGGTGTCCCCTTCCACCTAGAATGTTCTCCCTCCTCATCTCTGCCTACTGGCTTATCATCTCCCTTTAAGTCCCAACTAAAAACTACAGAAATATTTTCCTAATCATTTTCTAGTGCCTTTTTTTTTTGCTATTTATCCTATACGTAGTGTGTGTGTGTGTGTGTGTGTGTGTGTGTGTGTGTGTGTGTGTGTGTAATTTCTTCTTGTCTCCTCCATTAAACTGTCAGACTCTTAAGGGCAAGGACTATCTTTTGACTCTTTGTGTATCGGTAGTGATTAGTACAGAGTCTGCTACATAGCAGTTACTTAAAAGTTTCCTGACTTACTGCCTTTTTCATTTAATTGGTTCCATGATCTAAATTGATATTGAGTTTTTCCTAATACCAAACCACTCACTGAAGATTCCCTGGTTTGGGTTCAGCAAAATAGCCCTTTCATGGAAGCTATATCAGGGGAAAATCTTCCTCTTTCACCCAGACTAAATATGAATTTTGCCTTACCTTCATGTGGGGATTCAGGATTACCACAGCATCAGCTACTGGATCCTCTTTCTTCCAAGTAAAATACACCTTTACTTTAGTTATGTAGTGAAAATTTCACCTCCCTCATGATATTTGAAAGTGAAACATCTTCCAGTTGGTCTCTCGAGCCTTTCTGGGAAGCAGTTGTCTGAAGCAACCTAAAGGAAAGAAAGTGTACTAATTGAAGTGGCAATGATCTCAAGGACCAGATGATTCTGTGTAAAAGCATCTATAAGGAAGGGCCAAAAAGCTTAAGTTGCAACTATGTCCAAAAGCAGTCCATCTTATCAGACAAATCTTACTGCAGGCTGGATTCAGGTAAAGCAAACGTTCACACAGAATTCAGAAGAAGTGGTACAAGGACATTTTCCAGGTCTCTCTGAAGATCTTAAGTTTTGATGGTGAGGTACGAGAGATGCTAGCAGAGGACCATCCAGCACAGTGTGCCCACATAAAAAAAGGACTATTCATTCCCAACCTGTAGTAGAACCTTCTGAGCTCGTATTAGACTGATGAATCACAGTCAAACAAACTGTACCTTGTTCCCAGCATCATGACGTCAGTTATCCTCTTCAAGTATGAAGGTTGAAAAAACAATTGGTGAATGAATCAATGAAACCATTAAACTAGAGAGCCATTCACCTTGGGGTGCATAGAACAAACGCCATTATAAAAGTCAAAATAGTTGTATTTGTATAGGTATTTATTTTACAATAAATATTGGAATAATTTCTGAATTAGCTATCTAGATACATTCAGACAGTTGACTCAGTTATCAAAATAGATACCAAATTAGAATTAAAATAAGAATAAGATATCCTTACCTAGTAGTTAATGTATTGCTATCCCCACCCACCCAGACAGACACAAATAGATAAAATAATAAAGATAGCTGAAAAACTATCAGGATAACTCAAGGCAGTTTAAAAGAATATAAATGAGCCATCACAATGATGAGATCAAAGGAGCCTAGAAACTAATAGCTAACAAGTGCTTAACCCTCCCCACCTTAAAAAAAATAGATGTACCTACCAAAGGAAAACAGTATTTTTTTTAGCTTCTTTGTACAATCTCACAAAATTATCTAATGTTACTCTGTGCTCACTCTGGCAGTGCAAGGTTGAGTACATCTACTTCTTATGATTCTGAAGTACCCCTGGGAAGTTAGGGGATGTCTTGCTCTAATGCAATTGTATATGGAAATGTGTATGTGCATTTATATATGCATGCATATGCATGGGCATTTGGATATGAATTTGTGAATGTATATGTGTATATATGCATATATACAGTATTAATAGCTACTCTTTCTCCCACTGTCAGCCCTCAGTATTTAGCAGGCCAGTTCCATTTAACTAATTAACATTGATTAACTTTACAAAGGTAGATTTACTGTGAAGGTCTAGTAAGAAAAGTTACAAACATTTCCTCCCAACTCCTCAGATCCAGCTCTCATCTAGACCACTTCCTTTCTTGAGAAGATCAGGTTTGGATTTCCCACAGTTACTCCACAGTGTTTGCCATATTACATTCATTTGCAGATGTGGCATGACCTATTGGTTGCTACTGTTAGAGTAAGTCAAGCAGGTTACTAAGGACACTGATTTTTATTGTGTGGCTTTTGGTAAATACCACCATGGACTCCAGTGTCTGGGCTTCTCTTGATGCAAATTTCTGACCTCTCAAAACTTACAAGATCATCAAAGTCATCTCTAATTTAACAAGAGAATAGACACAAGATAGAAACGACAGCAGATGCTTTCATCTTCATGCCAATTCTGGGTGAGAGGAAGCCTAAAGTTTCCACCTCCCCCAAAGGCCCATAACAACTCATTCTTCTTCTCCAATTCCAATCAGACTGGAAATATTTCAAACCATAAAAAAGCCCTGGTTAGCTTCTGAATGCACTAGAATTCTGGCTCCACAGAAAATCAAACAGGCTATTCTTCAGCATGTAGTAAGTGGATTATAGCCAGCTAGAGAATATCTATGCATACTCCAAACTCCATGTGGGCATTGGATGAGTTGAGAATGTTGTGCATGTTCATAAGGCCTGGGCTCATTGTGACAGGGTACAGGCCCAAGCAGAGAACTATTCCCCTTACCCAAAAGAATCTGAGTCCCATTCATCCATAGGCCCTGGGAACCCCCCACTTCAAGTCTCCTTGAATCTTCCCACTTGATCTTGCCTTTGCCTGAAACCACAAGCCTTCCATTATCACTAGGCCCAAATCTCTGTTACTCTAAAACTAGCCTAGCCCTGCTTTGTCTGTTACCTCAGGATTGCCTCCAGCTGCTTCCACTCTAGGTAGTATCATAATCCCATTCTCTTGGTTCCTGGAGTCTGACCTCTAGTCACCCCAGTCCTGTCAAGAGCCTCCACTAGACTCCTCCTCATGACCCTCCCTAAACCCCTCCACTAGTCACCCCAGACCATTTGACCACCCCTTGATCCCTCCCACAATCTTTCTGTATATAAAATCCATCTTGCCTACATGAAGGCACTTAGATTCAATCTGGCCCACTGGCATTAGTGTCACAAATTCTCAGGCTCCCTAACAGTCTGCCCATTGTGGCGAATCTTTAATTAACTTTGTTTTCCTTTGGCTGTAAGAAGACTTGGTTTGAATTCATTTGGCAGGATGCTATGTGTGAGTATTTTGGGGTCTTGAGTACCCCTAAAAACCTGTTGGTTGAGGTTGGTTCCCTAACCTCAACAATTGGCCAGTCTGCCGTTATAGTTGGAAGTCTACATGCTAGATAGTGTCATAAAACAGTAAGAAGTAATTTTTGGAAAAATAAGGGTAGAGAAAGTTTATCAAGAGATCCAATTAAGTCAGATAACTCAAGACCATTTTAAGAATAAAAAAAGATATAAACAAACAAAAAAATAAATTAAAAACCTGTTAGGATTACTATAGCAGTATATCCATCAATGAAAGTGGAACTACCATATTTGATCTTTGACATCATATCCCCCCACTGTGGAACATGAGAAAGTAAAAATGGCTTTAGAGAAAACAAAGTGATGGCAGCTTCCTGTGGACTAAACCACATAAACATGAGTAATATCAAGAGCAAGGTAACAAAATTGTGAGGGTATCTATCTATGGCTCAATTCTCAAAATATAAAAGGCTAAGACATGAAATTAAATGCTTATAAATGACATGGTCATAGTTATCACATAAACAAGTTACCAAGAAAAGTTCTGTAGCTACTGATCTACATGTCTCCTTTCACAGGTATACAAAATATTTATGAAAATCATTTCCATGTGCGTAAATAGCATCCTTGAGCAAGGTAAGAGACTGGAGCAGGAAAGGTTTTGCAAATTATATTCTACAACAGACATTTTGTTACATTTATATAATTGACTGAAAGCTATATAAAACCTAAGAACCTGTTCTGTTTTGTTTTTGTTTTTACTATTTATAGTAATTTATCTTGCTAGATCAAAATTATGTCCTAAAGGTTTTATTCACAAAAGAAATCACTTATACCTTGGTTAACATCATATAAGATTTCACAAAACTTACAACAAAAACAAAAACTTTGATTTATCACTCTCTGTTTATAAATATCCAGTAGAATATTTTAAAAAAGGAGAGATATTCTCACCAGATTGTATGACACTGTCATGGAAAATGTGGTGAGAGTTATTATATTAGGGTAGAAAAAAACCATTGGCTTTGAAGTTAGAGGACTTGGATTCAAATTCTACCTCTGACATCTAATATTTGTGACCTTGGGCAAGTAATTTCACCTTTCTTTTGACTCAGCTTTAAAATAAAACTGTTTCTCTATATAGACTCTAAAGTTCCTTCTATCTCTAAACATATGATATTATTATCTATAACCCTGTGTCCTAAACAGTATTCAAGTGTTCCTTTATCTTCTGCCTCTAATAACTTTCCATAAGTATTCCCTGATGCAGATCAAAGTATTTATTTTTAGTGAAATAATAGGTCCATATATTTGTTTTAATTAAAGTAATTCAATCTCTCCCCCAACTTTCTTTGTTCATTTCCATTTACACACACACACACACACACACACACACACACACACACAATTAAAGACAGTCCTATATTGTAGTTTACCAAATATTATTTTTTACATTTGTTTTTAGTTCTACCAAGGTATAATGATATATATGAACCACTATCTTCCTTGCCAATGCCTCAACTCCTCTGTTAAACTAACCCTCAGTTTTGGTGCTGCAGTTTAAAAATATAGCAACAACGGAATTCCCAGTCGCATCATTGCAATCCCTCCTATAGTAATCATTAATCAACAGGTATGTACTATGTGCCAGGCACTGGACTGAGCCCTTGGGATACAAATACTGAGCGTAAAATGATCTCTACTTATATTTCTCCAGAATTGTACAATGAACTCCCCTGCTTTCTTTCCAGTTTCATTTATCCAAAATTGAAATATATTATTTTAATAATTGCTGCTTCTTACTATAATTTGGCATCTTCATATGTAAGTACCACTTGTTTATTATTTTGCTTTCATAAGGCCCCTTGATATTATTCAATTTTTTCCTCTATATGGCTTTTATTATTTCTTTTAATTGTAAATAATATGCTACTGATGATCAGTGTGGTATTAAAACTATAAATTGTTTGATGACTACTCTCACTTTTGTTATCTCTCTCTAATCATAAATATGTGGTTGTCTTTCCAATGTTTAATTTTCTCTTATTTCATAAAAAATGTTGTTAGTTAACTTCATATCAGCCTAATGTATATGGGTTAAGTCCCAGATTCAAAATACATTTCATTGTTATATTCAATAGTAGGCTTTCTCAGATTGTTTTTTCTGATTTCTACTGATATTTGAGAATAGAGAAATATATATATATATATATATATATATATATATATACTTATATATATGTTTATATATGTATACATATATGTGTGTTTGTATATAGGTGTATATGTATACACATAGATACATTGTGTGTGAGCGTGTGTGTGTGTGTGTGTGCGTATGTGTGTAGGTTGACTTTATAGCCTAATGTTTTGTCAAGTTTGTTATCTTGAAATAGAGTAACAACTGAAGAAATGTGAACTGCCATTTTATTTTTTTCTTTTTAATAATATTTTATTTTTCCCTTATAACACATCAAGATATTTTTAGCATTAGTCTTTAAAAGATTTTGATTGACAAATTTTTCTCTCCCTCCTTCTTCTCCTACCCTCTTCTGAAAATGGTAGGCAATTTGATACAGGTTATATGTGTCCTATCATGTAAAACATATTTCCATATTAGTCACAGTTGTGAAAGAAGAAAGATCAAAAAAAAAAATAAAGCAGAAAAGTAAAGTGAAAAAAGTATGTTTCAGGCTGCATTCCTAGTCCATCAGCTCTTTATCTGGATGTGGATAGCATTTTCCTTCATGAGTCCTTTGTGCTTTTCTTGGATCACTGTGTTGCTGAGAAGAGCTGAGTCATTCATATTTGATCATCACACAACATTGCTGATACTGTGTACAATGTTTTCCTGGTTCTGTTCATTTCACTTTTCCTCAGTTCATACAAGTCTTTCCAGGCTCTTCTGAAATCTGTCTGTTCATTATTTCTTATAGCACAATTAGTATTCCATTACGTTCATATATCATAGCTTGTGCCGCCATTCCCCAATTGATAGGCATCCCTTCAATTTCCAATATTTTGCCACCATGAAAAGGGATAATATGAATATTTTTGCACATGTAGGTCTGTTCGCCCTGTTTATGATCTCTTTGGGATACAGACCTAATAGTGTTATTGTTGGATCAAAGGGTATGTACAGTTTGGTTGACCTTTGGGCATAGTTCCAAGTTGCTCTCCAGAATGGTTGGATAAGTTCACAACTCCACCAACAGTACGTTAGTTTCACAATTTTCCCACATCCACTCCAATATTTATCATTTTCCTTTTTTGGTCTTAGTAACCAATTTCATAGGTGTGAGGTGGTACCTCAAAGTTATTTATATTTTCATTTATCCACTCAAAAGTGCTTTAGAGCACTTCTTCATATACCTATAGGTAGTTATGATTTCTTCAGCTGAAAACTGCCTGTTCTTATCTTTTAACCATTTATAAATTAGATAATGGCTTCTTATAAATTTAACTCAGTTATCTATATATTTGAGATATGAGGAGGAGTCAGTTTTATGGGAGAATTCATCCCACTCACATTCATAGTTATGATTACTAACTGTGTATTTCCTCCCATCCTATTTTCATCCTGTTAGTCCTCTCTCCCCTTTCACTCTTTCCCTCCTTGACAATGCTTTGCTTCTGCCTCCCCAGTTCTTCCCTCTCTTCTATCAGTCCACCATTGACTTAATCTCTTCCTCTCCTACTTCCCTGTCAGGTAAGATAGACTTCTATATTCAACTGTATATATTATGCCCTCTTTGAAACAATGCTGAAGAGAATAAGGTTCAAGTGATGCTCATTTCCACACTCCCATCTTTCCCTCCACTGTAACAGGTTTTTCACACCTCTTCATGTGAAATAATTTGCCCCATTCTTCCTCTCTCTTCCTTTCACATCCAGTGTACTCCTCTCTGTCATCTGTAATTATTTTTATGTTATTCCCTCCAATTCACCTTATACCTGTATCCTCTATCTATGTATATTCCTTCTAGCTATGTTACTAAATAAATGATACAATTTTTAAGAATGGCAAGTACCATCTTCCCATGTAGGTATGTGAAGAGTTCAGCTCCACTGAATCCCTTATGTTTTTTACCCTTTTTGATCTTTTTAGGCTTCTCTTGTGTCTTGATATTGGATATAAAATATTTGGTTCAATTTTGGTATTTTCTTTAAGAAAGCTCGAAATCCTTCTATTTCATTGAATGATCATTTTTTATTTCAAGACTATGTTTAATTTCATTGGGTAAGTGATTCCTGTTTGCAGTCCTAGCTCCTTTGCATTCTAGGACATCATATTTTGTCCAAAAATCTGCAAAAATGTTATATATATATATATCATGTTCTATATATGCACATATACATATATAAATACACCATAAATATATAAACACATGTATAATATAATTATGGATAATAATCTCTGACCTCAGTTTTTCATTGTAACATAACTTTCCATCATGTACTTTTGTATATTTTGTATATATGTGTATACATATATATGTATATATACATATACATATGCATATTTTATATGTGTGTATATCTATAGAGGTATGTGCACTACAAAATGAATGCATGTGTGCATATGTATTTTGTGTGTGTGTGTGTGTGTGTAAACACACATATTTTATGGAGGGAAGAGAGGAGGCAACATTAGGCAAAATAACTGAGGAACAAAGCTGAACTTTAGCAACACTTTTTTTAAGTACTAGTGAAACATGTCATTAATATGTCTATAGCATCTAAAAAAGTTCTGGTCACATGACCTGAGGGCTCATTAACAGCAAAAGTTAATTTCCTTCTGCTGATTCTCAGTGTGATGAACACTTTCTCCATCTGAAAGTAATGCCATAGAATGGTTGAAATACTCACTGAGGAGTCATGGGAACCAGAGCAAGGAAGGAGAATATATCTTTGAGAGCACTTAGAGCTACCCATGTATAAGTCATGGTATATTATGCAAATTATACAGCAGTAACATAGCAGGGCTTTCAGAATAAGTTTTTTTTTTAATTTCCTTCTCTGATTTTATTAAAATTATAGTCTTTTTTATCAATTTTCAAAATAAGCAAAATATAAGTACTGAACTGAGGCAAAAAAAAACACTGAAAATAGATATTCTTTAAATCCATACTGTGCCTGATCGTTGGGACCCAATGGGCCTCCCAGTCACTGCTTTATTTTGCTGTGTTGACATTCTATCATCTGTGTTCCAGTTAGAGAAAGAGAAAAGAAGTTACTGCACTGTCCCTAGAAGGATGGGATTGCATTACATGGCTCACGAGAACAACAGGTTTTCTGTTGCAATTATGATTGACTGATAATGCCATATTGTTTTGTTTTTGCCTTTTTCGTATCTCCAGTTCTTAGCACAGTGCCTGTCAAAGAGGTGGTTAATTGCTGCTTGTTGATTTGACTTGTCCTCTTTCCTCTCCATCTTCCTCTCAGTCTTTCTCTCTCCCTTCTCCTACTGTCCCTCTCCCTATATCTTTTCTCCCTCTTCTTCCCCCTCTTTTTACTTCCCCCTTCATTACTTCTCCCTCTTCCCTTCTCACTCCTCTTCCCCCTCCCACTCCCAAGACAGAGACTTTCTTGTACTATGAAGTTTATTTTTTTTAACCTAAGTACTGCGAAAGACATCCAGAGAAGAAACAAAGTGACAACCTGTTGCCATTTGCCAAATACATCATTATTGTTTTCCCCAAGTCCTATTCCTATATGTGTCTGGAGTCTCCTGGAATATTCTGAGATATATCTGACTCTTAGGCATAACTATATCTTGAAGTTGCTAATCACTGAATGTCAGTCAGGATTGATGGAATATGTGAGGATACTAGGGCAAAAAGTTCAGAATGACACATCTTCTGAGAAACTGAAGAACAGCTACCCAATAAGGATGACTAGCCTCTTTTCCAAATGTCCTAAAAGTGGAATAGATATATTTTGTTAGCTCTTCCTACTGACCTGGTTGGAAAAATCTCCCAGTAAGAGAGTAGATTATGTGGGGGATACCGGAAAAAAGGAACATGTTGACCTACCACTTTTCCTTTGTATTGGAACAACAAAAGAAGCAAACAACCCTCTTGAAATTTAAAGAAGCTACTGATAATGACCCATTCTAATGCTTAAGCCACAGGGAAATTAAATATGCTCAATTCTCAAAAGTAAATGTTGATTATCTAGGCACTATCTAGGATAGAGTTTTTAATTTTTCCTTCTGTTGAGGATAGATGGATCATTTTACTCCTGTTTTGTCTCTATAACATGGAGAAGGGAGCTGACATGAGGCTAACTCTGCAAATGTTGTCCCTCAGTTGCATCCTATACTAGTTTTTGTTTGTTTTAAGCAGCTGTTGATTTCTACTATCCATGCATTTTCCCAAATTACCACTCAGAAGAGGATGGATTTTTTTTCTCGATATACCCATAAAAACTCTTTCTATTGGTTTTAATACTAGCAAATCAGAATTGAGTAAATCAATATCAGAGGAAGCTAGGTGGCTCAGTGGATAGAGCATTAGGCCTGTTGTCAGAAAGACTTGAGTTCAAATTTGGCCTCAGATACTCACTGGCTGTGTAACCTGGGCAAGTCACTTAACCTCTGTCTGCCTTAATCCACTGGAGAAGGAAATGAAAAACCACTCCAATATCCTTGTCAAGAAAGCTCTATAGACAGTATTGGTGTGTGATGGCCCACAGGACCATGAAGAGTTGAACATGACTAAATGACTCAACAACAACAATAACAATAAATCAACAACTACTTTTTCAAAGGTCAGCAGGGCTCTCTTAATTTAAATGTAAAGCATTTTTTATTTATCCCCATCTTCATTGTCCACTCTATTACATCTCTCTCTCTCCCTTTGACCATTTTCAGTCTCCTTGGATGGATAACTATCCATTGCTCCACACCATCCCCCTTACATGGCTGTTTTTCAAGTCAATGTTCTATGACCTCTTCTCTAGGCACGGACTTTCCTCCGGTGATCACATCTGCCATCTTGGGGCTCAATTACTGTCTCTATACAGATATATGTATTCCCACTCTCTCTTGAACTTTAATCTTCTGTTGCCAATGCCCTGCATGTCATGCCCACGTGGATATTCTATATTCATCTGAAAAAAATGTTCAAAATGAAATTAAGCACCTTTCTTCCTAAACCCATGCTTTTCCCAAACATCTCCCTCTATTGAGGGCACAACCATTCTACCAAATAAACTATGTTTAAAACTAGTAGTTATTTTTTTGATGCCACCATCTTTCCTTCCACCAACCCAACATCTAATAACAAATTAATGTCCAGGCATTTGTAGCTCATATCTCGAAGCCTTTTAGAACATCTCCACAACAATCCACATATTCATTTCCTTCACTCTGTTGACAAAGCCAACACTCTAGTCTGGACCCTCATCACCTCTCTTATGAAATATTATAATAGACTACTATTTGGTCTCCTTTGGTGGCCCATTAAAGGGCATATGAGATAGAATGCTTGTTTTTGGGTTGAGAAAAAGAATTCAAATCCTACCTCAGACATTTACCAGCTGTTTGACCCTGGACAAATCATAGCGTCTTTCTTCATCTTAAGGATTAAAATTGATGGTCCTTTCTGCTCCTACAATTTTTTTATGAATATTCATGGTTCAAAAGTACTCCATTCTTATTCAATTAATTAAATTCAGTAAACATTTATTAAACATCTACTCAGCATTAAGCACTCTGCAAGGCACCGGGAATGCAAATAAACAAAATTAAAAAAAAAAAAACATAGACTTCTTTCCAAGAGTTTATATTCTACTGGGAGGTTACATATTCTGCTTACCAGAATGCTTAACTGTTCTCTGTGAAGTCTTCCCTGATCCCCAGAGTTGCACTTTCAAGTCTCAAATTACTTTGCATTCTGCCTATCTGCATATGTATTACATTTTTTTTTTCAGAAAAATTCTAAACTTCCTGAAGACAGCCCCTCTTTTTATTCTTGTGTTTGTAATTCCTAGAACCTAGCAGAATGGTTTGCACACAGTAAATGATTAATGGATGTTTAATTTGCTGTTGAATTTTACTATATTGAGTTCATAAAATTCTATAACACCATACCAGTGCTATTTACAGTTACTACACTTGACTAGTAGGCTAAACCTTTAGAAGTGGGAAAAATGAAGACCCTAATCATTTTAGAAATTCACTCTAGACACATTTTTCTAAATAAGTTAGACTTTAGATTGCATATTATACCCTATAGGGTTTATGTAAATAGAATGAATAGAATATAACCTGAGAACAAGAATTGTATTATTCATTGTATTTGTATCCTCAGCTCCTTGCACTGTCCCTGGCATATTAACAAATTGTTAAGTGTCCCTGACACTTAACAAATATTTGTTGATTTAGTGATTGATGCTTTTCCTTGTTGGACTTGATATCTCCGGATCATATGAAGGCTCTTTTTTCTCTGTCAACAAGTTAGGCACAAAGATTTTCATTCACAGCCTGAGTAAGGTACAGGAAGAATGCACAGTGGGATTTTCTTATCCTTAAAATAGGTTATGTGTTAACTGGTAAAAGGAAGACTAGATCTTTAGCATTTCCTAGTAATGATGCTAAAGCATGCTTCTTTCATTTGAATCATTGATTTCTGGAACCGAAGATAGACCAATTCATTTAATTATACATTGATTGTTTATTTCTAGAGGCCTTCATTTAAGGGAAGGTTATTGAAATTTGCACCACAGGGAAGAGAACTTTCTCATTTTACTCCAGGAAGGGCTGACAGGTAGACTTACATTTTTCACACAGTGTGCTGAAGCATATTGAAGATAAGGTCAGAGGTTTGATTCCCATTTGAGCCAGTTATATCAGATTTCACTGACACAGGTTGTACCCCAAATATCTATAAGTCTTCTTTAAGTTCATGTCACTGATCATCAAGGAATCCAGGTGAGAGAACATGGGTAGATCAGTGAAAAACTACCTCTGTTATTGTATGAGCTCTAAAAAACAAACTTCAAAGTAGATGGCCTATTGAGTTTCAGTTAATAGCACTCTCATCTTACAAGGATAATAATTTAAAATGTATATTTCTGTGGAATGGGATCCTAGAACCAGATAAAAAAATAGATATATACTGTTATACTTGATGGATGTTTTCATCCTTCGAGATATACACTGGGTGAGATTCTGGCTTCTAATTTGATTATAGGTTGAATGTTTTACTTTTTGGACAAGCTCCAAGTGCTTCACTGTGTGTATTTGAAATGGGGGGTGGATGAGGAGGAGGAATTATAACTTGGGAAAGGACTTAAGGGGTAGATTAAAAAAAAACTATTTACCTTTGCAATATTTCCATGATGTAGAAAGGAATCACAATATTTTACACTTCTTTGACTCCTTTGGCATCAGAAAACTGAGGGATATCAAACTAAACAGCATGTATAAGATCTAAGAAAAAATAGAATTTTAAACCATTAACATTCAAATGCAGCTCCCTGTTTAGTTGCTGACATTATATTACTTTGAAAGCACTTTTAAATCATGTGATTTTACCCTTCCTTCAAGCAGTATATTATTCTGCTGGTGTTCCAAAATGAGCTGGAAGTAGTTAATCTTATCCAGCTGGCATAATTACATATGCAAATAGGATCCTTAGATTTTTTTTTTTTTGCAAATACAGTAATTACCTTGGTAACATTCAATTATATCTGCTTCAGAAGTAGGTCATATTTTTATCATTGAAGGATGGAGGCTTACTTTTCATTCTCCATTAAAAAATAAGGAAAACAAAAAAAGTTCAATCTTTTCCCCATCTGGCTTTTACTACTGCCAAGAGCAAATTATGAGAAAAGAAATAATAAAACCATTTTCCTTAAATCTCTCTCTTCAGAAAGGAATTATATTCTGGCTAAAAAATCATAACAATCAGGTCCTCAATATAAGAATTATAAAAATTTCCAAATATGCTTTCTGTGAAAATTCTAAACTAAAGAACATTTCTTCTTTTCTTTATACACAATCTCTATTACCAATGGAATCACATAAAAATTTCTTGGGATAATGAAGAATAGTATTGATTATAAAAGAACCTCTCTCTCTCTCTCTCTCTCTCTCTCTCTCTCTCTCTCTCTCTTTCTCTCTCTCTCTCTATATATATATGTATACATATATGTGTGTGTATACATACATATGTATATATATATATATATATATACATATATATATTTATATATATAAATCTGGATCTGTCAATCTCTCTATTCATACCGGCTGCTTTGAAAATCATAACTAATATTGCAGGTAAAATGTCACCATGATATATAAAGATCATAGAAACATGGATTTACAGTGGGATCATCAACTTTTCTAACATTGTTATTCTACAAATGAAGAAACATATGTCCAGAGAACTGAAATGCTTTGCCCAATGCCACACAGGTAGTAAACTATAGTGCTAGGATTGGAACTCATTTCCCCCTTACTCCAAATGCATCACCCATTCCATTAAATCACACAGATTCCTTTTCATTACAATAAAACTTAAACTGTTGCCTATCTATATTTTTAATCTTATGCCCCTTAATTTTGCTTTGGTTCTTATTTTGTATTCTTAAATACTACTTTTATATATTTCTTGCTTTTTAATCTTGCAGTAGGCTTTGGCCAAAATCAATCTGATTGTAACTTATTCTGATCCCCTGGAAAGTTATAGCTAGATAAGAAGAATTAGGCGGGGGGGGGGGTGGTGGTGGTGTACAGACACTACTGATAAACAAGGTATTTGTATTGAAATAGTATTGCAGAAAACAACAGTCCTTATAAAATGATCTCAATTCAAAGTATATAAATACTGCACAAACACAAAAGATTGAAAATCCTGAAATACTTCCACTTCTTTTAAAACCTTTCTGGAAGCAGAATGGAATAGTAGAAAGAACACAAGATTAGGAAAGGATTCATCTTCAGATCTCAGTTCTATACCTTTCTCTTTCAGTGGTGCTATATACGACACTCTGTAGTATTCAGATCTGTCACTTATAAAATGACTGTGTTAGATTGAAATCAATAAAACTATTGAATTAATAAATAAAACAAAGAGCTGGTTTTATGAAAAAACCAATAAAATTGATAAACCTTTGGTCAATTTGATTAAAAAAAAAGAAAGAAGAAAATCAAATTACCTGTATCAAAAATGAAAAGAGTGAGTTCACCTATAATGAAGAGGAAATCAAGACAATAATTAGGAACTATTTAGCCCAATTATATGCTATAAATTTGACAACCTTAGAGATATGGATGAATATATACAAAAACATAAACTGCCCAAGTTAACACAAAAGCAAGTAAAATTTCTAAATAACCCCATCTCAGAAAAAGAAATTGAGCAAGCCGTCAGTGAACTCCCTAGGAAAAAATCTCCAGGGCCAGATTGTTTTACATGAGAATTCTATCAAACATTTAAGGAAAAATTAATTCCTATATTTTGTAGAATATTTGGGAAAATAGGTGAAGAAGGAGTCCTACCAAATTCTTTTGATGACACAAATATGGTACTAATACCCAAACCAGGTAGAGATAAAACAGAGAAAGAAAAGTATAGACCAATTTCTCTAATGAATATTGATGCAAAAATTTTAAATAAAATATTAGCAAAAAGATTGCCCAACTTATCACCAGAATAATACACTATGACCAGATAGGATTTATTCCAGGAATGCAAGGCTGGATCAATAATACGAAAACGATTAGCATAATTGACCATAACAACAACAAAACTAGCAGAAACCATATGATCATCTCAATAGATGCAGAAAAAGATTTTGACAAAATACAACACCCATTCCTATTAAAAACACTAGAAAGTACAGAAATAAATGTAGCCTTCCTTAAAATTATAAATAGCATTTACCTAAAACCATCAAAAAGCATTATTTGTAATGGGGATGAGCTAGATGCATTCCCAATAAGATCAGGGGTGAAACAAGCATGTCCATTATCACCCTTACTATTCAATTTGGTACTAGAAATGTTAGCTGTAGCAATAAGAGAAGAAAAAGAAATTAAAAGAATCAGAATAGGCAAAGAAGAAGCTAAATTATCACTTTTTTGCAGATGATACGATGATTTACTTAGAGAATCCTACAGAATCAAGTAAAAAACTATTTGAAATAATAAACAACTTTAGCAAAGTTGCAGGATATAAAATCCTCAGCATTCCTATACATTACTAACAAAGCCCAACAGCAAGAGATAGAAAGAGAAATTCCATTCAAAGTTACTGTAGACACTATAAAATATTTCGGAGTTTATCTGCCAAGACAAACCCAAGGCCTATATGAACATAATTATGAAACACTCTCCACATGAATAAAGT